>VZTN01018927.1:305236-417367 GCA_013400515.1 Erpornis zantholeuca | reverse complement strand
GCTCCTCCGCCCCCGAGGTGCGGCCGGGGCCGCCCGCCGACCGCCGGAGCGCTGCCCACCGCTGCTCGGCCGGGAGCAGCCGGCTTTTCCCTCTCAGCGAGAACCTCCCGAAACGTTTAAATGAAAATTGTGCTGTCGGTGCTGGCGGCACGGGTTTGCCCAGAGAGGTTGTGGTGTCTCTGCCCCTGGAGGTAACTCAGAAGCTGATGACATCGCCATCCCTGGTAGTGTCCGAGGCCAGGTTGAATGGGGTCCTGAGTGACCTGATCTAGTGGGTGGCATCCCTGCCCATGGCAGGGCATTTGAAACTAGATGGTCTTTAAAGTTCCTTCCAACCCAAACCATTCCATGATTCTGTGGTCCTGTTCTAATTGACTATGCTTTGAGAAGTGGGGCTGGACCGGACCATCACCAGAGGCACCCTGGAGCCTTGAACATTCTGTGATCCTGTGGTCTACAACCATATGAAAAACAATAAGAGAATCATGGAATGCCAGGATCAATTAGGTTGGAAAATACCTCTGAGATCATGGAGTCCAGCCCATGACTGAACACCATCACATCATCTAGACCACGTCACTGAGTGCCACAGCTAGTCTTTCCTTAAACACTTCCAGAGATGGTGACTCCACCAGCAGCCCATTCCAATGTCTAATCACCCTTTCTGTGAAGAAATTTCTCCTTATGTCCAACCTAAACCCTTCCTGGAGCAGTTTAAGACTATGTCCTCTCATCCAGTCATCTGTTACCTGGGAGAAGAGACCAACTCCCACATGGCTACAACCTCCTTTCCAATAACTCCCGAATGACCTCTTCTGACTGACCCTACTTTGAGAAGTGGGGCTGGACCAGACCACCATCAGAGGCACCCTGGAGCCTTAACCATTCTGTGATTCTGTGGTCTGCAATCATTTAGAAATGAAAATACAGTATAAAAAATTTAAAGGCGTGATGCCCAGTGTCAAGTCTAGAGCAGGTAGCTCCTGGCTGTGCAGGAAGCTCGCTGGGGTGGCATGGACATGGGGATATGTGCCATCTTTGGATGGTGACTCTAGGGACACGTGGCCAGATTTACAAAGGTGTTACATATGGAGTAGTGCAGGCAGGCCAGTGGGACTTGGAGTGGGTTGGAACTAAACTTGGGTATAGGCCACAGGGTCAGAGGAGCCACACCAAATGGCTTTAGGGACCAGATACAGATGGTTTTTGCACAGAAGGTAGTCTCTCAAGATCCTCTGTACAGTCAGTGGAGAGAAGTGCGTCCTCCAGGCCATGTCAAAACAGTGGGATGAGTTGGTCTATAGGGGGAGCCTGGGAAATTTTATGAAAACATGCTTTGTCCTCATTTACACCACTATATACCTAAAACCCTCTGGAAAATCAGGCCCTGAGGGATAATTGGAATCTCTCCAATGGATGGAGAGAAGATTTCCTTCTCCCTTGTTGAGTTATGGTCTCAACAAGCACACATGGTGCCATCCTTCATTCAGACCAACCACAATCACTGTGCTAAACCTTGTGAAACTTTGCTGGATGATTCAAGATGATTAATTCATATTTCTGGTGCCCCTTCTGCTTTATAACAAGGAATAAAAATGGATATAACCTTTCTGCTGAGCATTGTCTTCCAGTTTTATCCAGTGATTTCTTATGTGACAGTGTGACAGATACTTTCCTGTGATCTGGACTGAATATGTTTCATGTGTTTCATCATCTGTCACTCTTCCATTTAGAAGAGTTGCAATAAAAATGCAAAAGCTTTTCTTCAAATGTTTAACATTTGTTTCACAAATGGCCAAGACAAGCACTTCGATTGAATATTTTAGTTTAGGACTTTGGAGAGCTGTGTTTATTCACTTAGTTAATTTGTGAATGATTTCCATTCCAATTATAACACATTATAAACAAGCTAATGTTTGTCTCCTGTATTGCCAGTTTTCACTTTTTACTGAGATAGTGGACTGTCGTCATTAGGGCAAATGGCATTGGCATGGATTTCACCCAGTGAAACTGAACACTTGTAATTTAGAGGAAAAACTCTGTTTAGGCATTGTGAAGATTACCAAATGCAAAAATTAGTGATAGGTCATAGCTAAAGATCTTATGTACCACTGCCTTGCTATTTATTTCTGTCTCTCACGAACCTGCTGATAGAGATGTGTGCTGACCCTCAAGCTAGCACAGAACAGCCTAGGGCTGGAACAGGAAGCAGAGGTCGGGCTGTGCTGGCTTTGGACCCAGGATCTCAGGATCTCTGTCTGACGCTGTGACTGCCATGGTGACGTACAACAATACTCTGGCCCAGCTCAGGTAACACAACATGACTTTGCACAATGATGGCATATCCTGAGGAATATATATGCCTGTGGGGGGAATAATATACCTGTGAAGTCTAGTGCTGTTATCTCTCTTGGTCATAGTCTGGAAGTTTCTCACTCTTCAGGCAGTCTGTAACCTGCTGTGTCCAGGAGGTTTGGGTAAATTCAGGGACATGTGCTTCTTTCCTGCAATCTCCTCTCTGGGGTCATGCCCCAGCCATGTCCTGAGGGGCAAGTCTGCTTCCAAGACCCTGTGTGCCATGGGTGGGGAGCCTCTTCATACACCTGAGGGATGAAAAATGTCATCTGCTCCATTGCCTTCCTTGTCTGAACAGTAGGAGCATCAGGCTTTGGGATGCATCCTGAGTCACCAGCCAGTAAATTATAGAGCTATGCACAGAAACTAAATGGTCCCATTCAAATAGAAAAATAAATTATCCTGACACATTGACATATTTTTCATCTGGGCCCCTACCATCTAGTAGGCCTCCCTTCAGGAAATCCAGCAGGGTCCCATGCCTCTCTTGTTCTTTCCTAAGGACCCTCTCTTTATTCTTAAGCTCTTTGTTTTGACTCTCGGCCTTTAATCTGTATAATCAAAACCACCCTGAAGGAGCACCTAGTCAAGTGAGAGTCCTCCTTACGTGGAGTTATTTTTTCTTTGGATTCTACATTTCCCCACATCCACATGTAGTCTTATAGTAATTTAAATAAAAATAAGGAAGTTCATGTTCTGGTAACAGCTCTTGCAGATAGTAATGGTTTGCTGTACAAAGGAAGTGTGAAAACCCCAAACACATGACAACAGCATGTGTGCATTTTGGAAATGGCTTTTATTAGAATTTTCTTTCAGAAGATTTCATCTTCAAATTGATTTAATCTTCAGTGTTACATGAATGTCATTTAGACAGTCAGACCATGTAATGAACCAAATTCTTCCCATGCACAGAATTGTGCAGTTATTACTGATCTTTCAGAATCTTTGAACCATCATACCCTGGGCACTGCCCAGCCCATTTAACCCTTGTTTTTAAATTTAATTTTTTTTCCTCTTTTTTTCCCTTCCATTGGTGAATCAAGTGTTGAAATTTTCGTTTATATTTTCTGAATTGCTAGGCAAGCTGGAAACAATTAGGAGCATAACTAAAGTAGGGGTTATGTAGAGAATATGTTGGGTTTATTCTAAATCAGTCTTTGTCCATTTCCAAAGGCAAGAAAGAGAATGGAGCATAAAAGAATACTTGCCAATTTATGTCAATTTAATAGAAAATGAGTCTTGTCACATAGACATTATTACAATGGGAAGATATATTTTGTTCCTCCACAGATGCAACAGATTTTTGAAAGGCACTTGTCTTATCATATGCCATTATAACAGAAGTGCCAATTTTCATTAAAATTCTTGTGAAGGGGATTGATACCTGTTTTCTTACAACCTCTTAAAACATTACCTTCCAACAGAGCCTGTGCCAGACTTGCAGTTATTCCAAAACCCACGGAACTGCTGGCAAAGAATGGACATGTTATTAAGACAGGTGGACATAATAGTAAACAAAGAAGACAGCAGAGCATCTGGGGGGGTGGGAGGGGGCTTTTGTCACACAGCTTGTTCAGGCAATTTATTTTTTAATACATACAGCTATAAACATAACTGTATTTCTAAAAAAAAAGGGTGATTTAGTCATACCTACATTTTAGGGGACCAAGTACAGGACAGCATTGACTGTGCTTGTATATGAGTTCCCTATGCAGAGCTGTGACAGAGGGCTGCTGTGATAAAAAGAGAATCATGAACAGAAGCAGGGAAGGAATTATTACTTCTGGACAGGGAACTGATGAGATCAATATTTGAAAGCTTTATACAGTTCAGGCCAGTGTGTTTTCAAAAGTAGCGAGAAATGTGAGAGAATGCAGGAAAGAGTCACAAAAAATATTCTGAAGAACTGAGAAAATTTTTCCTAGTGAAGGATTTATAGAAGTTAATCTGTATAGTTAGTCTAAAAGAAGGTCAAGAAATCCATGGATTACATCATATTTTCACCACGATTTTGGAATGGCTCTTGAATTTAACAGGAAAAGGTGTAATGCCTGTAAGCTGAAGTTAGAGAAGTTCAGATTCAAAATTAAGCTCAAAAAATTAATAACAAGATAATTATGCTCTGGATCAACACATCCAGGGCAAGTAACTGTTCTATTTCCTCTTGATACTCTTTTGGAAGACATTGTCATCAAAAACACATTCTATACAGGCAAGTACCACAATAAAAATGTCATCCAAAATTAGTAGTAATTTAATTTTTTTTTGTTTTGTTTTGTTTTTGCAGGCCATTATAGCAAGGAAAAGTTTCTTATAATTCACAGTTTGTTCTTTTCAGGTGAAGGAACATGATACTCTGGTGGTCTGAGATGTTTGAAAACAAACCCTTTTTGTGTTCTCAGTAGTCTCAGTAGTCTGGGCTCCTCTGAGGAGTTGTCTTATCCCGATGGGCTCCTTGCCCATGTCTGATAAATGTCTGAGTATCCACAGTCTTCAGAATTGTCTGGCTTGGGGGCATATTTGCCTGCAAATATATCTCATGTTTTTCTTGGTAGCTACTGTGTCTCTGTCCTGCTCCCTTTAACATAGCATACAGTTTTTCTTCAGTAATGTTATAAAACTTCCCCAGATTGGCATGGCTAGTCTCACCTCTTTACCTGACTTTCCCAGTTATTTCCTGCCTTGGTCAGTGGTCACCACCCTACTTATTTTTCAGAGGTTTTTTCCAACTCAGCCCTGTCTCTTTGTATTCAGACCCAGTCTGTGTCCTTTTGATTATGACGCTGCCTTTCTTGACCCCCTGCACGGTGATAGTTCTTGCCCAATCCCTTATCGCTGAAGCATGATTCTATCCAAGCTCAACAAATAGAGCCTTCTCCAGCTGATACCCATCCAAAATGCTTGAAGAGTTCACTTACCTAGAGCAGCGCTTTGAACAATTTAATCCTCTCTTAGCAACCTTCCATTGACTCTTGCCTCTCAAACTTCAAATATGAGAGGCTCATTTTCTCTTCCAGTACCGTTCAGGAAGCATTACATTTAGTATTGAGATGTCTTCACCACATGAAATTATCTTCTGGAACCATCCTCTGCTATCTATTGATCGCTTCCTTTGACACTTTGCGTGTGTGTCCTGTAAAACATCTTTGCCACCACCTCATTATCCCCTTTTAACTGACTGATTAAGCTGTTGACTAATAAATTCAAATGTAGGAATTGTTAGATGAAGTCTTACAGAGGTCAGACTTGTTGATCCAAAGATACACTTTGGTCCTAAATGTTAGTAATCTCAATGATGTCTGAGTTTCATTTGATCTTTGTGCTGTGCATGCTCTGCGCTATGTATGTAGCTGGGTATCCTTGTTAGGTTTTACTTCTGTGTATCGTGTTTCTAGAAGTGTTCTTATTTTCTATAAAACAGAGGTATTTAATGAGATTTTCTGCATTTTTCAATTCATTTATGTGATAGCTAATGAAATAGCCTCTTCATAATCCTTCTGTTCCTCTAGCTGCTTTTGCTACTGGGCTGTCTAGGCACCATCTTCTTGTTTGGCTAATACAGATAATACTCAGAAAAAACTCCTATTGGTAGTGCTGGACATTAGACAGCAGAGCATGATCCCAGTGACAGACAATGAAATATCATCACATGGGCTTCAAACTTTTTGATTGCTTCCAGAGTTCCCTTTCAAAGGCAAAGGTGTGGTAATGATTAGAACCTATGTTTCCTATTGACTCATCTTGTGTTCACTCCCACTCTTCTGGTAAACAAATAGTGATAGAATGAAGTTACTATTGTACTTTTTGGACAATACAGTAACGCTGAAACTTTAAGAGTTAGGTTTGTTTTCTTTTGGGATGCCCATCTCAAATACTACTAAAAATTTCTTCAAAAATTTTGTAATTTATGGACATATATTAGCAAAATCATTGGACTTGGTGTTTAAGCTCTGTAAACTGCAGAGGTCTCTAGTGCAATTTCTGTTTCAGGAGAAGAAAGGGTTTTTAATATCTGTCGGGCTAACTATAGCCTATAATGAATTACAAACTATATCACAGGCTTCTAATATTTTACTATCTGGACACTGACCCAGAACAACCTCTTTCTGCAGCCATAAAAGTGATTTATTTTCATGGCTCAGTCATCCATAGAAGTATTTTCAGCTAAGATGACCAGTTTCTGTAATGAGAATGATTTTGAGTTACAGTTTTCTGAAGTTCACATATAATATATCTATTCAAAAATCAATTATTTGGAACCAGTATCAGTTCTTCGTATGGCATTTATATGCTGGCATGCTATGTGTAACTCACTTGTATTTTTGGTTCAGTGATCACACTTATAATTAATTTTTTTTTATACTAGCAATTGTTCTCACTTAAATTTCAAAATCGGTGATTTTAAAATATGTATACTAGGGTTGAAATGAAGTCTTGAAAATTGCATGCTTACTAGCATGTACTGTCTGAAAATTAGTGTATTGTCATATTTCTTACAATGCTGGTATTTCCCTAAATGTCAAATACTTTTTGCATCTGACATTTAGATGGAGAGAGGAACGGTAAAATACGTGACCATAGAGCTGATAATTGAAATGTGGCCTTATAAATCCAGATCTCTAGGGCTGCTAACCTGGTCATAGATGTAGGAGGTGTGTGATTAAGTATCTGAACCTGTGAAGATTTATAAGAGCCATCATTATTCACAGCAGTCATTTGAAATAAAAAATGGCACTTGAAAGACAGATTGAGGATGAGAAGGAAAAGTGTGGTGAGCAGAGCTGGTGGTTCATCATGATTTCATTTACACGATTGTAAATCTATAACTGCCTGACGTCACCTGTACATATTTGGGTTGGGTGCCTGATTAGGCACTGGTGCCGCAGTCCTGGTAGAGAACCCTGGGCTGCTACGGCGATGGCGTAAACAGTGCAGCTGTACAGCTGCTGTACACCTGTACCTGGGAACACAGGGCTGCCTCAGCTTACCCTACTGGAACAGCAAATACAGGCCCAGTAAACAGAGCTGCTCTTTCTATTGCAATTAAGTGTAGAAGGAACTCCTGAATACAGCATCTATTCAGAGACCTCTGTCCCCTCGCCTTTAAGAGGGATGAATATGCAGGGGATCCCTGAGATGAAACAGTTGCAAAAAATGATGCCTGATTATGATGAAGATTCTATCCTTCAGTCTGATGCTTTGCAGTGTAATTTTATCTGCTCATTCTGCTAAAAATTGCTCACTGGGGAAATTACAACCACTAAAAGCATTTGGGGATTTCAAGCCCGCTAGAATGATTTTTCTCTCATTTTTCTCTCTCTGTCAGGGGTGGAAATACAGCACTTCTTCACAGGGTTGAGAGGAAAGGGGGGTGGGACAAAAACTGTTGGAAGTGGTTCTCCTGGGAGCCTTCCCTGGGGAAAGCACCACTTCTGAATCTAATGTCATGCTGTTCCAGTGCCTTCGTGTAAAATTAGTCCATACTCATAGCTTAGCAGTGTAGCAAACTTTTTCACAGCACTGAAGAATTTAGCCTTGCTTTTTGTATCTTTATTTATTTTAGCTTTGTTTAGCTCTGTTTTTAACCATTGTGCCACAAAGGCTGCTGTAATCCTCCAGGTTTCTGTTGTTTCCAGGAGAAATGCTATATGTGCCAATAACCACTGCAGAAATGGCCTGACCAGAAGCTATAACAATACTCCATCCTCATTTGTGGATGCAATGAGTACGTTTCTTCTTTCCATCTTTCTTCCTAAAGCTGTGTGGCACGGGGATGGTTTATATTGCATGGAACAGGACAGCAGGTAGCTAAGTGGCCAGGTGAAGGAGTACAGTGCTGACCAACTGTAAAATGAGAAGTTTCTGAATTCCTGTGTGGTGGCTATTGTATGGAAAAGGTAAATATACCTGTGCTTACATCCTTGCAACTGTAAAGTTCCTGTGGCAGAAGCGCTCCAAGCCAAAAACTGCAAGCATTTTAGCTTAAATATTTCTTCTTCTTTTTAGATGTTTTTGATTAATTCTATGTCTGTTCATTGCCAGTTTGAGATTAGTCATCACATTATTACTTATCTGCTGAGGAGGACAAGCTGTGAGTACAAAAGCTGTGAAACTATGAGCTGCAGACGTGTTTGATCCTGAGGGGTAAATCCAGTGCAGGACCTTCAAGTTGTTATTCCCTTTAATTGTCACAGCACTCTTAAAATTCAGATAGGCAAGTTGGAGAAGATGACACCTTTGGGAGATTAGCATCTTTGTAATATTTTGTCTAAAGTCTTTTAGTATCAGAGCAGCTCCTGGGGAAAATCCAGAATGAAATAGGTTGAGCAGAACTAACTTCTATTGATGTAGGTAGGTCAAGTCGGTTCTCAGTGACATACTGATGCAACATTGATCTACAACAAAATGTTGGGCTGTGGTTTTATCTATTTGCTGAGTACACACAAGACAGGGAGATCTGAATCCACCATCTGGCAAACACGAGGCGTGTATGCTGGTCTGAAAGTGCCCCAATTATGGCTGTAATTAGCTGCTTGAAATGGGCGCTCGGAAATGTGACAAGTGTAGTAAGTGAGACAGGAGGATATAGCAAGTGCATTATTAAGCAGAGCAGTGAATTAAGGAGCACATGGTCATCCCTGATAGTAGGTGGCTGATAATGAATAGGAAAATGTGTGGTATGATGTAAAGAAAAAATAAATACATATACAATAGAAGTTGGAATGCAGGGTTCTTGGTCTTGGACTGCTGGAGGGTTTCACCACTCTGTCTGCATTTTGATTCCCAATTTGCCATGCTTTTTTGTGCCCTTCTATAAGTGATTATTCTTATGGTCTTAATTTTAGTCTTTATTTCAGAATTCAGATCTGTGGGGAGTGAAAGAGCAAAATTCTGGACTACTCAGTAGCTAGACAAGAGTAGGTAAGCAACCTATTTGTGGGAGAAAGAGATCTAGCAACAGTAACTGACACAGTATATTTTCACTTACACCTGGAATGTGTTTCCTTCATTTTTACTTTCCTGTTTTGGTGTTGGGTGGGTTTTTTGTTTGTTTGTTTGTTTTTGTTTGTTTTGCTTGTTTTGCTTGGTTTAATTTTGTTTTGTTTTGTTTGTTTTTGTTTTTGGGGGGTTTGGTTGTTTATTTTGTTTTGTTTTGTTTTGCTAAGTCCACGCTTCTGGATATGGAAATGAAGAAAAAGGAATATTATACAAATCATCAGTACTCTTGTATTGTTGTTTAACCCCAGCTGGCAACTAAGCACCACACAGCCGGTCCCTTACTCCCCACCCTTGCCAGCAGAATGGTGGGGAAGAGAACTGGAAAGATAAAAATGAGAAAACTTGTGGATTGAGATAAGATTGGTTTAATAATTGAAATAAAATAAAATATTAATACTAATATTGATAACTTACAATGAAAAGGAAGATATTAAAAAAAAGAGATGAATAAAACCCTGGAAAGACAAATGATGCACATAAAAAACAATGGCCTGTGCCCAGCCAGTCCCTGAGCAGAGGCCTCCAGCCAACTTTCTCCCTAGTTTCTATGTTGAGTTTGATACCACATCATCTGGGAAATCCCCCTGCTCAGCTGGGGTCATCTGTCCCAGCTGTGTCCCCTCTCTCAGCTCCATGTGCATCCCCAGCCCATCGCTGGTGAGGTGGGGTGAGAGGTGGAAAAGGCCTTGACCCTGTGTAAGCTCTGCTCAGCAGTAACCGAAACTTCCCCTTGTTCTTACTGTTTCCAGCACAAATCCAAAACACACCATGCACCAGCTACTGTAAAGAAAATTAACTCTACCCCAGCCCAAACCAGCATATCTTGATACAAATTGTTAAGACACACTTATCTCTGTTTTCAAGATACAAATGTTGTCCACTAAAGTGAAACCTCCAAGGACACGCCCACTGGTTTGTACTATTTATGAGATATATATTATTTATTTGACCCAAATATTCGTGTATGCCTTTCCATCACATAAAAAAAGCACAAGAGATTGTACAGTCAGTGTATTGACAAGCTGCCTGGAACTACTCGTCTGAGCCATAGGAACACTGCTGTGATTTTTTTTATTTTTTTTTTTTTTGGTTCTGTAGCTGCTGTGGCGTAGTTGTGTATTGATTCTACAGACTGACCTCTTTGGTCTTTTATTTCAGTGCTTTGACATTTCCTTGCCTGTGCAGTAGGCAAACTCTTGTTACCAGAGTAAGCAAAGTTTGGAATTCACTTACTTTAAAGCATTTCAATTCCTCTTTAAAATAGTAGATTTAGGAGCAGGCCCATTAGAGCTGAGTCAATCTGAATTGATATCAGAATAAATACAAATGTTGAAAACCAGCCAGGTTTGGTAAAGAAAAAGAAGGAATACTCCTTATATGTTTCTCAGCTGTACCACAGCATACAAAATCAACCAGAACTTTGCCTGAAATGCCTAACTGATTACCTTGGTTATTGTCAAATCATTGTAAAAGTAAAATAAATAAAATCACTCACTATGTAAACCCAAACACTTTGGCTGTGACTTACCTTCCAAAATGTGGAATACATTTAATAGTAGTTTGAGTAGACCTATGGTTTGGCCACCCTTTTTCTGTCTCTTCTAAACAGCTGTTTTTTTGAGCTGTACAAGATAAACCATAGTTCTGCACTTCGTTTTACACTCTGAACAGCTCTACTGGAATCAGCAATAGTAGTTGATTTTGAGCACAATCCACAGAATCACACTTAATTTCTTCTGGAAAAGAAGTATTGGGGAAAAACTACAGTGTAACAAGCCAAACTGATGGGAATTTTATACAATGACTGCAACATTGAACTGAACTATGCTCTTGTGGCTTCATTCCCTCCTTTCTCTTTGGATGTTAGCTCATTTCTCCTGCCCTTGTGTTACTTGAAAGCTGACACATTTCATGCCAAGGCTCCAGAAAAGATTTGTGCCAGGGGATTATTTCAATGAAATAGAAACTAAATAAAGGAAAACAAATAAAATTATGTTCAACAAATGAACAAGTTGTTTCCTTAAATCTGCATTATTAGTTGATTAGTTGGTACATATTAGTCCAGAAATCCAGGCTGGTTTTTGACCTTACTTCTTCATTTTCTGTTCTAGTGGATTCATAAAAAAAAACGACTGCATGATCCACCTATGTGTTTGATGGCTTGCTGCATGCAATTTTGAGTAGTTCGTAATATTCAACTGTGTCACTAGATTTACCATTCTCATATGTCAATTTTTTCATACATCATTGTGCCTATCAAGTATTTTCAAACAAGCTATTTTGGTCTGCATCTGTAATATCTGTGTTATAGAATTATTGATAGATGAAACTAATCTTGTCATTTTCTTATTGCATCAAATCCATCAAAGAAGATTTTTAGCACATGCTTATTTTAGTATCTTGCACACTGTCTTATGTTACTCAATTGTTAAGATGTGGGCTTGACTTTTGAGAAATATGAAGTCAAAATCCTGTTTTGCTGAATACTTCTTTTTTAAACCGAGTCCTTATGCATGGGAACAAAGTTAGTGTCTTTTAACCTCTGGTCCTCCAGTTTCTCTGTGTATCTAGTTTATGGTAAGATAATGTCTGGATGTAATTTCAACTTGCTTGTTTTAAGGAGGACCAGTTACTCTGTAAGTGATTGCTTCTCTTTCACTTCATGATCAAAGGAATCCAGGTTAATAATTCAGACTGAGAAACTAAAAGTTCACTGAGGTGAACCTCAGCCTTTCAGTGTTTCAGCTCCGCCTCTCTGAAGGAGACTGGCAGCACTACCATTCCTCAGGAAGCTGCCACAAGGATGCTAATAATCCTGCGATATTTATGAATCATAATAGAAGCTTATATAAATATAAATATTTATCTCATGCTAAAATAAATAAATATTAATCTCATACCTCCATCCAATTGAGACTTCCTTGTACTTTTGCATTTACCAAATGGATTTTTGCTACCATTTGGTATTAGAGAGATTTTGCGTATAAAATGTGGGAAATCTGAATTTTCACATATTTTTACAGGCTTATTTAAAAGCAGAAATGTAATGGTATGTATATTACCTAGACTTCTAAAGAAAGGAAGACCCTTAAAGTGTCTTATTGCACCTTAAAAAATAAGCAGCAATCCATCTTACAGCCATCATTAGGAAAAGTTCCTCTATGAAGGGCCACAGCAAAGAGGGATTTGAGACTTTCTAAATATGGTGTGGAAGGTTTTCCTTTGACTGTGGAATCTGAAGGGCATCTGCATTCTGGAGTGCCATTTCCAGCAGTGAAAGTGGTGAAACATGGACAGCCTGAATGAATCATGATGACCTTATGTCACCTCACAACAAAGATAGGAAGCTGCATAATCAAAAAGTGTGTTAAGCTGGAGAGAGGCACTTCAGAAAACTTTCCTAAGTTTATCTAACCTTTTTTTTCTTTTTTGTAATAGGCTTCATGGAAGATGACTCAATGAAATGTCCCAGTATGAGTCATTATAGCCAGAGAAAGAAAAAAATACATGAAGTGGCAAATCCAGGGGTGACCTCCCAAGTCTCTCTGATGGGCTGTGTTGCTGTTCCATGTAACTTTCTCTCTGTGTATATAGGAGTCCACCTCTGGTAAAGCTGGGCTGTCTGAAGCTGGTTCCTCCTCTGAGTGGATAGTACAAGCTGTGTGTAGGGGGTGAATATTGGTGTGGTATGCTTCATGGGTGAGTGCACTCCTGCATTTGCTGCAGCATTCCTGGTGCTGTGTCACTTAGCGTTATGTCACTCATTGCTCTTTTTTTTGGTCTTATTGCATCTCAGCGACTGGGAAGTTCAGAATTAATGTGCAGCAGTAACTCCCCGTGGAGCAGATATTTAAGGTCAGTATTTCAATATCAGAATCCCACAGGCACAAATTAAAACCAGTCTCTCCTTGCAAGATTTACAGCTCTCTTTCTGATTAGCAAGAGCCAGACATTGTTTTCTGAAATGTCAGTTTTGCTGCAGCTCAGTAATGGGTGTGACACTAATTAAAGAAATCAGAGGAGACAAAAGCATTGCTGTTGTAACTCTGGCAAAGCTGCAGGCAGATATGCATTTGACTCTAGTGTTGCATTTTGGATAACCTGCACAGAGTAATATTTGTATCTGTGCCAGTAGTTTGTAGAGCAGGTTACTTCTCTTCTGCATACTCTCATTTGTATTAGGCACCTATTGGCAATGCAGAGGTATTTAGCTTCTTTCTCCATGGAGCAGGCTGTGTGGTTCAGGGAAAGCACATTTTATTTCATGTGCATTTTCTTACAGAGGAATCTGTTCTGCTGTCTATACAATGATAATGAAAGGAGTCTGAAGAACTTAAGTGAGAGCCATGCGAAAAGTAATGGAAATCTCTGATACAAATGAGATGAAATTCATGAGAAAGAAAGTATCAAAAGGCTGTATGTCCTCACTAATTAAAAGGAAATAGTCTGTACTGCAGTACTTCATGAAGGGAGCATTCCATTTCTCTGTAACCGGCTACAGACTTTTTGAAACAACCAGGACTTTGAGAGAAGGCCATGACCCTCTTAGCTTCTCTTGGTCTGCAGCACTGACTGACAGCTGGAGCTGTCAAGATGTAAACTGAACTTCAAAAAGTGCCAGTAGCTCTGTATGGAAAATGTAAACATGGATCACAAAATCGCTGTAAGGGAGAATTCAGCCAGTCCTTGGAGTCTGGAGGTCCTTTTTTGTTTCCTCTGTTTATATTATTTTGATCAGGTCTCTGATGAAGCGCTGCCCTAGATATGAAACCCAGAAATCAATAAGTATTTCTTAACTTTAAGGTGGTTGTGATTCAGTGCTTTGGATGGGTATGTGCAGAGTGCATGGATGGGGAGATTAAATGTAGCAGTTGGTTATTTTCCTGATTATGCATCTTTTGTAGGATACATTCTTGAGCTGGTAAGGGAGTAGCTAATTGAAATTTACTTAGCAGAGACAACAGCCAATGCTGAGTGAAATGCTTGAATGGACACAGGTTCTAGAAAGCTGCTGTGTTTTCCTCAGTAGCCTTTCTGTGTCACTTAGCGTTCAGTCAGGTTGCTTTAGAATTAAGGTCAAAATTAAGAGAAATTATTAGTTCCTCTATAAATCTAAGCTTTTCAGACACAGGGAAGGAGAAATTCCTCCCTGCAAATGTAGCATGGAAGTATAAAAGAAAGAAAATATGCATATCTTAAGCTCTTTTGGGCAAAAGGGGAGGGTTACAAATACTCCACTTGCTTGGCACTTTGGCTGTGTGATGTACACATATCCTCCATCTTTCTTGACTAGGAGAGATAGAGAAAGGTTCCCCAGTTAGTTTATGCAGACATATTTTAATACATATCTGTGCAAACACACACCATGTGTGGCATACAAGGGACACTTCTGCTTTCTAGAGAAGGAACCAAAACCTCCAGTCTTTACACACAATTCTTTGCACATCAAAGCGGGCACTGTCCCAGTCCAGCCCTGTGCAGCTGCAGAGGGTCTGGTTTTCAGCAAGCAGCCGATGTGGATTCAATGCCAGGTTCTCTGTAAAGAAATTGCAGAGTGAAATACTTTGTTCACTTCAACATTACCGCAGTGTTTTTCACATTGTCTTCTGGCTGGTGTCATTACTGGTTGTCACAGCATGCTCATTAGAGCACTGAAGGGAGCTCTTGCCACTACAGAGCAAAAGCAAGCCCGTCTGCTGTTACCTGCCAAGAGGTCAGTGCTTGACTGACTACTGTTCAAATAAAACTGTCCAGCACTGCCCGTAATGGTAGAAATGGTTAATTGTACCATGAATAAAAATCTTGAGTACATAAAATGCTGGAATAGCAGTCTTTGTTTCCTTTAGGTAAATGGTTCAGGTGAAAATTGTACTGAGCCAGGGTCCTGTTATTATCCCACTACTGCTAACTTAATTAATAGCTCAGTGCTGGCAGGTATAATTTTGTGCTACTTACTATACAACGAGGTAGCACGGAGCTTACCGGTGAAGAGAGTGGAAAATATACCAGATGGATGGGGGAAAATCACCCCAAACCAGATGAGCTGGAGAACAGGTGGTATGTGTGAGAAGGGAGGAGATGACAGTGCAGCAGGTTTTTATAAACTTGATCATTAGTTTGGCTCACGTATCTGTTTACTAGGTATGCTCAGCTAGAATACATAATACAGCTCAGTCTGGAGGCATTTAAGGCCACAGTGGCTTGGTGAGGGAGGCCCCAGTTCACACATGAGAGGCAGAATCTGAGAAAGTTCTGACAGGAGGGAGAATTAATCTTTCAGGCACATTTTATCCTGCAAATTCTGGAGATGTATTAGGGTAGCAGTGAAAGTAATCTCTGGTTTAGCTGATCATGGAAATTGCCCTCCCTCACTGAGTTGGTGAGTTGGCCTCTTGGATCTTTTTTTATTGTTTTATTGGTTTTTTATTTTCACTTGATGACCCAGCTGGCAGCTTTTAGTCCTCTCTTTTAATGTTTAATTAATTACATTTATGTTTCCTATGGAGATTCATTACACAGCTTGACTCTGAGTTGCTTTTTTTCAGTCCTCTCTTCCACACAGTTAGTGTTTATGTGGCTTTTCCTCATAGTGATGTGTTCTGGAGCAAAGTACATCTATCTGCTCTTAATTGAATAGCAGCCCACAAGACACAGTGTTACATAGCAAAGGTAAAAATGGAAAAGTGATGAGAAAAGGGGTTTATGAAAAAATATAAGATCCTTTTCCTATATCCAAGTCCTTAAATGAAGGATTGTTCATCCCTTGTTTAACCAAGCAAGTGAAACTTCCTGAGGGGTAAGAAACAAACAGTTCCCACCGTAAATGAACTGTGAATTATTTTTGCAAATAACTTTTTTAACTATACCATATCTGATCCTTCTGCTGCTGGGAGCAAAATGCAAGAGCTTGTAAACCAGAAACCAACCAGTTCAATGTTCATTGTGCGTTTATTGTCTGTTTTTTTTCAGATTGCAGTGATAGTTTGTTTAGCCATTCTCTAACAGTAAAAGTTGAGAATTTTGTCAATTCATCCTTTTGGATCTACAGATTTTAAGGATGCAGGTCTTGACATATTGCAGAATAGCATAAAGAAGTCTGTCAATTATGAGACTGCTGCTCTACTGTGAAGCAGCAGTAAAAAATGCAGAGGCAAAGCCTGAAACCTCAAATATTTGAAACCATGACTTGAACATCTAAAGTTTGTGAGAATGCCTTCATAATGTGAGGTGCTTTTTTTGTTTATTTAGTAATAAATTGTGGTTGTCTTGTTTTCCCTCTCTCTTTCAGCCATTAGGATTCCCAGGAACATGCAGCCCATATTGGTACTAATATGCTGTGTTTTCCACGGACAACAGTGAAGTTAGAAGTGCTGAAATTATGTCTCCATTGAATTCTCTAAAAGTTTTTAGATGCCTAAGTATTTTACTATCACTTTTTTCCATGGTAGATATATGACCAAGAATTCTGAGCACAAATGCCATTATTTTAAAGGGGATGAACTGAGGCAGAGAGACTGAGACCATCCTGCTCTTTGTTTTTCTTATTAGCTACAGTTATGACTGTAATCTGTGTGATGCAGAGGGCTGTCTTCATCTATATTGCACTGTGTATAATACAATGCCACTGAGATAGAAATAGTAAACAATGATGATAAACAAATTCAGGTAACTAAGTAGCTGCCTCTACCTTTGTTGCTTTGAGAATTTGAGATCTTGTCTTTAGTAGGGGAATAAGGCAGACACATACAAATTGAAGCCTTTTATTTTTTCTTTAAATGAAGCTTTGTACCTTATGTTTGAAAGATATTGTGACTATTAAGATCCCAAGAGAAATTAAATTGTGCATGGCTTAATTTGAAAAGTTGCTTCTTTATGCATCCAGAGTGCTAGTGCCAATTGCAGAAATTTTGTTGGTGTTTGGGGAGGGAAGGCAAACAAGCAGAAATATCTAGCTTATATTTTAGGAAACCCAGGAGATAAAATGAAAAAAAGGAAAAGGAAACTACAAGAATCTCAGATATACAGAGGATACATGAGCTGCTACAGAAACAGCCTATTTAAAGTCATCATATTTTATAAATAATCCAGCATATCCTGGAGTGTGTGTGTTTCCTTGTCTATTGCTCCCATGAGACTTTGCTTGGTTTGATCTATGCTGTTTTATGTAGTCAACTTGTGTAAGAAGAGAGTGCCAGATTTTCTGTTGAAATACATGTGACCTGCCAGCCAGCAAAATCCAGCATTTTTAAGAAAAAAACACATTTTAATTTGTGAAAGGCATGTCCCAATCACTTAAAACATGACAGTGAAAAAACTCCAAAGCTTTAATCAAAAAAGCTAAATAATAAAGGCAAAGTGCTGAACCTTGAGCTGGATGTCATTTGGTGCACATTCGTTGAACCCTCACGCTGGTTGCCAGGATAATGATGTGATGCATGTTTCTGTTTATGTCTCTGGTTTTGTTTGTATCTCTCTATTTTTTCCCCCCCTGGGGAAGTCGTTCTTTGACCTGATAATTTTTACAATGCAAGTAAATATCTGCAGTAGCAATTTTCTTGCTGAAACAATTAATTTTCTTATTATTGCAAACATTAACTAGATATATACGGTGATGCACTACAGGCTCAGATGGGAACTGCAACCAGGTAACACCATAAGCTTTGAAATAAGATGATTTGAAACACTGAGCAGTTGAAGAAAGCCTTTTGTGTAAAAATAAATATAGCATTAAAATGGTTTTGAACTTCAGTCTTAAAGTTAACTCACAGGTTGTTCTCAGAGAATACACTTCACTGAGATTTCAGTGTGTTTCTAAATTTCCTATTGTATTGTATCAGCCTTCAGAGAAAAAGAAGGAAACAAAAAGAGAACAAGCAGGTTTTGTTTCCCTCTCATTCCCGATTATTTTTATGCTTTTATTGGGAATCAGCCAAGGGTCCTGTTTGACATGACAGCTTTTTCCTTTGTTTTGAGTCAATGCCCTCCAAACTGCAATCACACTATCAGCTATTATCTTCCAACCTCTGTGAACCCTTGCTGTCCTCACTCCACTGAGAAGCATCTGCATAATTTTTCTCTCTATGCCTTCTTCTTTCCTACCCTTGCCCAACCACTAAATCATAGCCAATGTTTTCTTCCCACTCCATGGGTGCTTCCCTGGGCGCTCTGCCAACCAGTGCCTGCCAGACCCACGTCTGTGTATACACACTGCCAGGCTGTCCTTCAAAGTGGAGCGAAGTGGGAAATTATAGAAACAAGCTTCCAGCCATCCACAGCCTGTGCCTACACGGGGCCTGTCAAATCAGCCAGCAAAATACTACAGGCTGCATGAAAGTGGGAAAGAAATGACCTCCTATCGGCTGATGTGCTGTAACTGTGCACACAGTCTGTGGCAGAGGCAAATCACAGCCACAAGTCTTTCCTTGCAGACATTTAAGAGCATCAGTGCAGATAACCATTTCAGGGTAGCTGACACACAGCAACTTGTCACTGCGTGGTAACTTGTCTGTATGCCTGGGGCTTCTCGTTTTTGGCCACATTGTTAAGGTACATTCAAGTTAGCCATGGTAGGAGAGTGATGTTTGTGTCTGAAAACATATCTGGAAAACACAGCATCTCAGAGAGCTGCAGCTAGAAACCCACTGCATAATGTACTGGTCTGATCCTGCTGCACTGGGAGCATACATAGGGTATTGGTCCTAGTACAGGAAATGGTACAGGATGAGGCAGACCAGTGGCACTGATGTGATACTGCTTTGTGTGTAACTTGCTCTGTCTTTTTTTCTCTGTGTGCCATCTATTTGGACATGGATTAGGCTTTGCAAAGCCAGGAAAATCTTTCTTAGAAGCAACCAAATGACAAAACCCAGAAATTTATAACCCTGTTTGTGTCTAGATTGACCTGCACAAAACAATTGTTTGTGCCGTTGGCATGCTTCAGCGCCAAGATAGAAATTTACAGCAGGGAACAGATGTGGGCCAAGAAGATTGTGGGACCTACTGTTACTAGAGAAGATTCTGTTCTGTATTGCTGATTTCTTTTGTGGGATTCAAAGTTTGAAAGAGGTCACTCATGGTTTTTCCCACCTCCAGTCCTCCCTGTGTTTCTGTCCTTCAGCCAAAGATTTCAGTCCTCCAAGTTCTGCTGAATTTTATAGTGAGTAAGTGAGCCCTTGCAGTGGTTTCCTCAATTTTCCTAATTTTTTGTGTGCCCATGTCCTTCAATCTCAAACTCTTGTCTCCATCCTCATTTTTTGAAATTTATCACCTCAGATTGTTTAAGAAACTTTCAGTATCTGTAAAAAACTTGAAGGGGATTGATTTCTTTTTCTAGTTTCATATCTGTTGCTGAAGTCTTCTGTGACTACCTGGGCACTCAGAACTCAACAGCAGCTCACTATAGTAAAACACCTGAAGGTCTGATCTTTCCCTCGGAGTATTGAACTTACATTAGAAATCCCAAAGAGCCTTAGTAAACCTGTTTTCAAGTCCTGCCAGAAGCATTAACTTGCTGCTCAACTTCTGAGCCCAGCAGAGCAGGCTGGTGCCTGCAGGCAACATGCCAGTGATATTTTAGTGCAAGGTAGGAGTATGCTTTAGCAACAATTGCCCTCTTAGCATGCTTTGGTTCACATCAAAAATTGGTCTTGGGGCACACAGATTGAATTCTTTTCAAACATAACTAAACCAGAGATGCTGTTCAGGAGCACCCTGTGCAGTGCTGCCTCTTGTGAGGTGTAGGTGGCTTGTGTAGGTGGCATGTGGCTGTTTCACTCAGTGAAGGCATTCCTTTTGCTCCTCAGTATGCCACATGTAGGTATCACTTTAGTCTCTCCACAGCCACCAACAAACCTTTCTAGATGTTTGGAGCATAAATTCTTTTCAAGTAACAACCGCAAAACCAAAGGTTTAGAGAAGTACCTTGACTGACAAAATCTTAACTGAGACGTCTGTGTCATAATTTTTAGTGCAAGTGTCCCATTCCCTGCCACCTTAGGAGAGGAGGAAAGAAAAATAGCTCTACTGGTTTTGGAGGAGCTTTGTCATTAGTCCTGCTAAGAAATATAGGTTTTTTTCAGACTCTGCTCTGAGTGGAAGATTAATCAGAATCTTATTGGTACTCTTCAGAGGCTTAATTAATTGATTCAGACCTCATGATAAAAGAATCTTTAGCATCAGAGATGGGAACAAACCTGTGGAACAAATCAAGGAAATAAAGGATGTTCTTTAAGATACAGACTCAATAATGGTCTACCTGAAGATATCCTCAAACCAGCTTACTGTTGTATAGATCCTATAAAGTTCACATTTTCACCTTGAAGCCATATCATTGTCTTGTTAGTTCTAGTTAGGATGCTAGCTCATACCTAACTTGCTAGTGAACTAATTTGCTCTGTACCCATTGTCCCAATTAATTTTTTCAGTCACCTGGATACTCTGCAGTTATTTCCAAAAGCTGGCAATAATGTTTGTTGCATTTTATCTTTCACCTTCTTATTTGTCTATATTGAAACCACTTTGACATTTTCCTTATTGTGCAACTTACTTTTCTTTGATGTGCTTTGACACAATTTTGTGTTTTTCTGAAAGTATCAGGTACTTCCCATGGATTCCAATTAATGTTTTGAGGCTGAGTTTATGACATGACACAGCAGTTGTGACAATGCTGTCTTCTCAAAGGGAAGCTAAATGAAGGTGGATTCAGCTAAACAAACATCCACAGCTGCTGTAGTCACCACTTAAAAGGCAGTCTTTGCTCAGTATGTACTACAGACACCAACTATTTCTCATCATATGCTGCAGAAATGAACATTGTTTTGTGATTACTGATAGCAAATTCCAAGGTTTTCAAGCCTGAGTGTCATGTAACAGGGTTGATTTTTTAAAATGGGTTATCAGCACGCTCACAGACAAGTTGAAATCAGCTGGGTGTGATATATAGTCACCATAATGTTTCCAGACCTGCCTTGAAGGCATTTTGCTGCAGTGCAGCTATTAGGGTCTGGAGCCTTAGCTCACACTGAAGCTCATCTCGGGCTGTTTTATAGATGTATTCAGTCAGCTTTTGCAAGAGTTATTCTAGCAAGCTCTTACATGCAGGCTCTGTTGGAAGCCCAGCAGTGGTCCCACGGAAACCTACCAGCCAATTCACGAATTTAAAGCTATTCACTCTTAAGTGCTTTTGTGGAGTGAAGCCTGAAATCACTTTGATAACATCTAACATCTACCATTTACTATAAATGTAATCTGTCTTTAACTACTGGTGTCTTATATACTGAGGAAATATCCTTTTAAAAGTAATTTTTAAGGGCAAAAGATTATTTATTTCATTCATAGCTTTTCTCTCAGAGATCCCCAACTGCCATAAGTTTGGGAGAATAATTTCCTCTTTGCTAGGAGTCATTTGATGAAATACACCTAATACATGCAGTGGTTACACAAAAGTTAATATAGGCTAGATGATGCCTGAAGTCCCTTCAGGCTCTAAAATCTATTAACCTATGGGATAATTTACAAATGGAACAATTTATGGAGTGAGAATCTGTCTACTGTGCTTGAGGAATGAAACTGCATAATTCATTCTGATAGAGCTCCTGTTTACACTGTGTCTGCATGAGTATTACAAGGGAGAAAGAATAAATTAGTGAAGACTGACGAGTGTTAATGTAGTATTACACAGGCTATCTGTAAGCAAAAGTCTTCTCTAAATTTCATGCTGTTTTTTAATAGACTTCTTCTGCAACAAATGCAGCATCGTGGAATATTCAAATCCAAAGGCAATGATAACAACATATCATGGGTTGGGCAGGATGGGGGCATTGAAAAATGAGAGTAATTTACAACAGTGGTAAAGATGTAGGTAATTGCAGTAGCCTACAGCACTGCAGGCTGGGTTCTTCATAACAAGCCATTCTAGCAGCTGTTCTCAAGGATCTTCTTACAGTGACAGACTTTTAAATTTTTAGAAAAGGAGGGCAAGAGACATTATGAATAGGTATGATTTCATCCCATTAGTTTTAATGAAATCTGATAAAGCTGGAGTCCTTGAACATTTACAGCCAAGCTACTGCCAGGGTGCTTAGGGCGCTAACAGGCTCTGTTGGCCTTGCTTGACCTCCTCCAGGACCTCCCCTGATCATGCCCATGGGTGAGGGCCCCATTCCAGCCCCTTCCCCGGCCATGCAGCAGCAGTGCAGGTCTCCAGCTCTCCAAAGCCCTACCTGGCCATCCCAGGGCAGTTCTGACCCTGGGTACCTCTGTGGAGCCTGATCCTGACTTGTGGGACCTGCCCCTTCATGACAAACCTGCCCGATAACCTGAGTGCTTGGTTGACCTTGCTGCCCTCCAAAGTTTTCTGTTTGCCTGCATGAACAAGTGCCCACATCAACTATTTCCAATGCCATGGAACTAGATGATTACAATGAAAAATGATCCCCGTGGTTTCATCTGCTCAGTCTCATGTTACCTGAGCAGCCCATCCATTTCCCGAGCTCCATTTCCAGGTCTCCTCTAAGCACAGGTCTGTATGAAGCAAAATTTGTCTTCCACAGTGAGGGAAGGGGGCAGGTACCTTGTGAGAGGGCTCAACCCAGTCTAGGATGCCTTTGGAGTTCTCTTTCCTTCTCTTTGGACTGTTGGTTTCCAGTCTCCTCCTTTAAGTGTCAACAGCTGGATCTGGTGAATACATCTCTGGCGTTAGCCTCCGTGTATTTCTACCAGCAGTTTCCATGCACTGATCTGCTGTAAAAGGTCTCAATGGCATTTTCTGCCTAGAGATTTTGTTACCTTGCTAAAAAAGGGCATTTTCTAAATAATGTCCAAATAAATGGCATTACATACTTCCTTAAGATTAAGTTTTCATGGTAAAAGTTGCTGCCATGGCTACAGAGAGATTTTCTTAGACCAAAGAGGGGAAAGGATCCACACAAATGTGAACTGGAAGAAAGTGAGAAAGAGTCTTTTCTTTGAATTGTCTATGCTATGAAATGTCCTTTCTGCATGGATCCGAACTGTATTAGGCCAGATTTGGAGGTGAAAAAGGTGCCAATGTAAACTATGTGTGAATAAAAGAAATTTGCAAGGATGGGGTTACAGAGAAGAAACCATGAGATGTTATCTATGTACCATCCCGTCAGAATTTTGTTTATTCTACTTTACCGATGTTGACTGGTTGCTCCTTCTGCTAGAATTTTTTCCTCCTGCCACAGTCTCTCCCTTCTGCTCATGAGCGTGTCATTCATTGCCAGTCATTTACTTGGAGTCTTCCACTTAGTTTACTTCTGTAATTGTCCCACCAGGGTGCTGATCCAGGTTCCATCCAGGTCAGTGAGAGCCTTGCCTCTAACTTGGGGAGGTTTGGGTCAGGACTAGGTACCTCCCAGTCAGCATGGACCACAGGCTGGCTGCTGTGCTGTCCTTGCAGCTGGTGCAGTGCTCTAGGCATGGGCCACAACTGTGGATTTATTTCCACCACAGAGCCTTACACACAGGCAAACGTGGTGAGAAATGAGGTTCCTAAGAGGTATTGCAAACCTTGCCTGTATCTGAACAGCCCTTAAACAGGTGGTCAGGTCTTGGTCTGAAGGATTCTGTTGCAAAAGAAAAATAAGGAAGAGCTCTGGTTCAATGGCAAGGACTTGCAAAGCCTCAGTTGTTCCATGGTGGAAACTTATGAGAATGGGATAAAGGAGGATGTAAGGAGAGGTAAAGTGAAAAAAACCACATGAAGAAGTTAGTTTGATCCATTCAAAATTGTCTCATGCCATTTTAATTATAATGAGAAAAATTTGGTGAACTTGGCTCCTTGAATGCTAAACCAAATTTTTGTTTCTCTTCTTGCTTTCTTGCTGTTGCCCCTGGACTGCCACTGTATCTTCACCAGAGTAGATAGGAAGAAGCTCTGGGTGGCCCCTGAGACATGGAAAGTGGCAAAGTGGGGGACTTGCCAAATGCCAGAACCTCTCTGCAATGTGAATGTCAAACCACAGCTCAGGGCTCTCTGTGTGTAGGTCTTTATTGCACACTAGAGAGCTTCCTAGACTATTTTTTCTTTAGTGAAATTAGTATCTTCCACTTTGACTTCCTTGGGTTGTGCTCAAAAGATTTTGGCATCATTCAAACTGAAATTGGAAAGTAGACAGATCCTGCTTTGCATTCAGCCTGGAAATAAATCCACGTGGGGAAATCTGACATAAGGGTTCCAATGGCTTTCATTTGCTAATGAATTCACCCAATGCCTACCACGCTAATCTGCTTCCCCTCCATCTCCAACAGTATCGTAAATTAAATGATGCAGTCCTGATTTTGCTGTCAGGTATTGCTACCACAAGCTTTTGAAGCCTGATGGGTCTCTGGTGCCTTGGGATGTCCGCCAGTGCTGGATCCACCCAGTCACTGGAGCAACGAGCAGGCCTAAAAGCCTGTCCTGTAAAGTGGACGTGAGTCAGTGATTCTCACTGAAGGAGCCTTTATCCGTGGTGTCATGCAGCTTTGAACAACACTTGGGAGGCTGGCAGAGGGGTGGAAGGTAGGCACAAGGACCCACAGTAAGCAAATGTAACTAGGAGTGAGCTGGATATAGCCCTGGTGCTGAGGTAGGCGGCTCCAAACTGGTGGGGCCATTCCCCTGTAGCCTGGATCCAGCTGCCACTTCCCTCATGTCCCTGCAGCAATGTTAGTGTTTCTTTGACTATTACAGGGGACAGTGATATAAAGTATCACATATACCCAGCATAGAAATTGTTCTCTTGGGCTTTTATTAAGAACAAGCACTTTTGAAAAGCTGTCTACGCCTGAAATGGCTGCTGAGGAAAGAAAATTGTTTGACGTGAGAGCTGAAAGTTTCTGTGTGTTCCTCTCCTCTCTTATACCATCAGGTACTGGGAGAGACAGGGAGAAGAATTGTTCCCATAGGGACTGTTCAGATAACATGAAAAGAGAAACTCAAGAGCAGCTCTTTTTGCTTCTGCTCTGTGACAGTCCTGGGTGAGGTGGTCTAGCCTTATACAAGTTCATACAGCATTTGTGTGGATTTTCTGGTAGTGTGATCCTTTCACTGGGCAGGTAATTATCTCCTGTTCCAGAGAAAGCTATTGAGGATGTACCTGCCATGAGAACAAGCTATTGCTACAGGAACCCAGCCGTCCCTGTGGGCTGGTGCCAGCACAGTAACAAAGCTGTGTGTTTAAATTATACAGAGGTGGTTAATGAGTTTTCACCTTGTCAGGAGAGCAGTCCAAGGTTAACGGATGATGTGTCCCAAAAAAGAGAATGAGAAAAGCTGAGTTTTGAAAATATACAACCTGCAGGGTGAGCCAGTATTTTAAAATAAAACTATGATATTATCTTTCTTTTTATGGAAGCAAGGCTCAGCAGTACAAAAAGCAGGAGAGAAGCACTCTGATTCTCAGTGCAGTGTAGCAGCTAGAATATGCTTAGCATGTTATTATGCTAGCAGTGGAAGTGTTTAATGAGATTTACTAGATGTTGCCAAAGCTGTCCTGTCATGTTTATGTATTCAGACAGGGACTCAGTGAAGTGGCCTGTGATTTATTTGACTGGCAAGCCAGGGCAAAGGGGGATTTCAATGTTTCATGCTACCTCTCATCAAGCAAATCTGCTTTCATTTTTTGCTGAGATTACAAATGTTACACATGAAAGGAGCAGAGCACATGCATTTTCTTTAAATTTTGGGAGGCATTTGTATCTGCCACTTGACATTTGACTTGCAAAGGTACCCCTGCATTATCAAGAATGTACAAGAATATTTATTAGATTAGTATCCAGCTAATTTGTGCAGGCTAAAAAGAATCATATTTATCAAAAAAACAAGGAAGGGAGAAAGATTTGTAATTATTTATGACAAAAAGCTTTTGTCTTTGAGTATTAGGAGGTCCCATCTCTGCTATGCCACATCCTCAAAGCAGTGCTTCCCACATCACCCATTCTTTAAACACTTGGATATGAAGCTCTAGCCTCTTCTCTCACCCCATGTCCACAGACCGGAATCCCAAATCAATCCCACCATCTTTACTGTCCTCTTTTCCTGTTTCTGATAGTTTGAGGTTGGTACTTCCTTGTGTCCACAGCCTTGACTGCTCCTGGCTCACATTCGTAATGAGTCCCTGCAGAGCAGAGCCTGTGGTGGGGGGGGAGCTGGGAGTGCCTGCCTCACACTGGCACAAACTTCTGATCTCTGTTAATTGGCACTCACTGCATGTGTAAAAGCTCTCACTCCCACCCCGTTCACACTTCTGCTCACTTTATTTTGATACATATCACACTCTGGTCCATTTTTTTTTGTGACAGCCATACTTAAAGCCAGACTCTCCAGCACCCATCTCCAGATTGCTCACAGAAAGCAAGACATGAGTAGCATATAAGAGATATTTTTAGAGCAATATTCCTAAAACCACCTTAAATTGTCTTGAATTTGCATAAGTCTAGAAGCTTGTCACAGGAAATCATGGCCAGATTAAAGTGTGTCTCATGAGAGTCTTCAAGGCTCCCTACAAGTACCAGCACTACTCAATATTTTTGGTACTGAACTTGAAGCCAGAAGAAAACTTGCAACTCACACAAAGACTGTAGAAAGACCTGTAGAGATAAGGGGGAGATCTACAGAGAAATCTGGAGTACTGGAAAAGTTGGCCTTGTTACACAAAGTTGTATTTAAGTCTAATCAAACAGATGCTTTACATAGAAAAACAGTGATGCTGATAAAAGCTTAAGAGTCCCAGTGAGCATGTATTTGAATATGAAATTCTAGTTTGATGCTACACCAAAAGTGTTCATGAGATACATAGCTAAAGGACTGAGCCAAAAGGGAGCTGAACTCTGTATTTAGCATTAGTAGGGTTGGTACTCAAAGGCTGCACCCAGTTTATACACTCAAAGAAAAGAATAATAAAAATTTGCAGAGGTTGTGAAAAAGTCACATACTTTTTCTGAAGATAGATCTTTACAATGAAAAATATAAAGAGCATTTTCAGTCCTGGTATTGATCTTTATCACTTTGTTTATGCTTTGCCTGGTCCAGGAGGTCCCAGAGCCACAACCTGAAGGGGGCCAGGAGCATAACCAGGGCAGGTGCTAATGGGTGCTTGCTCTGCTGTCATGCTTTAGCCTGGGCACCTGCATTTGGGCTAGACAGAGAAAGGGGAGAGAACAAAGGACTGGATGGACCACTACTCTGTCTGTGCATGGCTGTTCTAATGTCCCTGACAGTTTGTCCAAGTCCTACTATCTCCTTAAAACAAAATTAAACTTTTCGGCTGATTGCAGTGATAATCATGGAAAAAAACCCAGAGCTTGCCACGAACAAGGCAATGCACACCTGAGCATCTAATAGTTCCTTTTATCCTAAAATATGTTCCCATTTGCAATATTAAAGTCTTGAGGTAAATTTTTAAGGACAATATCAAATATATATTCAAAGGCATAAGTCTAGCTGCATGGTCAAGGGAGAGCTTGTTTTAACTTCTTAAAGATCTCTTCTCCTCCTAAAATATGCCAGTACCACCTTCAAATGACACACAAGATGACATGCCTACACCATTCTTGCTTTATAACCAGTTTGGAGAATCTGGTTATGCCTTAGGTTTTAACTTTTATATTTTTTAAATCCTGTACTGCTGGTGTAACTCTGAAGTTTCCTGTAGCTTGTTAAGTGCTGTTCTCTTATGCTAAGATAGACATAACAAAGCCTCTCCAGCTTGCTCTCCAAGGACACCCAGACCAAGAACTGTAAACCATCATCTTGGGGAGAGGGAGGCACGCTTGGGGAAATTCCATCATTGGCTGGGTTCTGGTTGGTGAATTGATGCTGATATAAAAGTGTGAAGAACTCGTGACCTGTTGCCCATTTTGAGATCCACTGAGGCAGGACCCTCTGGAGCCCAAAAGTGTACATCTGAAGGCCTTTCAAATAAATATTCCTTTATTCCTGTCTAGTCTCTGTTTCTAGGTAGCCATTTAAGGCATCACTGGCAAAACACTGCTCTCTACAGCTCCCTGAAAGGCTACTCATGTATTCAGCTTACTATTAAGGAGATGTCCTGCTGTATCTCTTCAGTGTGTATCCATCATCACCTTCAGGGAAGCTTGGGGATGCCTCTCTGCTGCCATAGAAGGAGGGCAGGATTTGAACTAGGTTGCTATTCCTTGTGCTGTGCAGTTCCCTGCTGCCTTGGGTGCACCCCAGCATGAGGTATCCAAGTGATCAGACTGTCAGAGGTCCATATACTCTCGAGAGGACAAGGATACTGAAAGCTGGGCATTGCAATAGCACATAATGTTAAATTACTGCTAGTGTACTTTTGTACTAACTAATTACTGTTAGTGTACTTTTGGCCTCTGTGCTGTAGCTCCTCATATGTGTAATGTTCTGTGAAACAGTGGGGGTAATACAAGGTTAAGTATGTTCAAATGGTTAAAAGATGTTAATTAATGAGCCATTTGGATAATCCCATTAAGTGATGGAGACCTTGCCAGTGCCTTGGACAAACAAATCCTCGGATTGGTGTGGTGCCTTCACATGTGAGTCAGTTTGAAGAGATCAACCAAGTGACAATGGTAAAAAATCCTACTAGGATCACACTGACAGCTTTGCATTTCTCTTTGGAAAATCTTTTAAAAGATTGCATGAATCCAGTAGAATCACAAAGGTTTGTAGAAGGGCTTGGGAGTAATAAAGCTTAGATGTAATGCTTCTGGAGGAGGGGCGTGGATAGTCCTCGTGTCTCCTCCCTGAAATCATAATTAAGTGTACCTGAGCCACTGTCAACAAGATTCATGGTCAGACACATGGGATAAATTGTGTATGTCACTAGTTCTTCCTTTAATTACAGCAGATGCACATTTACTGGCAGAGTCTTGGCACTGGCTTCCTCCAGGGCAGTATTTAAATCCAAATCAGAGGGAAAGAACACAGCTGCTGAAACACAGACTTTCCTTTCTTAATTCATCTCTGTATTCAGACTCTGTATTTTAGCGTACATTCAGTATTTTAAAGTCGTTGTTTTTCAGCATATTTAATGTATAGTGTTTTATCCTGGTGCCTTAAGAAACAGTTAAACTCTGTGACTGCAGAGCTGTTGCAACCATTATTTTTGTCAGTACTGTAATTGTTTTGTAAAGGCGATCATGTATTGCTTTTATAATGAATTTTTACTGCTCAGATCACATTAGCACAAGTTTATTTCATTACTATGCACCTTTTCCAGCTGGGCTTATGTAATTTGCCAAGTTATGCTCATAGATATAATAATGAATGTTTACTTTAGTGTCGGAAAGGCAAATGAGAGGCATGGTTTCTCCTTAATTTCCATTAATAACATAAGCATGTTGGATTTTCCACGTAGTGCTTTTTTCTAATGAGGAGGTTCAGAAAGATTTTTCTTATGTCTTCAGAGAAAACCATGTGATAGAACTGCTTCATTAGCCCAGTGTCCATAGGTGGAGAACCGCAACTGAAGCATCAGAGGCTCCTGGAGCCTACTGGCATCTTGCTAAAATTTTGGCTGAAGACATGACAGTGCAGGTTAGACTACCACACGTCAGAAAGCTGATGGCTCTTGAAAGTATATCCTGCAATCACTACAACTTTTTCAATTTTTAAAATATCCCATTGAAATGCAGCAAGTACCAGCAAACTTCTTCCTACATTTTGTGCACCTCGGCCATGTTCTTTCTGTCTTGCATATGATAGTATATGATTGGCAGAAAAAAGAAATCTTTCTGTGTTGTCTATTTGGAGGTTGAGAAGCAACCAAAGGTGTACTAAGCCTCTAAACACAACTGAGCTAAAAACAAGACATAAATATTCACAGCTGAACATTTTTATTTGAGTGTTATGTTGTGTGAATATTAATAGGAGTGAAACTGCAGGTTGAGTTTGCATTTTGCAGTATTTCACATTTGGTTGGAATAATAAGGTTAGAGTTTTGTGTTTGCCTTGCAGATGGCTCCCCAGCAAAAAGCTTACATGTGTGGCAGCAGCTCAGTTTCCAAATATCTGGAGTCAAGAGCAATTTGTTATTTGGCTTTTATTTCAAATGAAAAAAACCTGGAGTCTCTCTGGTAGATAAATAGTCACAGGACTTGAGTTTGACTAGTAGGTGCAAAGCAAATAACATGACTAACACACCAAATTCCATGCTTATTTACAGGTGAGGCAGGCTGTTTAATCATCAGTTATTTCTAAAGGGTATGCTTTCTATGGCAGTCAGCATAATTTAAACAGATGAAGGGAGATTGGAAAGTGGTTTGCTGTGAATTTGTAGGAAGATTTCTACTTTACTTACTATGAAGTTTGGATTAATGAAACAGGAGTGAGTTTATCATGTGTACTGATTTGTAATGCTAGTGCTTAGAATGCATCCAGGCCTTTCAAATTATGTGTTCCTATTTCAAATTATTTGTATTAGACATTGAAAACAAAAGCTTAAAGTCCAGTTGGGCTGGAAAACAAGGACTCTATCCCACAAAGAGATGTTACAGTTCCAAAATCTGTTTTCATTTTGTGTCGAAACGAAGCTGCAAACTTTTCAAAATACATTCACTAAGGATGATGAGAGGTATAAAGACAAGGGCAGTCTTTTGGGATATGTAGAGGTGTCACTGCTTCCCTGATTCAGCAACAAGCAGGCTGGCCTTTGCATCCACCACAATGGGTACTGCCTATTCTGGGCTGAAAACTCTCTTTTCAAAGAGAACTGTCAGAGTTCTCTCTGACACGGCATCCACAGGCCATTTCAGTTTTAACATTCATGATACACAAGCAGCATTCAGATTTTGCAGGTCAGATGAGGTCTTTCTCTCTCTGGCTTTTAGTAAAACAACCCTACTTGGATTTCTTCCAGGTTTCTTGAAATGAACACAGTTCTGAAGAATCCCTTGGTCTTGCCAAATTGGAGTTTGATTTTATTCCATGAATATCTGACAGCTTGGATAAACCACTCCTGAAATAATTTTACATTTTCTCCTCTGGCTTAAAAGAAGATGTAAGAGAAATTGTGAACTTACCTATGGAAGATGACTTGCTGAATATCTTCCTAAGCGTGTGGAGGAGATCCAGATAAATAGTGGCAAAGTCCCTTCACTGCTTGCATTCTGATTCCACAGTAAAATCTTCCCTGCTGGGACATTTAAAATAAGTCAGTGCTGGTTGTACAGAGAGTGGCCTGTGGACAATCCTAGTTCTGGCTTGTTTCACTCTGCTCTTTCCTTCTGCCCAGCCATATCTGCCTCTTGTGTCTCATGTGCATATCACAGGGCAGGAGCCGTACCAATTGTAACAGGATAGTTCTACTTTTTGATGGTAAAAATGACTCTCACAGTAAAAGGAAACATATTTGTGAGTCTCATCTTAGTCACACTGCCAAGTTTCTTTAGTTTAAGCAAATAGAGAACAGCTTTCCTAGGGCAAGATAGAGCTACATGCCTGATTTACATTATGAACAAAATACTTATACTAAAAAATCCTACTGTGTGGCAGGGCTGAAATAGAGATAGACACAGCCCCCTGGACCCAGTCAGTAGGTTTAAGACCAGGAAGGAGTTTATCTTCAGGTCAAACTAGCAAACACTATCAATTTTTCTTTTTGCAACTTAGAGTCTTTTTAGGGCCATCTCAGCTCTGTTATGTAATAGACTCTCTGTTCCTACAGAAACATGAGGAAAATTATACTTTTCATTTCTTCTGGGGTTTTGGGTGTGGATTTTTTGTTTTTTTTTTGTTTGACTTTTTTTATGTGTATGCACATTGTCATATCTGAGGCTTTTAGTCTTTTATATGAAAGATCTTAAATTAGTTGGAGCATCTTATAGCCCTTTTTTGTTTTTTATGGCTTGCAATTGTCAGGTGTGCCAGAGTGGATGTCATTTATAACTTATTGTTATGTTCCTGGAACTCTCTTTCCTAGATTCAAACAAAAAACCCAATCACTTCAACTGGTCTTTGGTGTCCTGCAATGGCAACAGGCATGTTGTGTTTTACTACATTGGGAAGGGATATTACAACAGCTTTAAATGTTTTGGGACAACAGCAAGTGATGGAAACTGAAGATGGAGTAATAAATAGGACTCTATAATTTTGAAGAGAGTGGTGTGATTTACATAATAACCAGAAAAATAAAAATCATTACAGTATCATTATCTTGTTAAGTATTTCAAATTAATCCACTGAAAACGTTGCCAAAATAGATTTAAGATCTTAACTATTGCCTCACTGCATATCTTGTTGAAAATCCATGAAAAAGAATGATTTTGTGGGCTCTCCTCCCTTATCACATGCCATAAGAAATGTGGGAAAACATGAGGAATGTCAGCTACATAAAAAGACCCAAAGGACTTTATTTCATGTGATGGTGTTTATAACCAGCTGTGTATAAATGTGAGAGATGAGGAGGACCTGGAGATGTGAGTAATATGGGGTAAAGGTGAGTCCAGAGCTCCTGCCCCTGTTCCTGGTACACCAGTGTGCTCTGGGGAGTGGAAACCAGGACCTCTGACCCCTCGCTATTGTGGGTACCTTGATTCCTGGGCACAAGACTCATGCTCAGTCTTTATTAGTGGCTGCTCTCCTTTCAGATACCATTGCATATTTTGCTTCCCTCTGGAGCAGAAAAAATGATGGGAACATCAATAAAAGCAGCCTTTTTTGTGTGAAATGAAAAAATCAGGTCAGAAATAGAACAGAAGTGGCCTGGGCTGCAGTAGGTTGTACTAGTGCATGGTGAGTCCCTGATCCTCCACTGACACGGGGGCACTTCCCTGGCAATACCCAATAACCTCAGTGGTGTGGGACCTCAGGAGAGAGGAGCAGAGGTTGGGCTGGGGCAGTGCCCTGCTTGCTGTCAGCCCTGAGTTGTACAGCTGCTTTCAGACTCGCTTGCTGCAGCTAGAGCTGAGCCAGGGATAAAAATGCTGCTACCGGTAGCTTGTAAATAAGAATTCACACATAGTGCTAAGCCAATTTGGTGGTGTTATTTCCTTGTTCCTGTTGTTGCTAAAACTGCACTCACAGCAAAAAGCTAAAGGGATTGAAAGTGTCAGAAGTGTAAGAAAGCCTTAGACTTTGAAGTGGGCATTTGAAGGGCTTTCTTCTTATGCTTTGGTCATAAAACAGCTTTCATTTCTACATAAGCACTGATGGACTCGGGATTTCTTTTTATGGCTGGTGAAATGAGTTGGAATTTGCCTGCTCAGTGGCTGCTTCTGCATCCTATGCATGCAGAGGAGTCCTATTGTCTTTGACAAGGATATTACCCGAGAAGGGTAATGGTCATTGACACAATGTCTTGCTGCCTGCCAGCTACTTGCAGTGCCTTTTTCTTAACAGATTCCCGTATGCTTGAGATACAGCTTTTCTGGGTAAATACATCATGTCAAGAAACTAAACATCAGCATTCAAACTTTGCAAAGGCATTTTCATGCTTCTGTGTTCTGGGTCTTTTTGTTTTGTTTCTCCTTGAAGGAACCAGCTGGTATTGGAAGTAGATGATTTGAGATTTGACAAGACAACATTAACTCTACTGGCCTGCTGCTGCTTTCTCTGGCTGCCCAGTTATCAGAGAGGCAGGGAGGAGGTGAACAGCCAGGGGCGATGCGAGGGGAAGTGCTGGGTGATGAGCAGGACAGTAAAGGAGTAGGTGAAACATTAGCAGAAGGGGTGATGTGTAAGGGAAAAGTTTTCTCTAGGGGAGGACCTGCTCTGGAGCAATGACCCTGTACATGTCTGAGAGTCAACTGAGAGGAACAAAGGGAGAGAGTAGGAAAGAAGGGGTGATGGACTGGAAAGGGGGGGAGGCATGAGCCAGTCCCTGATGTCAGAACTGCTTTGGTAACTGCTGTGATTGAAAACACCTGCCCAGGGCTTGATATCTCCCACAGAGTGGGCTGCAGGTGGATAAGGTAGGCCATGAAGAAGGAGAGCTGGAGCAGCAACAAGAAGATTAGGAACATGATTTTACAACCAATTTATCTTTGGAAAGAACAGTCGCATCACAATCCTCTCTGTTGCCCCAGTTTCTGCCCACAATGTCACTTTCCTGCGGCACTGCCTGAAGAATTTGGAACCTTAAAAATACAATAATTTCTATTTATTTCCTTAGAAGCAATCAAGGTTCCCAGTTCAATGTTCAGTAAATAGACTAAAACTGAAGTAAACAAGTCTCTAGCCTCCAGACATGGTGACACAGTGTCACCTCAAATGGCTCTGCTGATCCATCCTTCTCCCTTTTATAATTTGGCAGCAGCTTCAGGAGTCCTGTGACATCTAAGGATTTGTTGAAGCTGTGGTAATTGGTGAAATGAAACAATTGACAAACAAACATTTTAACCTTCTTAAAATACTCATACACTTTCAAGGTACTCAAGACTGGCATGCTACAGAAAGTGTGCTCACTGGTAGCTTTGGATATATAGACAGGTTGTTTCCCTGCCAAGATGTGTGGTCTGAACTGCTGCCAGTACTGAGTTATGCAGGTGGTTGAAGGGCATTCTAATAAGACATCTTACTGACACACTCATGCTTGTAAAGTAGCTGAAAGCTATTATCAAAAAACTTTCAAAACCAGAAACAGGTTTAAAACATTATACTTTAGCTAAAGTAAGATATTATATGGTACTTCAAAATTTGTTAGGAAATAGATCTTATGCAGTAGCAGATTTGAGCAAACAATAAGTTATTTGCTCTTTTCAAATAATCTGCAAAGTTTTTTTACTTCAATTTCATATAACTTGTTCTGGAAAGTTATATAAATTTATGGATTTTGGCTGCAAACCTTTTGGTTTATTATTGCTATTTGTCTGGGTGGGTAGAATGCAACTCATTGCTTGGAGATGGATTTGTGTATTCAAACAAAAAAAAAGTATGTACTTTTTTTGTACTTGAGCTGGTTCTCCAGACCCCACTTAAAGGAAAGAGGACAGCACTCTCAAGTCGTAGTTCACCTTGTCTTGGAGTAGATGAAACCTGTTAGGTAAAATGTCCTCTGAAGTGATGCTGCTGCTCTCGGTTTTGGAGTTTTGAAAGAGCATCCCATTTCCTTGGCTCCAAAGCATCTCCTCTTGTACAGCTTCCCCCTCGGAGGCTCTCAGCCAGACCTTCATCCTTGGATGTCAGGTGATTTCAGATACCCTTGGAGTAGGTCACAGAGTGCTTTGATGTTAAAAACCTATTTTTGCGAGCCCTTCTAGAGTGCAAAGTGCAATTTGGGCATGCCTACCTTAGCACACCGTGGTACTGTGGGATGCTCCTGAGTTTTCCCCCCAGGGAACTCTTGAGTTTTCCACCCCAAGGCTGGGGTGGTGAGCCCAGGCATAATTTAATGCTGACAACCTCACAGGAGGTGATGAGTTACATTTAGCTCAGACCATATTGCTGCCTGCTGGTGTGGGACACAGCCTCTTGACAACGCAGGCAGTGAAGGAGAGCAATCTTATCAAACTTTGTTAAATACTGAAATAGCTCTTCTGGAAATCAATGCTATTCATGCTCTGCTCTGCCCTTTGAATGGTATCATTTACTCAGAATATAACATTGCACCTAATGCTGCATCTCACTGTCATTGAAACATTCCCCCTTGTATTCTCAGTGCAAAGCTAATAGCTCCCACAGAAAAGGAATCTGAGACCTAAAAGCAGAAGAAAAAAAGAAAAAAGTGACAGTCTTAGAAAACCTGCTGGTTCAAAGGTATATTTAAAATATATTGTAATAAAAGAACAGTTGAACTGAAAAAGAGAGGCTTTGCTTTTTTCCTTTACATGGCCACGGTTCTTGAAAGTGAGAATATATCAGGACATTTTGGCTTCATCTATGGTCCAAAATTAAACAGGTTGAAGATGGTCCTCTGGAACTTAAGTCAGCTTGGAAATCATCCCAATAAATTATTTCAGTCTCCAAAACAGGATGGTTACATGAAAACTGTTTATGGGGGATTGCCTCAGCCAGGAAGAAAACCAGTCCTTTAAATCCTGCCATTTAGCTCTCTGAGTCAAATCCTGCTGAAAACTTTTCTGTACCTGGATTTCAGTTACAGGCCAGTTGCTGAGAGGTTTTCTTCTTGAAAATTCCCAGTACCGGGACTGAGATCCACATGTCTGTCAGGGATGTGCTGGTCAGGCGTGGCTGAGCTGGGGTTGTGAACTGGGGTGGAGTGAGTATTGCCCTGTCTTGGCTAGACTGCATCTTTCCCACCTTCTCCATACAATGCTGAATGGGTAATAAGCAAACCCTCTTTGTCATGTACTGACACCCTCTGTGCACTCAGCAACCACAACACTGATCTGTGGCAAGCTCATGGGAAACTACTGCAGTGGGAATAGTGCTAAATAAGGTGAATGGACTTAAACTCACTTACTCTGAAGGGATGGTGAAACAATCTTCTAGGGACAGCCTTGTATCTGAGATACTGTTGTGGAGGATGAACTCCTTTTTGCCCCACTGCTATCCAGTCTCTCAGTGTCATCCTTTCCTTCTGCCACTGATAAAAATTACTATTATTTCTATTGGCACAATATTTATTCTTCAGAAACCCATAATTGGAGCCCTGTGGTAGGTACTGTGCAAAACAGAACCTAAGTAACCATTCATGATATGCAAAACCTTCTTGAGATTATGAGTGTCACTGATTATAAATGACATTATCATAAATGAATAACCAGACATTTCAGGTGACTGGGAAAATTTACCTGTGCTGCACACCTGCTCTTCCTTGTGGTGTTCTCAGCTGCTGAAAAATACATATACGGTGCACCTTTTCTCATCTATTTTGAGGTCTTTCTCCATCTAGCCAGGCTTGAGAGCAGGCAGTAGTTTCTATTTACAGTAAGCACTATGTGACCAGAAGTAGATTAATTGCCAAATGGTAAAATCAGAAATATTGAAATGGTCTAGCTTGGTGGATTCTAATTAATTTTGGACACCAGTGCTATAACCAGAGATTGTTCATTGTGTAATGGAGACATTTGTTTTCAGATGGATAATCTTTCCCCATTCTGGTTTCACCCATGCCATTTCAACAGGCTGGACTGGGGTAATGTCATTCAGAATCAGGAATAACTTTTCCCCTCTGCTATAACCAAGCTCCACTTTATGAAATCACGTGGTGAAAAGTGATCATTTTGTGCAAGTAACTTGTGTGATTCATCTATCTCCATGACTCAATTACATATTAGCATGATCTTCAGTGGATTTAATTCTTACAGCGCTTCATCCTGCGAGGAGGTGGACGCTTGCATGGATGTGCCATGTCCTATTAGATGGGATGCATATATCTGGGGCTTACTCACTAGCTGGTTGAAGGAACAAGATTTATATTCCACAAAGGAAGTACTGAAACAAGGGGCAGGCAAAACACTTCTCCAGGGATGGAAAGCAGGTTTCAAGTCCCAGAATATTTCCTGGGTTTTGGCTGCTCTATTTTGTGTGTGCTCATTTAAGGGCAGAATTTAAGAAGTACCACCAAGCAGATTTTCATAGCTTGAGAATCCAAGTGACATAGAGAAGCCAAGTTCCACTGAAAACATTGGTGCAAGCCCAGGTCACTTTCCTCATGGCTTCCATGTGTGCTATTCCACCCTCAACAAAAGTTCTGCGACGCAGTTTGGTACTACCCGAGAGTGTGTGCCTTCCAAAATAGTGAAGTTGTATTGTAATACAATAGATTTTTTTCAAATGTGACAAATACTTGAGTTAAATGCATTTTTACCCAAATCGAAGTCCTCTGCTCTCTCATTGTAGTTCAGCCTCCCTCTGAATGGTCTGGCTTTGCTTGAGCCCATGATTGCAGACATTCAGATGATCTCCTTTTCAAAGAATATTTTCAGTTCAGCTAAACCCAAGGGGTAGTAAAAACCTGGTCAAAAGCCAAAAAACTCATGATAGTCTCAAGCAAAAAAATGTTTTGACAAGTTCATTTTCTGAGTGTATGGCTGTTCTCCTGCAACCACCCAAAATCAGAGATAGCAGTTTTTGTGAGTGAAAGTAAAAGTGACAAGAGATTCACTACCTTGTAACACTTAAATTTGGCCGAATCTCGTCATACTCAACTGAGTAGATTTTGTTCTTATTCCTGCAAAAAGTCTCAGTGCTGTGAGGAATGGTAGAGAACTAAAAACCAATATGTATCTTTCTCTGCACGTAGCTGGGTTATGAAAGTTATAATATTAAGTCTTACTTACTAAAGAAATATGTGATACAACTGATGTTTATTTTTCCATATTATGTTATTTTTCATAATCCCAAGAAGTCCTGTAGTCCCTTTGCCATGGGACGGTGATGTGTACCCTTTTGACTCCATTGAACTTGGCCTTCCCACGCCTTCTGTAGGAATATGTGAGTGACCAGATTTCCTAGCAATAAGTTGTCAAGGAATTCCTACAATACTCAATAAAGTACTGAAATACAATTTTACTCTGAGATACGTAGAAGCACATTCAGTTTATATCGATTGGAGACCTGTAGCCATCTTCCAAAGTATGTATTTCTTTTTCATTTGTTATGGACAGGCAATTAACTTTACTGATTTAATATAAATTAAGGTTTTTAATAGCCACTTAGGTTCCCTGCCTTGGAAGGTGCAATTAATTACATTATTGCAAAATTACTGAACAGCCTGATATTTGAGATATATATCTCATATCAGACAAAATTCTGAGGGAAAGTCATTACAAATGCAGCATACAGAGTAAACCAAGCCTTTCAAAAAATCCTGAATACCTAATGTTATGCCAGGAGCCAGATTCTTAGGGGGAAATCCAGCCTTTGCAGATAAGGCATCATCTTGGCTCAGCAGCTAACTTTTACAGAGCTTGCCTGAGTGAGGCAAGATGGTCAGTGCTTATCTGTGTGCAACCTGTGTGTGACACGGGGATGTTCACAGCTGTGGAACTGTCATCACATGGAGAAATTTTTAATGGCATTTCACCATTTAGGAATGAAATTGAAATTGAGGGCAGGAAAACAAATGGTGCACCCTTCTCTCTGAGCCTCAGGCGATTAAAATACCCAGAGCTCCAGAGGGGAGAGCTTCAAAGCCACTTTAAAGCAAAGTTCTTCCTTTAAAAATCAGATGAGTTAAACATGATGGATGATATTTAGCTCCATTTTCTCTTTCAGGCATCTGAAATAGACAGCTCCATGCAGAGAAATTACCCAGTTCCACCATGAATGATCTGTATTTGAAATCTAACAGTGCTGCTGCAGCCTTCTGTGCTCAGAGCTGGAGTGATTGACACGGTGTTACAGCAGCTATGCCACGAACTGTGGGGGCTGCCTCAGAGGTTTGCTTCGTATTCACAGCACCAGTGCTCTCAAACCCATCCATTATGTAATTAAGAAAACCAAACCACAGAGATGTAGATTTAAACTGTGTCAGACTGAGTTTTCTGGTGTTCTGCAGGCTGTAGGGAGTGGGAAGTTGGGGGGCATCTGTACCATGTGTGGAGGGTAAGCTGCAGGACCTGCAAAAATATCAGGCTCCAGGTGTTGAGAGAGCTGTGCAAATGAGCTATGCACACTCATGTGCATTCTTAGTCTGTCACCAAGAGCAGACATTTCATGGGTGACAATTGAGTCAATAACTCATCTTGGGGTGTTATATTTCTCAATAAAAGCCATAGCAGGCAGTTCAATAGAAGAGGTTTTTTGGTTTTTTTCCGGCTCTGGTTTTGAGTTACAGAACCAGCAGATGTGTTCTTGGGCACCGAGGATCTAGCAAGCAGTGTGGAAAATACAGCAGTGCAGACCAGAAAGGAGTAAGGAGTTGTAGTACAAGGAGGGGGCTGTTCCTCACCACACATCCCTTGGCAGCAGGGCAGTTAGGGGGCTCCTGTGCCTGGAGAAATTTCATCATGCCAGAGTGAGCTGGTTGCCTTGTTTTTTGCTTCTGTGCCTTGGAAAGAGTCATGAAATCATGCATTTTTAACTGTTTCTTTTGTCAGAAAGAAATGTTGACCTCACAGGTTTTGTTCAGACAGGTGACTTCACAGATCGGGTTTGACCAGGACAGCTGAGTCTGTGGTTCAAGGATAGAGTAAATCCTGCTTGAGTGTTCCTAGCTCAGACTAAAAATTGACCATCATGGTGTCAGGTGCACCCCGAGCACTCTGCTTCTTTGGAATCTGGAATGGGTTAATTTGCACCCACCAGTTTTGTGCCAGCCTGAAGCTTTGCTTATCTGTCCGAGGGCTGCAGTTAAACAACCAGACGCTGGGCCCTGCAAGTTATCTTCTCTGACATCTCTTCTCTCCTTTGGAACCTACAGCTCTGAGACACAGCCATGACTATTTAATTTTGTAGCACTCATGGGCCAAACCACAGGTGTGGTGAAGGGGATAGCAGGAAGACAGACCTGCCTTGACTTCCAGAGCTCAGAGTGATGCCGTTGTATTTACTACTTGAAAAAATGTCTCTTTGGCTTTGGTCTTTTTTTGGAGCTATGAAAAATCTCACTGACTGCAGTGTCCTGCAGCAAGTGAGAGCTTATCATGAATTGCATGAAGGAACCTCTCCCCATTGTTTTGAATCCACCACCTGGTAAATTTATTTGGTGTTTTGTAATTTCTGTATCAGTGAGGCAGTGAACATAATTTCCTGTCAGCCCCCACAGCTTTCATGACTTTGAGAAGGGCTCTCATCTGCCTTCTGAGCAATGTCTTCTCCAGACTGAAGGGTCCTGGTCTGCTCAGTTTCTCTTTGCACAGAAGCCTTTGGCCATCCTTTTCCCTTATTTTTGTCTCTTTCTCAGCTCCCTTTAATTTCTGAAATGAAGAGAGTATACCATGCCTGGTATGCTGACAGCCAGCACAAAGTCCCTTGCTGTGCCTTTCCCAGCTACATTTCTAACCTCTCGTTTGACCTCTCCTGAGCACTGAGCTGTCATTTTCACGAATTATTTCACTCCAAGACCTTTCCTGAGCAGCTAGTTCAGAGTTTTCACTCTGTCTGCAAGAGAAACACTTTCCCCTGTGCGTTACTTTCTGCTTATCTACATCAATTTGCATTTTCCATTTTATTATCCTTCACCATGTACTACACTAAAGATCACTGGGAAATTTCAGACCCTTTTCTGAATAGTTTAGGAAACATCTCCCTGCAAGGTTTCTGGGAATGCCTCAGCACTAGGGACGATTGGCTTTCCTAAGGCAGACAGGAGGAGAAATGCTGAGGATTGATACATATTTTAAACCTCAACCTTCTAGGGTTTGGGTTATAAGTATGAGAAACTTCTCTCTCCTCTCAGGATGGAAATCCAGAAAACTGATGAAGTATTTGAGTCCACGCCTAAGTAGGAGGTGGATCAGAGGATCTCCACAAATCCCATCAACCTAAATTATTCCACAGTTTAGAAAATTGTCATGTGTGTGTTTGGAGGGGGTGGCACTTTTTCATTTATGCATTACCTGTCAACTTAAACAGATTTACTGCATTTATTACTATGCTGTTGAGCAATAGGCCAGAAAAGCCTAGCTGGGGAAAAAGGAGCAGAGTGAAATGACAGTCCCTGTTCTTTCCAATTTTGTCTGTCACATTACTGAAAAAAATATATGGTAAATACTGAGAGGTACTTGCACAGGTGATCTAATTTAAATCACCTATAAATATGGGATTTTCCATTAAGGCAGTTTCTAGTACTGTCCTTTTAACTGCACATGGTTTTCTGGGTATGTTATGGGATGTGACCCTAGGAAGCCCATTTTTTGGTCACATTACTTACATGAGTCATGAGAGAAGCCAGTGACTGTGTTCACTCATCAGCTATCCTGAAACCTCTGGCAGAAAGCCGAAGCACAATGCTCCCAGTACTGATTGCTGTCACCTAAGCTGTGTTCACCAGCCCTATCTGAGAAGCACCTGACCTTCAACTTCACACCAAGGTTCTAATTTGGGATGAATTATGGGGATTTCTTTGTAATAACATTTGCATTTCCTTTTAATGTCATGGTGGTTTCGCATATGCTATGGATTTATACATTCTCAGGGAATACTGCAGAGGCTGAGCTTCTAAGCTTCCGCCCCTAATGTTGGTCTAACATCAGCCTCAGTAATGAGTCTTGTAGGGTCACTATACACAGAACTCCTTGTGATGAATGGTTTATGATATCCTAGTGTGGCGTGCGACTGCAGCCACCTCCTCCCAGGGCTGCAGAGCTCTCTGCCACCTCCATTCCTCTGCTCCCTGACACCTTTGTCCCAAACTAGTGCCACTCTGCAAAGCATTCCTTGGCACATCCTCAGTCCTGGGCCCTTCTCCATCTTTCCTGGTTGTTTCTGATGAACTCACTCAGTGTACATTGGTTTTCAATGCCAAGTTGGCTCTGCTATAGGATCACATCTCCCAGCTCTCCACCAGGGATTTCCTTGGCTCCTGCCCACTGTGTTGCCTGTCTCTGCCTACAGGCAAGAGACTTCTCAGTTCTACTCCACCTTTGGCTTCTGTATCTGCCAATACTCCTGATTACTGATACAGACTCACAGTATTTTTTTTCTGTTGGGACAGCCTGGAATAAGGGAAAATCAGATTATTTTTGCAGCTTAGGTGTTAGCCATGTACTCAACAGATCTAAAGTGAATTTTTCACATGTGATTTTCTGCACAGCAGGTTGATGTGGTGGGTGGAAACAGCATTTTTATATTCTTGGTTTGGAAACTTGCAGCTTAAATTATGTGTGAGTGGCAGGTTTAAAGCAAAGAAGACCTGCCTTGTTCAGCTCTTGCTCATGAGGTGGGGTGTTTTCTTGCTACTAGTACTGAGAAAGAGAAGGAGAAAGAAATCATTTCCACAGGAGAGGGTGTAGAATTTGAAAACACTTTATTTTCTTGCCACAAAAAATTACACACATATACAACTCTACATATACATATATATTTAAAAGGACCTTGGCAGGAGAGAGGGGTGGGTGCTTTTTAGGATTGCCAGTTTTTAACACTATTTGACGCTGTCTGGATGCTGTCCCCACAGTTCATGCTATGCTGTCCCCTTCTGTGCTGTCCCACACAATGGAGGGGCACAACCAGGAGGGTTTGGGCATGTGGAATCAGCCCCGTTGGCAGCAGCTGAACAAGCTGGATTAAAACAGTCCCCACTCCCATGCTTCCTTATAAAATTATGGCTACAGAGTTTTCTCAAATGCTTAAAGCAACCCTGTTTTCAGGTGGATTCGGTGAAAATAAGACTCAGTGCTGACACTTGCAAGGGGACATCTCTTCCTGCACAAGAGGTCTGCTCAGAGAGAGCTGCAGTGGCCATTGTGAAAAGCAGCTCCTGGAAAGGGAGGGAAGCAGCCAGAGCATTTCCTTCCTGAGTTGCTGAGGGCAAGGAGCAGATAATGCCCATCATGGAGGGATAAGGCAAATGGTAGCAGGAAAAGGAGCAGAGTCTTAAAACACTTCCTAGGACAAGGAGGCGGGGATTCTGCTGTTTGGCATGAACCTTCTTTAAAATAAATAGTAATAATAATGATGAGTTTCACATTCCATCATGTTAATACTTTTGGAGGATGGGATAGAATTGAAAATGTGCTATACATGAATCACCAGAGGCATAGAAAAAAGTATATTTAACTCCTTCAGGAGACACAGATTTCACATTAGTGCTATCTCTCCATCACTTCTCCCATGACCTGCCTCCATTCTTTATGGGTCCCTTTCGACTCAGGTTATTCTGTGATGGAGAACACAGGAAGGCTCCTTGTCCGCAGCAAGACCAGGAAAGGAAAAGTTCTGGGAGTTCCTTGCTCCCCTCTCCATCTCACTGTGCTGGTGCTGCCATGTGACCACAGACTACCCTGCAGACCGAAGAGGCAGCAGAATTCCTCTGCCAGTGCACATTGAAGGGAGTAACTTTTGTCTCCTTGGTAGTTGCTTGATGATAGCACCTTCCCTATGAGGTTGCACTGCTTTTTCATGGGTTTTTTAGTATCTTCTGTCAGTGGGAACTGCTGAATCTCAGGGGTGCTGTGGCATTGGCACTTAATTGCATTCAGGTTCCAACCCCTCATGCAGCAGTGTCAGGATCCCCAACTTTTTGCAAGACTAACAGATGGCTTTGCAGAAGACCGAGGTACTGGGGTAAGGAATGATCTGCAGAGGTTGCTGCTGGAGGGAAAATAATGTTTTATACATGTCAGGATGGGGCTCTGGACAAGGCAAACTTGATTGTTATCCTGGCATTTTAGAAGGCACAACGGATGCTGAATGCCAAATTACAGCGCCTGAGAAAAAGAGCCAGAATTCCCACAAAGAACAACTGGGAGAAGGTTTTCATTTTGTGCAAACCTACTTTTTAGTAGAGGTTTGCTCCCTACTAAAAAAGTAGTATGGGTTCTAGGAATGGTTTCAAAAATGTAGACATTTGGAGCAAGAGGCAATGTCTTTTATTGGAGAAACAGATACCAGTGGAAAAAATAGCCAAGCTTTTCTGACAGCTACTTTGCTGCTGTGTGATTCAATCATTAATAAATACATTCTTACAATTTGAAGGAGATCTGTTCAAGGACCTCTGGAAACTAATTTGAATTGTGCCATTACTTGTCATGGTGGTTGCTGCCTTATAAGTACACTCAGGGATGACATTCGCCCTGCTCTTTAATTGTGGACTGACTTCTTCCAGTAGGAAGGTGTTTCATGCCTGATTATACATGTTCCTTTGCACCAAATGACACCTGCTGTCATAATAGCTTCCATTTTTATTGCAATATAATACAAATGATCTCAAAAGGCTTCATAAATTGCTGAAAGATTTACAGGAGGAACAAGGTGTTTTAAAAATCTTATGTAGGAAGCTTGTTTTTCTGACTTATTTTAGAAAGTACTTTTTAATTATTTAATTTGTGTTCTTGAAATTGTGGGGAATATCAAAGCTTTTTGTTTCTTTGTTTATTGCAAGGAACAAATGAAGGGTGAATTAATGAATATTTCCCAGCAATGCAAAAGATGCAATCCTAAATACTTAGGAGAAAAGAGAGAGCCCACCTTCCCTTCACTCTACAAGTACAAATTTCAAAGAAGTTAAAACAGACATTAGTTTGGTAAAAAATACCTTTTCACTTAGCCTGACCACCTTTCACTTTCCTGGTCCCTTCATTTTCTCTCTTGTTCATGGAGCTTTCCAGATTTTACAAGACTTTGATGTCCCTAGAAAAAGTGAACAAAAGCATTTCGCCTCCCATATGACTTTAATAATAAATCTGTCATACTCTGCCTGATACATCATAAAGAAATGACCAAAAAAAAAAATTACAAGCAGTTCAGCAGATATTGGCAGTATGGGCATGAATCCAATTTCCCTATGTCTGGACAAGTGAGTAACATAAAAGTAGAGTTTATATATGCTCCTGACAAGAGCTGAAGGCTCTCCTGGCACAGTCTGGAGGTTCATGACCCATAAATATTTCTCTCCTGGCAATTGCAAACTTGGCCTCCTTCTGCAGCAGAACTTGTAAAAGCTGTAGACACTCTATGGCTCTCTTGGGACCTACAGACTCCCCTGGCAGATTTTATGAGTATCAATCACAGGCATTATCTCATAAGACTCACAGGTTACCAGCTGGTCTCGTGAGCAAAAGTGTTGCTTGCAGTGCTGAAGACTGTAAATGCCATGAATTTTAACAATTTCTGTTTACGAGATACACAAGAAAATTACATTTTTATCCTTTAGAACTCAAAGCTTCTATTAACATGGCAAAGATCTAATCTAAGTGTCAGCAGGCACACGTAAAAACCAGATTTTACTTGCACAACAGCTGTTTTCACGATTTTTCGTACCTTTTTTAGAGGCTTCTGCTAGAGCTGACAGTGTTCTCATGACTCTGGGAGGTGATCAGACATGCTCCTGTCAAGACACGGCTTCCCTTAGTAGTACAGGCAACAGCACCCTGGTTTAATGGGAAAAGAGAATGTAAATAAAATGTGGCTTTCTTTTTAGTTCAATTGGTCAATTGCAGATTGGTTGGTAGACCTTTTAAAACACCCATCTATCAGAAAGGGAGCAAACTCTTCAATATGTGAAGCTCAGATTTCTTGGTGTCTTTGGGGTCTGTTCCTTGCATTTGGTCTTGGCAGATTGAGACTACAGAGACATCTGTGACTTCAGTGTATTTATACATAGGAAATAAAAGTCTTAGAGCTCAATTTTTCCATATGCCTCTTACAGCTTTCTATTATTAGAAGGCAAATATCTTGGACGTGTGTAGCTATATGCAGGGCTGCCAATTGTCCCCATTTCATATTCTAGGTTGCTGATATTTTCAGGCTTGGCTTTGGGTATCTTTAGAATCTGCTTTGTGAAAAAGAAAAGGCATGATTTCACTATAGGCTTATAAGAATGAGTCATTAAATTTGATAAAACAGGTGGATATTGTTTCTCAGTAGATCTTGGATTCATGTCTTGTCCTAGATCCTTTCAGGAGAAGACTAAGAACACAATATGGCTCTTTCCTCTGTTAGACAGGAAAAGAAGTGAGATGCTGATGTATACCCCACCCTGCACCCACAAAAGTAATGTTCTGCCCCTTTATGTGCAAATAAGGAAAATGCAAGTTAGGGCAGGGGAATCTGCCACCTGGGGAGACTTTTACAGTTCACACCTTCCATTCATATCCAAACCCAGCCTGCTCCTCTCATTCCCTCTCAGAAGAAAAGGCACCTTGCAACCATAGGACCAACACATGTCAAAAGAAAAAGCAACCAAATACCAATAATCTAAACTATACATGAAAACTGCAAGGAAAATAATAAAGTCAAGCATGTCTGCTACCTCATCAGCAAGACCATAGGTATTTACTGGGATAGTGAGGGCATTGTCCCAGCTCTTGCCTTGATCTCTGCACTCGAAAAACTGAATCCACCCCGGAAAGCTTGATGAAGGATATATCACTTGAATATTCCCCAGATCAAGGACCATCAGTCTTGTGACACAAACAGTGGTCAGAAAGAGTGTGCCATGTGCTCAAGGTATGGGTAATGTCATCCAGCTCTTGCTGTGCACAAGAGTGGTGAGACCCTTTTGTTGAAATGATCCTTTTAAAAGAAGTCAGTGTTTCAAAGCTCCTCCGTACTTGGTTTAGATTCAGCTCATGTGCAGGAAGCTGAGCTCTCAGGATGCCCCAGGCTGGCACTCCCTATGTGGCAGCAGGGCACAGCCAGGCACCACACACCCCCCCAGGGGTCAGGATGCTGCAGACCACCACTCTCTTCCCCATGCTGACTAAAAGCATCTGGCAGGGCTTGGAGGAGGGTTAAATGGCCTTCTCCCGCAGAGAAAACACCTCCTTGCTGAGGTAGTAAATCACTGTCTTGCAGTGACACTAATGCACAGAAAATGAACTGCTTGTGGATTTAGTTGGTAAATACTGATTCTGTGAAAACTGTGCTACACGAATGCTTAAAGGAGCAATTTCAGATGAGGAATGTCTCTGTGGCAGCTGCTGTGGCACCTCACCATACCCACAGGGCTCATGGCATAAAGGGGGCAGCAAAGGGGGAACAGTATCATTTCCATTCAAGCAGTAATTCTAGTGCATTGCTTTCTCCAGGGCCACCTGAGAAGTCAGAGCATTGATGGATTAAAAAAAAGGTAATGAGCTAATTTTGTGATGAAATGTTTGCTCCCCGGAGCCAGATGCCGCTGAGACCTTCCAATCTTCAATGCTCATGTGTGCTCTAGGTTTGCCTCTATTATCTCCAGATTGGAGTCTGCATTTCCTTTCTCATTTTGAAATATTGGTTGATCCACTGCTGGATAAATCTAATAGGAAATTATGCATCGAGCTCATTAGAAGCATTCTTCTTTCCCCCAGGACACCCAGGAGGTGCCCCTGCAGGAGGAGAAAGTTTTCTGCAGGGATGCATGAGAGGGAGAGTAATTACCAGGAAAGAGCATCCATAAAATAAATAGAAGGCTAAACCAGGTGCTGCCCTGGATGTGGCTCATCAGAGAAGGAGGCTGTGAAATAGATGTGTGGATGTGTGGATGTGGCTCAGGCAGTCTGCACCCCCTTGCTGGAGTACCAAAAGCAGCTTCCACCCAGCACTGTTACACGTCCCAAGGGCTACTGGCAGTGTGCAGTGCAGAGTTAGGGGGCACTGGCCCCAGGCTGCTTCTGATACTGTGCACTGCCTAAGGTTACTGACTTCTCCTGAAAATCTCTGAAGAAATGACTGGTATATAAAAACCCCAGCAGCTCCTGAAATATTTTTATTTTGAATCTGAACCCCTGCAATTTTTGCCAATGGGTCCTGACCTTTGGAGAGTGTTTATGCACTGCCTTGTGCCCAGGACCACTGTTCGGATGTGGTGTTTCCTTTCCTTTGCAGTGCTATATCCATAGCCTTTTGCATTTCTGAATGTAAATATGGCTGTACCACCGAGTTGCACAAAGCCTTGTTTCAGCTGTTTCTCTTTAGCCTTGACATACAAGCAAGAGATTATTCTGTTAGCTAAGACTGAGCTGATATAGCAGGAGCTCTTTCATGGTGTTGCTACACCTGCTGAGCCCCACGTGATGGAAAGGGTGGTGGACTTGATGGTCTGCAGAAGAGCAGATGTCCCTGGTTTCTTGTATGAGGGCTCTGCCATCAGTGAAGTGATGTTAAGCTTCCCCTGAATGTCCTTCAGGCCTAGGGTTGTGTCAGGGATATTCTGCTTCTCTCAGTCCTTCTGCATGTGCTTTGGGCTGTTAACCTTTGTATGGAACTGAAGATTTTGCAATGGTATGAGTGCTGGATGCACTGTGGGAGAGCCAGTTTTATCAGTTTGGGAAGATTGACAGTAGGTGACAAAACAGATATCTGAGGGACAGCTGGCTTTTTGGGTTCTGCTGTGTGGGGAAGAGCTCATAAGTCCAATACATCTGCAAAGCCTGCACAGATTACAATAATAACATGTATAATTAGTATAAATCCTTACCTACTACTGGTGCTTAGTAATGAAAATATCTCACTGTGTACCAATAGCACCTAACAAATTAGTAACAGAGGGGTTTTAATAGTATGCTATGGACATCTGATTTATAATCTGAAAATATCTTATACCTTGTTGCTGTGGAACATCTACTGCCCACACATGTCAGAGGCTGAGTGGAATATATCACTTTTTTAGCTCTTTATCCTTGCTGGAGGCATGAGCAAACAGTGAGCCTCCTAATGCATTTAGCAGCAGACATGTGGTATAATTGACCAAGGATGTGTATGCCATAAAGCAGAACCATTTAAATGAAAAAAGGGTGGGAAAACACCAGCCAAACAAAGAAAAATGTCATGTTTTGGTGTGCTGAGGAGGGATATAAACCTGAAAAGGCTTATTGGGCTTTTCTCTTTGAAGTCAGGATCTCTACATTTGTTCTTCACTTCACATCATTCAGATGCTGATGCACCTGGCTGCAGAAGAAGACACACCTCCTGATCATTGCTTTTGGCATTGCTTTAGCAGTGCAAGAGGCAAAGATGCTTCCTCTGGTGTGGCACTGAAAGGTCTCTGGCTCTTCACGGTACTGGTGGGCTCCCATTTGCAGGACATGACTTGACCTGTTCTTCTCCAGGACACAGATGGATTCTCCTCCTCAGCTGATGTCACCCAGTCTCATCACAGTTCTTAGCCATGTGCAAAGGATCTGTGGGGTGAGATGTCTGTGGAACAAGACCAAGCAGGACTCCCCCTCCTACTCCTCAAATCCTATAGCTGTTTCTAGGGTAAAAAAGTGCTCCACAGCTCTGGCCTGCCTCTGTGCCCCCTTCCTTTCTATGGAAACCATGTGAGGGTGGTGGATTGTCATGCCCAGGTAGGGGACAGATCATAATGGAGTGACAAGACCAGGCAGACTGGAAACATTTTTAATCTCCCATCTTAGAAATAGCACAGCGATGCCCAGCACTCTCCCCTAGTTTAGGAAATAAATCTCAGTGAAATGTGCTCTGAAGTGTTTTTGAGATGGTGCAGCTCCAGCTGGAGCTGAGGTGAAAGCTTGTTCAGCATCTCTTCAGAGACAGGTATGAGCCTTCTGGGCTTTGCCATGCGCAGATCTGCTCTCTGCTGCTGCTGCTGCTGCTGCTGGCCACCTTCAGGGAAAATTCCCAAGACAACAAGTGCATGCCTGCCCCACATGATTACAAGTCCACTGCTCTCAGGACAGACATTGAAATAATCCAAGCTGATGCCTCAAATGGCTACCTAGAAACAGAGACTAGACAGGAATAAAGGAATAAAGGAAGTATTTATTTGAAAGGCCTTCAGGTGCACACTTTGGGCTCCAGAGGGTCTTGCCTCAGTGGATCCCAAAATGGATGACAGGTCACGAGTGCTTCACACTTTTATATCAGCATCAATTCACCAACCAGAACCCAGCCAATGATGGAATTTCCCCAAGCTTGCCCCCTTCTTCCCAAGATGATGGTTTACAGTTCCTGTTCTGAGCATCCTTGGAGAGCAAGTTAGAGGCTTTGTTATGTCTATCTTAGCATAAGAGAACAGCACTTAACAAGCTACAGGAAACTTCAGAATTACACTAGCAGTACAGGATTTGAAAAATATAAAAGTTAAAACCTAAGGCATCAAACCTTGCCCACTCTTTCCTAGCCATCTTCAGCATAGGTCCAATGATCTCCTATGCTGCAGCTTGGCCCCAAGGCTAAACCTCCTGCAGTGGTACAACCTGGAGCAGTCAGGCAGATCCAGCCAGCAGCAGTCCAGCCCCTGCTTCAAGCTGATGCTTTGGGTTCATTTTGCTTTTTAAACCTTTCTGTAGCTGCAGCCACTGCTTTAGGTGAATTATCATATGGGACATATAGACAATTAAATATTTCCTAGGCATGGCATGCTGCTATTATACTGTAATATTCAGTAATTGTGACTAATGCCTTGCTCACAGAAGGTAGGTTCAAGATTTTCCACTTTTCTTGGTCAGGGGAGAGAGCACTCTTAAGCCAGTTTTAATTTAATCTTATTAAATTTTTAAGGCTGGAAGAGACCTACAAGATCATCAAGTGCAACCTTCAACCTTCTGAACTTGTAATAAGCTGCAAAAAAAAAGATCTTTCCTTGCAGGGTTTGGGATCAGTACAGGAATATATGTTCTAATGACCTCAAAAGAAGACAGTGGCTTCTGTCTGTTAAATCAGGCAGTACAGTAGCATACCAGTGATAATCAAGGGACTAATTCTCCAACTAGAGACGGGAAAATATAATTTCATGTTGTGATTGTTTGCAATTAGTCACAGATGCTAATCTGTCATCACTTGCTAAGATCACTTGTTCTGCCATTATTTTTCCATGAATATACTAAGAAATGCATTTTAAAGTAAAATGAGCCAAAAGCCTAGAATTTAATGTTAGATTTGACACAACTTGTGCTTTCATGTATTTTATCAAGAACTATTCACTAAGGAAAATCGTTATTAATTTCTTGAGTATAACATACACTTTGCATATGCATATTATATAGCTTATATCCTGCCAAATGCAGATATCCTCACTATAGCTTTAGGCTTCCTTTGTAGTCAGCAAGGAGAAGTAGACAACTTGCCTGATCACCCTCAGATGTCTGGCTTGGGGGAAAATCAATCTCGTAAAACCAAGATGTTACGCTTTCTCTTCATTTCTCTGTACAGGGAGCTTGGTGAGCATATCTGAGATAGAGAGATGTATGTTGCAAACAGCTAAACAGAAGTGAAATTAATCTAAGGAAGTACATTACCATCATAGTCTGAATTTGGTGGAATACCCAGTCCTGATTTACACCACTGGGGAAATGTCCAGCAGTCATGTTTCACGGGGAGCCTACAAGAGCAAGCACAGTAGGATATGGTTTCCTACAGAACTCGGACACTGAGTTGCCCAGCCTCACTTTCTCCTATGGCCACCAAGGCAGGACAGCAAGGCTGTAGCAAAGCACACTGCTAGGAACAGTCACCTACCAAAGAAGCAAACATTTGCGTGGGAGGTCACCTCACCCAACTCAGAGTCTAAGTCCATTGCCTAAGTTTAATCTGGTGACACCAATGAATTCCCAAAGCAAATGAAAGGGAACATGCACTTCCAGCAGGGACTGCTTTTATGAGAAGAGAAGAGAAGAGAAGAGAAGAGAAGAGAAGAGAAGAGAAGAGAAGAGAAGAGAAGAGAAGAGAAGAGAGAAGAGACTCCATTGGTGATGCCTGTTGATGTTGGCAATAAAGTGTCACACCTAAGCGTAAGGTCTCACATCCCTGCTGAATTGGCACAGAAAATCAATAGTGACAAACCCAACATTAGATCCTTGCTGCAGGGAATGAAACCTTCCATTTGGGCAGGAAAGACTGGATGGTCTCAGTGGGTTTTAAAAAGATAACTTTTAGATTGGTTGTGCCAGTGTCTCTAGACAATGGTTAATCACGATTGCATAACCCTATAGAGAGAACTGTCTGTATTTGCCTTTGGGTCTTGTGGTTTAAAGAAGAAGTAAATAGGTATGGAAGGGAACACAGTAGCATTCATAGCTGCTGTATATCCTACCCATGAATCAAGGGTGCTGTTTTGTCCTTCCATCCTCAACACCTCCCCCTCCCTTAATCTGGAGGGTCTGGTAGAGAATATATGTCTTTAGATTAAAAAGAAAAAAGGCTAAAAAAGCACTTTTTCTTTATTTTTGGCATTTTTACATTAAGAACTTCTCATCTGTACTTCATTTATAAGAAGTTATTTATGTTTTGTGGGATTCCATCAAGCTGTTCATATGACATTTTACCTGAACAAAATGTAGCTCTTCTAACATTATTGTGATGGCCAACCTTGGGGAGAAACTTCATTATCCCCTGTGTACCAGCTGAACCAACATTTTTCTCTTGGTTTGACTGTTCTGATATTTTTCAGTAGCAGTTTCCTAGATTAATGGCAATGTCTTGGATGCAGAGGGACTGCTGGAGCAGGGTTATATTAGTGAAAGATATCATAGGCAGGGCTTAAAAGCCTTCAGGATACAAATTGTTGGTGGCAACCAGAACAGATCGTGTGTCCTGAAGAATTGCATTCCTGTGGGCTCTAACTGTTGGTCTGAGGAAATAGCTTGAGAGAGCAGTGATCAAGCAAATGTCTTGCCTCTGGTCATGTTTTCCTTCAGGCAGGAAATATCAGAGCATGGTGTTAATGCAACATATCTGCTCCTGGCACCTCAACTAATTTGAGAAAGATCAACAACAGCATCTTCTCACCTCCCCCCATTTTGCAGTACTACGTAACCACAGACCTATACTCACTGCCCAGCAGCATCAGAGGTTTTATATGTAGTGCCTGGTGAGGAAGCTGTGCCATGGCTACCTGTCAGATATGCCTGTGGCCACCTCTCATCTGGGGGACTTTACATGCCAGCCCCTGCTAGTCCAAGAAAGTGTAAATATTTTCATGACCACTAAGGATCAGCACTTGCATATTTGCATATATATTTGTTACCAAACTTGCATTATTGCCAACATTTTTAAAATCTGCTTTGCAGATTGGCTTCACCCCGCTCATGCCAACCTTGCATGATCTGTGGTCATGGTTTGTGATCAAAATGTGGGTCACTAGTCGAGCCTAGTGAGTCTTCGTTTGCCAGTCTAACGAGATGTATGAAGCGATGGTTCCAGTCCTGGTTTGTCTAAGCTGTGAGCTGTTGGGATAGACAATGACCTGCTCTGGGCACAGTCTTTGGGGCAGCAGAGAAAGGCTACAGTGAGGGAAGGGAGTAGGGGCAGAGAGAAGGGGGAATATACTGCAAAGAGGAGCAAGACAAAGAGCAGAGGGGTATTTGGGGGAAATAACAGAAGGAAAAAGGCAGAATAAGAAAATACCTTGGAGGAAGCCACAGAGAGGAGACAGAGGTAGATCTGGGGCTTGTGCAAGGCAATTAACCAAGCACAGTGTTGTCAAATTTGAGTCTTCAGTGCCTCCAATACTTCTCTGTGTTGGGCATCATTTCTGGAATCCAGGGATGGTTACCAGTGTTGTTTTATTGTCCCAGAGGCCATTTTACCTTCTGACTTTCTCTCTTCTCCCTTCAGATTTTTAATAGGCCAAGTATCACTGTTGATTAATAGAGACAATGGAAGGTGGACGACCTCTATAGGCTATTAACCTTAATGAGAGCAATAACTAAGCCATGAGTCCATGAATGCTCTTTTGCAGAACTGAGAGCCTGAAAGCTGCCTGGTATTTCACATGTGGCAGAGATGAATTTGTGAGCAGCATCAACATGAAATAGCTTCAGCCAGCTGGGTCAGGAGTAAATCTGCACACTGCAACATCCTGTACAGCCTCGCTAGCCTGAACACTGACTGGCTGCAGGAGAAAAGATGAACCAGAAACACTGGTAGTTACATAAGTGGAAATTGCCCCTGGTTGGTTAAACCTCTTTGCTAAAAATGCCACCCATTTGCAATTCATGCAGACAACCAAGTCTGAGGCATATTATTATATCCCATTCCACATTACTGCAAGGACTCCTTGCTTAATGAGGGTCGAACAGTCATAGGGGTTAGCATCATTCTAATAATGCACAAAGTCATTCTGTTTCTATTTGTTTGCATGGATTAACATGTTTTGAAGGCCTTGCATTTGTGCAAGACTTGGAATGTGTCATTAGTATTGAAATAAAACACTGACAAAAGCAGATTTTGCATTATTTTTGTAGATCTGCTGGATTCTTTTAAACATATATAAGGGCAGTTTTTGGTTTTGCATTTACACAGTTCTTATTGATATCAAAGCAAATAGTTTTATTTCCTGTGGAAAACATAATCTAGTTTACTCTGCAGGAAGTAGGAAAACATGAATATTCCCAAAGTTTAATTAGGAATTTGGCTTGGGAAGAATAAACAGTAGTGTGTCTGGACTTCAGAGCCATTTCTCTACAAGCCACTGTTTGGTGTTTCAGTAGGTTTGTCAGTCCTGTCCATATAAACTACTGGGCACCCCAGACACTGCCAGGGAAGGGTTGTGGTGCTGCATCACATTTCTTCCTCAAGGGCCAGGGTGCATCCTATGCCTGCACACCAGACATCCCAGCCCAGGTGCCTTTCTCAAACCACTGAGCCCCTTTCCGACATCCAGACTTGAAAGGTCAGTGGCTGAATGCCTGCCCTCGCCCTCACGGGTACAGGTGCATAGTCACTGGGCTTCTCTGAAAGGCTGCCCTTCTGCAAGGAAATTTTGGATTAATTATAATCCATGGTAGATCCGGTAGATGAAGCACTTTCTACAACATGGAGTTAAATAAGCTTGATCTAAGTAATTAAATAGATGAAATAGCTTATAAGACCTTGTGAAGTTTTTTTCCCAGTTCACATGTGACACTGGAAGGCATGACATGCTTCGCATTTGGAGGTCAGCTTAAAACTGGTGAGAAATCAGAGCAATTGTGAAAATGACACAAAGAAAATCATCCCTGTTATATGCTTGTGCATCTGATCCCCTTGAGAGACTGTGTAATGTGGTTGACATGTCCCAAGCACAAGCTGTTCTGACCTCCCTTGTAAATCTTGAAGCCTCTGTTCTCTTCAAGGTGCTCTCACGAGCCAGATGTGCCTTGTTCTATCTGTACAGGAGCTGCTTTCCTGCACCATGGCCATCTGTTTCCTAATGACTCTGTCTAGCCTGGGTTAATCTGCTCTCTCAGGGTATGTCATGACACAAAATTTGCATGCTTCCCAAAGATAGTTTCTTGGCTTCTGTAGCTGATGGCCAGCCCCATGGAATCCAGGCTAGCTGCCTGCTGGGAGACCTTGAGAGCTGAGTTTGGAGCTCCTTTTACACCCTATGCTTCAGGGACCTGCACTACTTGAGTTGTGATAGGAGAGAAAAAATTGCTTTTTTCCCTGTTCTTTCTCAGCCTGCAGGTCCAGACCTTACAGTGCCCTGAAACGAGGCATTCCTCTATTTCTGAGTTTGGGGGGAAAATTATATCTCTGTTTTTTTGTTGTTGTTGTTGTTTTGTTTGGTTGGTTGGTTTTTGGTCTTTTTTGTTGTTGTTTTGTTCTGTTTTATTTTATTTTATTTTATTTTATTTTATTTTATTTTATTTTATTTTATTTTATTTTATTTTATTTTATTTTTAAATTATCTTCATTCTATCATAAATTGCTTGGTGAAATATTGGATTCAGATGTTGCAAAGCCTCATGTAACTGTATCCTTAACTGTACTTTTAAGTTATGGTGCTTTATTTTTCCAGGTACCTTATTTTTGACACTGCAAATGCCTAAACAGCATCTTTTTTAACAGAAGGAAAAGTATTTTTGACATTTAGGGATTCTTTTCCCCACACTGATCAGTTCTGTTGAAGCTCTAAGGGTTTAACACTCTAAGCAAATGAAACAAACTGCATTATCTTTTCTGTGGTTTGCTACATTTGATTCTTGCATTTTTGGGGTCTAAAAATACCTGCTTCTGAGGTATAGTGCAGCTCAAAGAAGAAGAGAGCTACAAGAGTGATACACCCTGCCCTTCCTGATTGCCCTGGCATTTCAGCTACCAAGCCCTGTGGGTGCTGAATTCCCCTTTTCTAACTCCCAGCTGCAGGTTTAATAAAACACCTAGGATTACTCCAAAGAAGGCTGAGCAGAATTTGGTATGCAGAGAGTTTTCAAGCGTGATAATCCAATCTCATTCACATCCATGTTTTCTAATGGAGAGACCTTTTGCGCCCTACACGATGCTGCTTGTCATCGGTGCTATTTCTTCTGGACATTTTTGCTCCTTATTTAAGTTCATCCTTCTATTACTTGTTGAGTTTAATCCATTTCCTCTCTTTGAAAAAGAGATACAGCAGAGTATCTGAGGCAACTTTTAAGAGAGCTTTTGCTACATCTAGTGGCAGAACCTTTGAAGTGCCTGAAAAGAGACAGTTTAGAAAAAAAAGCCAATCTCCGTTTAGAACCCTTATTATTTTGTTCATCACAGAATATGCTGTGTTGGAAGGGACTCACAAGGATCATCGAGTCCAATTCTTAAGTGAATGGCCTGTTGCAATGAAACCTGATGTGCTTTAATATTGAGTTCTGTTTACCTTTGTCTTTTATAGCAAAGCTCTTATATAAAGCTCTAGCAGGGCTGTTCTCAGTTCTGGCTGCCATCTGAGACAGAACTGGGTCTGGACTTGCTGAGATTTTGATTCAGATTAAATTATTATTGAATAAAAAAGATAGATTGGTGTGTGTGTATGTGTGTCTGTTTGTGTAAAAAACAATCCCAGACCCCTACAGATGTCATCCTCCCCAGTGCAGTGTCTGTATCACCCAGGAGCACTGTGAGCTCACCTCAATGAAGGAAGCTTTGCACCAACCCTGCCCAGCACTTGGCCACTGCCTACAGACCCCTGTGGGTAGTGGTGTGTCCCTCAAGAGGGAAAGGGGGAAGAACAGAAGCCTGGCTGCCTGCTTAAAGCAAGGATGTTTTCTCAGGACATAAATATCTGGATTGCTGTCTTTTCCATCCTTTTTGTAAGGAGAAGTGAGGAACACACACAAGGGGACTGAGAGCCACCTAGGATTTGCTGGAGGAATGAAAATGTAGGGTCAAACTCCATGAGAGTGGGATGTGAATTGGTCCTTCCCACATGCTTGCAGGAGAGGAACTGTAGTACCAGCAGCTACTCTTACCAACTCCAGAGTACTATATTTTTTGAGGGATTGTCTAACTTGCTTTGCATAATTCCAATGGGAACTGGATGGATCCTTGGCAGAATAATGTCATCCTCCTGACCACAAACCAGATGGGAGCAGGTTAGGTTGCTACTGCTTGTATGGTAATAAGAACTACGGACACGGAGGTTAGGATCATGATGGAAAAATTGACAAAATAATGCAAACCAGAGCTGAGAAAATGTTCTAAGAAGATCAGCAGTGATTGCTCCATGCTGGAAAAAGGCTCCCTTCATATTTATGGAAAGAAACTGGCACGTTTAGAGGACAGCATCCAGCAGAAGGGCAAAAAAAAAAGGTCACTGCCTCTGAAGGAAGCCCAGAGTGACAACACAGCCACTGTCAGAGGCTGAAGACCAGCAAGATGACTTCCATCCCGACTGCATTGCAGTAAGGGGAAGCTCCTGCTCTGCAAGCAGGATCCAGCTGCACAAGCAAAATTACTGCAGGTTTAGACACACGGGGGTGAACCTGGTGGCAGAGGTTGCAATATAGGTCTGAAATGTGAACACAGAATGAGGGAGGGAAAATCTAAGACCTTGAGGACAGTTTAGACTAAAATATTAAAAGAAAGAACTTCTACAAGAGTGTATGCAAGACCTTTAGAAGAAGCTCAAGGAAAATGAGTTGTGCATTATCAGAGAATCATGGAGGTCAGAATGCTTTGAGTTGAAAGGGAACTTAAGGTCATCTAGTTCCTGTTCCCCTGCAGGGAGAGGGACACCTTCCATCAGAAGGTGCATTAGCATCCCAGCATGACCTGGGGGATTGCAGAGATGAGGAGGCATTTCCATCTCAAGGTGTTACTTGCTCTCGTGAAATAGCAGGAAAACAAAGAACAATTTCAACAGTTTGTTCTTGAACTTGCTTCAGTTCAAAAAAATCCTTGATGGAAGGAATATCCATCCCTGTTATTTACCACTGTTGTGAAACCACAGGAGCAGAAAAACTTTCTTGTGCTACAGGTGATGATTTGAGAAGATAAGGTTTCTAGTATCGGGAATTATTTGTACGTGGCAAGCTTGATCTGTTCCCACAATATATGGTGGGATTCACTCCATCACTCTTGGAGCTGTTCAATCAGCCCCATGCTGGGCAGCCTCTCCAGTGCCTGGAGTTCAGTCCAATGCAGAGAGATTGGCCAGAGATAACATGCTGTCAAAGTACTCTGAGCAGCATTACAATTTTAGTTTTTTTAGAAGCAAACATTAAAGAGTTCAATATCTCTCACAAGCAAAAAAAGAAAACAAACAAAACAGGGAGTTAAAAAGCACAAGGGTTTTTTCCCCATCTATTTTGTGTCAGCTCCTTTCAAGTACATAAAAATTGGCACAAGCTGCATTTTTTTAATGACAGTTTGTGTTTAATTTCTATACATTAAATACAAGGAGCAGACATATCTCTTCTGGAAACAGGACGTATTTTGACTTGTCAAATCCCAATCACCATTTAAAAAATGTCACTCCATTTCATGCTTCTGCCCAGTGCTACGGCTGATGGCCACAGGTGAAAAAAGTGTAGCACAGGAGGTTGAACACATCTGGCTTAAACAGGCTTGCCAGCTTCTTCCCTGAGTGGCAGCAGTGGTTTCCCCACCACCTTGCAATTCCCACTCTCTGTGCACAGCTGCTGCCCCGGCAGGAGCTCCAGTGGGAGCAGCAGGCAGCACTTCTCACCACCGTGGGCTCCAAACCTCAAAGCAAGCCTGGGACACGTGGCGGTAAAAACACAGCTGGCTGAGCAGGAAGAAAGGAGGCTTTTAATGGCAAAGATAAACTCTTTTGTTCCTCCTTCCTAAACTCAGAAGTTGGAAGTTCTTGGCTGGCTGGGCACTGGGACTTTTCGTGCTAGACAAGGGATTTACCAGGTATTCAGGGGGTGATCGGGAAAACTCTTGTTTTTACTTAAAACTTTGTCCACTTGCTTCAGTGGCCATTTGAATGTGATTAAAAGCTTGATCAGAAAGGCATAGGCATAAAAAATAAAAATAATAGCAGCTTGTAGCATGGCAGGGGGTGGAGTTATTCAGCTTTACATTCTAAAGGTTAGGAAGCTACAAATAGAAAATAAGAGAATGCAGAGGTAATCTACTTGGAATACAGAGGGCATGCACTTTTCAGTTACAACGAGTCCTGTAAAAAGTCAAACATTGTTTTTTTTAAATAAAGTTACTTTTTAAAGTAACTCAGTAGAGGGATGCTATCCATCCATTGCAGCTCTTCAGGACTTTTTTTGCTAGAGGAAAGTTCATCTATTATTTAAGACATAATACAGAATATGAAGATGATGCATTTTAAAATTGAAATATACTCTTTGATAAGTCTTAAATTCCCTTTCACCTTTAAAATGCCTTAAACCCCGAAATACAAAGGGACCATCTCAGACCCAGCCCCTCAAATACAGAAGATCACTTTTGGTCCAGCTGTACCATCCCAGGTCCAGACTGACTTCTTTTCAGGTGGTCTGACTTCTGTCATTTCCTAACTTCTGAGCACTTGAACATTTCAACCTTAGCTGTCCTTCTGGCAGAAAAGTTCTTACACATAAAATGTGATAACTTTTTATGAATGTGGCTATTCCTGGAAGACACGTGTAAGACTAACCACTATGTAGGTATGCAAGAGACCACAGGAACTAACTCAGCAGAAGTCCAGGGGGAGGTTGGCTCATGTTCAAGCTAAAGACAGGCATTTTCCTGTCCCTTAACACATTCTGTCACATGTGTTCTTCGTGTGCTCTTGGCAACAAAACAAGAGAAAATAGTCTGAAGTTACACCAGGGGAGGTTTAGATTGGTTATTAGGAAAAATTTCTGCCCTGAAAGGGTTGTCAAACATTGAAACAGGCTTTCCAGGGAAATTGTGAAGTCATATCCCTGGACATATTTAAAAGCCATGTAGATGTGGCACTTTGGGAAATGATTTAGTGGTGGACTTGGCAGTGCTGGGTTATTGGATGGACTTGATAATCTTAGAGGTCTTTTCCAACTTAAATATCTCCCTGGTTCTACGATTCATGCCCACGAGGCAGAGCATCACCTCATGTCCCAGGCACGCCTATTGGTTTGCATGTATCAGTGGAGCCACATGTCCTTGTCCACCTGTCTGCTGGGCAGTGTCATCATCTGGAGACACTGTTCTTGAGGCAGCCTCTGAATGAAGATGATCACTGTAAGGAAATCAAGAGAAACTGGTGTCTCTGGGAACAGGTTAAGAAAGAAATTGTGTAACCCGTATGGTCCTTCTGCCTTTTTCAATATGAAGGGATTTTTTAAAATTATGTCTGCTGATGTTTTTGCCTTATTAACAACTTAACTCAGAGCTCAGCTTATTATTAGCAATTTTACATTCTGCTTTTGGCAGCTTTCTTGACTGTTATTATTAGCATTTTTATTTCAAATTCCTTTGAGATAATCTGAGATGCAGGGAAAGGCATCTGGCATTTCTTTATATCCCTTGAGAAAGTTTCTGGATTGCTCATATATGTTTTAATTGCTATTTTAGAGCTGTATGTTTCTAGATGTCTTCTTACGGACCTATTCCCATATCATGAAGTCATTCTTGTAGGCAATCCAGACATGGTGATCTGACACAACCCAGGTCTGCTCAAATGTTTATTACTGTGATTAAGAGATGGAGAAATAGCACAGGCATTTATGCATATGCAAAGCCTTCATATCTAAACAGGCTTTTCCAGGACCAGTGACACTAAGAAGGGCTGGTTTCCCTGGAGGAAGTTCCTTCACAGTCAATTCATTAGAGTGACTCCTAGAGGAATGACATGAATTTCCATCAAGTTCTTCCTACGTGTACCTGGCTGTGTGTCTGGGAACACAAGGAATTTGTCTGCATGAAGGAATGTCTTACAGCCTTAATGCTTGGATTGTAAAACAGGCCAGCCAATGGAATAAAGAGCTGACATACTAGTTTGTTACTAATTATTTCTCAAGGTATCGACATCAAAGGTTTTCTGATGGTATTTCATGTATTTTAGATCCGTCTATACCCAGTGCTCCAGGAATTGTTTCTGTGGATTCAACTTCCATTTTTTCATACAATGGCAGATTTTTTCCCTCTGAGATGGAGCCTTTCCCTTCCCAGCTGTATTTCTGACAGTGAAACAAATACCAGAAGAAATCCTGATTTTTTTCTCAGTATCCAGACCATTGAAAACAACTCAAATGCTCTCCACTCACTTCATTTCATTTCTCAATTTCATTAACTTTTATCCCTACTCCTTAAATGGCCTGTGTTGGTTCTGCTGGCTCCAAAGAGTCAGTGAGAAATGAAGCCATGTGGCAGCCCCAGTACACTTCAGTGAAACTGTGAAATGGCTTCAGGACTGAAATAACAGCAGCTGTTTCAGATCAGGGGCTTTATTAGCTGAGGAAGTGGAGGGATTTATTTTGTGCCTTTGCAGCAGCTCCATCAAGTTTGGTTTTCCAGCCTAAGAATTTTCAGAGCTGATAGAACAACTAAACCCCAACTCTGCAGCATCTTCATCCATCAGAAAAATGTTCAGACTGTGATGACATAGAAACACTTCTTAGCCTGTTAGAAATACTGTCAGGGAAAATGTATGTCTGAGAGATGTGTTTGGCATCAATGAACTGAGCTTGATTGTGTTGATATATGGAAGTTAAGCATTTGTCCAGAAAGGTGATAATACCTTTATTTGTCAGCTTGATATAAAACCCCAAAGATGTGCCATTTTGTATGCATGGATAATTATGAAAGATGGGGATGCTGAACAGAATTATTACTTTTTGAATGACAAAGTGGAAGGTTAAATTATTGGGGTTTTTAAATAAGAAGGCAAAAGGATTTATGATACAATGTATCTTTTGTAAAATAATAGCAAGTACTAGAAAAAAATAAAGCTTAATATATCAACCATGGTGATTTGGAATGCTTGGAAATGAGTATACAATGGGCCAGGAACAGGACCTAAAAGATGTGATGGGGTCTAAGAGCAATTTGTTGAACCTCTCCCCTGGGTGATATTCCTGGGTGCTCTGCCAGCTGCTTCCTGCAGGTGACAGAACTGCCCTGCATTGAGAACCCAGAAGGATCCATCCCCTGGTCCTTGTGTAGCTGCCCCTGCAGGGGAATCAACATGAGAGGAGTTGCAGGTGTCTGCAGGTGCATCTTGGCACTATCCTTTTGCTTCCAGAGGCTTTCAAGACACTGGTTTGGGACTGGCAGACATAGGACAGGACTTACAGAGACCTCTGCTCTTGGAGAACGGTGGCTGCAGGGCTGGTGGGCCCCCAAATGCCAGCTGAACCCCCAGAGACACCGTGAGCTCTCATGGGGGCTCAGAGAACAGGTCACCTGGTGATGCTTGCCTACATGCTGAACCAGCTGGCTGAAACCTGTGCTTGGGAAACAGATAATTCCCTCCACATCAGCCCAGACAGTGCTGAGTTTTGGATTTGTGAGTAGGAAAGCACTGACAACACACCTGTTGCTAAGCAGCACTTGTACAGCATCGCATTTTTCTTTTCCCACTCTGCCCCCCCAGCAAGTAGGCTGGAGGTTGGCAAGAAGCTGATAGGGAATACATCCAGGAGAACTGAGCCAGGATGGCTAAAGGGTTATATCCTCCTTTACAACAACAGGTGCCACAGTAACAGCTCAAGGGAAGGAGAAAGGAATGACATTGGTGGTATGGCATGTGTCTCCTCAACTAACCTTTGCATGAGCTGATGCCCTGCTTTCCTGGAGGTGGGAAAACATCAGTTGCTGAAGGAATAAAGTGAACAAATTCCTCTTTTTGCTTTGCTTGACTGTGCAGTTTTTGATTTAGCTACCAAAGAGTCTTTATCTGGGTGCAGACATCTTCCTCCTGTCTTCTTCCCACCACGTGGGAGAGGGGAGACCCAGCCAGTGTTTGGCTGCTGGCTAAGGTCAACCCACCACAACCCCATCCACGACCCTGGGGACAATTTCAGTGAGGATGGTTGGGAACTGTGTCTCTCAAAAGCAAAATCTGCGCAATAGGTGATTTCTGTTTTATTTGACCAGAATTAGCAACTTTTCTTGGAGGTTCTCCTCAAGAAGAACACAGAGGATGCTGAAGATTAACTGCTACATGTTTGTTGCCCTGGATTTCAGCCTTCTGATTGTTTTGAAAAGTTGCTCTGGAGTTCTCATGAAATTCTTCTGTAAACAAGCTGTGTTTCTGTAAGTGTATCTCTTGTTTTCATTCCATTCCTGATAGAAGAGGTTTTGATGGACTTCTGTCCAAACCAATGGAGTTGGATAAGAAAAGATCTCACTATCCAATCCATGGGGTTTCAAAGAATTGTATAAAAGCTGTGAAAAATTAAACTTCCTTCTTCTTCTTCTGCCACCTGCACCGTGTGTGTGTGTGTACTCATTTCATGCCCTCTAGCAACATATGTTGGGGTTTTTTTTCTTCTTTTCTTTATAGTTATACTTTCAGAATAAAAGATAATTGACCACCAGAACTCTTCTTGCCTTCTAAGGTGGTCATTCCCATCTGCTGCAGCGCTGTAGGAGATGGGGCACTATTGAAGGGACCTGAGGCCCACATGCTGCAGCATGGTCTGGTGACAAGATTTGCATACACCACACCATAGCACACCATTTCCCAATCATTGTACCAGCCATGTGTGGACCCCTTTGGTACAAGAACTGTCTGGATATTAGGTTCATGCCTAATGTCCCGCTCAAGAAATATGCAGAATAATATGTGTATTCATAGAAAATGCCACAAGAAGTAAGCGATCACATCAAGAAAATCCAAACAGTTATTGCCAAGCTCTGTGGATTAGCTTAGATAGAAAACAAAAGAAGATGGTCTGACATCCATTTAAAATCTCTCCAGTGAATTATACCCCACAGTGCCTATTTCTTGCCTTTACTCATAAAGGTGTCAGACAAGTCCCTCAGGACTTCAGATCGTATTCAAAACAGTTTTTCAGATGAGATGTCGGACCACTTATATGAAGACTGGTGTTTAAGAGGGTCCAGGGAGGTTATCAGCATCTGGAAGACTTTCTTCTTCACCTATGCTCACCCTGCGTTTGGTCACATTTTTTGAGCAGCAACGTGTTCTCCCAAGCTCAGTGATCTGGAAGAGAATGGGTTGTTCTAGTCATTTCAACACATTCAGTTAATTACAAACTTTGTTGTCAGAGGACACATGGAAACCTAGAAAGACACAGAAGAAAAGGAGCTCATCTAGAGTCACAGGAAAGAGGCAATGTAAATTGTAAGCCAAAGGGGAAAAAGGTGGAAAAAAAAATATAAGGCGGGGGGGGGGAAGATGGTTAGAAAGTTTAATCAATTCTGTTTCAAAAGTGAAGAAGAAATGAAAAATGAAACAAAGAGGAGAACTGGCACAAGAGAGAGAGAGAGAGAGCAGAAAGATGCTGGGGAGAAAGAAGCTCAGTAAATTAACCAATATATTCTTCAGAGAAATCTTTTCAGCAGGCTCAGAGAATCTGTCTCCATTAAAATTTCATAGTGAAGGCTCAGAGGGATTTTCAATATTTAAAAAGTGTTTTTGAAGGTAGCCAAGGGGAGATGCACTGCTAACTCTTGAAAGGCTAATGCATTAAATTTTATTATGTCTTCAAATAGCATGGGACTATGTCTAACTCTAGGTTACTTTAAGAGAGCAGACAGTGTCTAACTCTAGGTTACTTTAAGAGAGCACTCATGTCTTGCTGTGCTCCCTCCTCTCATTAAAATGTCCCTGTTTGGGGTGTTTTGCATCCTCTGCTTTCCACTCTGGTGATCACTGCTGAAAATGAGACAGGTGCAAGGAGGGTTGAAGGCAGAAGCTGGGAATTGTGGGGCTGCAAAGAAACAGAAGTGGAAGGATGAGTGGTCATGGACAAGGAAGGAAGTGGTCAAGACAAAGGGTTTTACCATGAGGCCCCTGACATGAAGAAGGAACACCAGTTTCATTTGAGCACATAGGAATGATAGATGCCATCCTGGTGACTGGGAGGTGGCAGCTTCCACTGCCCTGGAAAGGGACAGGGAGTCCCCAGGCATGGACTGTTTGTCCTTCCTTGAACTCCTGTCTAACGAAGGGGAGTGAAAGCCCAAAGGGAAAATAACTCATCAACACAGAAGCCCTTACTGTCAGGGTCATCCCACTTTTGTCATGTGCCTATGTGTGGGTCTGCGAAAGAGGGAGTGAATGGCCTGGAGCCGAGGAGGAGGAGAATGGCAGAGGGACAGGTCTCTGTGTGGAGGAGCATCCCCGCTCCCGAAACAAACCCTGGCTCCTCGCCCCTGGCTTGGTAGCAGCTGTCAAGCTCTCTCCTTATTGCACTCAAAACACCAGACCAGCAAAACAACCTATCTTTTATAATTTTCAACTGCTTGAAAATTATAAAAGAAGGTTGTTTAGTCTCATGGCACACTCTGCCACTTCTCTCCCGGGATGCTGTACGCACCCTCTGCACACATCCCCGTGGCACGTTCCAGTACCCCGCACCCTCCCAGTGATTATGGCATTACAAAGCCGAGAGGGCGCCTTCCCTCGGGGGAGCTGTGCCGAGCCCCGGAGCTGCCGAGCCCCAGCGCTGCCCTGCGGGTGGCAGCACCGGACCGCGGCCAGGCGGAGCTCCCGGCAGCGCTGGATGCTGCCAGAGGTGATCCCTTCCTTGCCCTGCGCTTCCTTTGATAATGCTTGTACTTCTTCTGTGCCACCCTGAACAGCAGTGACTAAACAGCTTCCTAGAAATAGCGCAGTCCCTGTCTGAACGGCGCATCTCTCCCCTGCTGCGGCGCATCAGGGACTGCTGCTTCGCAAAGCATTCCACGCGAGCATCAGCCTCCCGAAGTTTTAATGTTGACTAGAACTTGCATGAGTTATCCCCTTTTTGTTGAATGAAAGAATTTTGTCTTTCTGAATTTGGTCTTTTGGTCTAAGACAGCTATGTTCAGATACCCACTTGCACACTGAGTCTGTGGCACACCTACCATGCCAGCGATCCTGTCAGTGCCGCCCACTGTGCTTAGCCACAAATTATTAGGACTAGCCTGGTAGCCTTGGGGTTGGCAGCACTGGTCCCCTGACCACAGCTCTGCCTCTCAGGGGAGCCCAGAGGCAGGGCTTGCATGTGGTAACAGATAGGCAGGCTGATAAATTTAGGGAGTTTCATCAAAAATTGAACTGCTCCTCCCATATCACTACTTTGGGACAAAGTTATCTCATCCCTTCACATCCAGGAAGGGCAAGGATGTAGCACAAGATGCTGCCACTGAGTTGGCATCAAACCAGAGGTAGGCACTACTCAGCTACTTTCTCAACAAATTTAGAAAATGAATGGTTCTTTGGATTCAGCCCCACCTGCCTCCTGCCTCTAGCAGATATTTTTGGTGGTAGATGCAGTGGGAAGGCCTGAAAAATTCTGAAATTCAAAAAAGTCAGACAAAACTTGAACTTAAACAGCAAAGTGCATTGAACCCGTTTCAAAACTTTTTCATCATAAGCTTTCTGCTGAGTCACAGTGATCAAACCTGAAACCTGTTCTCCTTTGCATAACTTTTTTGATGTGAAATTCTTTCCTTTTCATATATGTGAAAGCAGTTGTGGGGTATTTTAGATCTCTTCCCCTACCAAAGAAATAAACAGTGGCATGCATCCTTCCAAACCAAGTGGCACAGAGTAAGGTCCTGTTGAGAGAAAACTCTCTTCCCCCTTGTTTCCTAATCCATGTGTGGATACCAGGAATACAGAGACAGAATGAAATGACCCAAGAAACTGGTCATTATGAGGGAAAGACAGACTGCAACACTCTCTTCCAGCTCCTCTTATCTATGGCTGAGCCCATCCTGTCCTGTCCCCATGGGGCTGTGGCACCTTTGGCTCATGGATGACAAAAGCAATGGGGCATTTGGGCTCTCTCCTGCTGCAAAGCTCAGCAGAGACACAAAGAAACCTCAGCCAAAGTCTGAGAGCTTCAGGTCCCAAATGACTAATTCTGTTTCAAAGTAGAAGCCAAGAAAGGATAACAAAATCATTTGTTGTCTGCCCCTTTTCTCTCTGATAAACTGAATAGTTTTGACCCACATTGTAACCTCTGGTTTGAATTTAGAGATAAGTATTATCATATCAGCCTTGTGCCAAGGCTCAGAAGTGCCTTGTGGCAGCAGTGAAACAGCATTTCACAGGACTGCATGGGTCAGAAGAGGCTGCAGGATCTGAGCAGCATGGTCAGACAGGTACTCCCCTCCATTCCATGTTTGGAGGGTCCCAGAAGCAGGGACAGTATAAATTCTAATGAAGCTGCACTGCCAGTGGCAGGAATAGAGCTAATTCCAGGTACTCTGGAGTTTACAGCTCAAGAGTGGATTTAATTATCACTTTACTGGCTTTAAGTGAGCTGTAAGACTAATCTAAATTTAACAGGGTCAGCAGTTGCTTTACAAGCTTCCTCAACAGGCAAGTGTCAAATTAGGGCTATAACAACAGATAAAGGGAGAAAACTAAAGCCATTGATGGCCATAGATTTCCCAGTTGAAATCTTTATACTCTGCTATAAAAGCCTATCACTCTTCATTTAAAGAAAGCGAAAATTGTTGACATCCCTTTCAAATGCTAATCATTAGGAAGCAACTTGAACTAAATATAATTCGAATCAAATCATGTGCACCTTTTCTTGCAGAGTAACAACATTCAGTATTTTCTGCTGTTTCTGTTTCCAGATAATCTGTGCCATTAGCTTGGGATCAAATGTTGGAACCCCTCCAGTTGCTGCACAACTGCGACTCTGAGCATTGATGGTGCCATTTGATGCACCCAGGGATGCATCTGGGACTTGTTCTCTAGCAGGGTTTGAAAAACACAATGCTTTCCTTGGGCACAAGTGCTCCACCCGGACCCAGGACAGCCCAGGCCTTGCACCCAGGCACAGCGGAGCCACCTGGATGTGGTGGCAGAACTTTGTGTGCCATAAAGGAGTGAACTTTGGCAAAACTCTGCCCTTGGACTTCTAAGCACCTGCACCTGCTGACCTGCCTAAGAGGATTTTCCAGGTCATGGTGCCCTGGAACGAGCCAGGCACAGACCTGGGACTCCTGCACAATCATCTTTGTGTTTTGCTCACACACAGGTTTCTCTTTCCTGGTAATTTCTTTGCTGGACAGGACTCACTTTATGTTTCCCATCTAGTCCAAGCCAGATGGCCACCTGTGTAGTCTATGGAGAGAGACAGGTGCTCCAGGGAGTTATTAAACCTGGTTGCTGATGAATTGCCCTCAGAAGATGTCTCTTTCCCTTGCTTCCTCAAAGAGCTTGGATGATCTACTTAAGGCTAAACATCTACATTTTGCAAGACTGAAGTTAGCCTTCCAGTGAGATGGATCCTCATGGAGAGGAGAATGCTACCTGACAGAATGAACTACACAGGCTATAGGAAACAAATACATATTTGACCTCCCATAGAAGCATAGAATCATAAAAGATGCTGAGTTGGAAGGGACTCATCAAAATCATCAACTCCAACTCCTGGCTCTACACAGGACGCCCCAGGAGTCACACCATGTGCCTGAGACTTCTTGAACTTCTTCAACACTTCTTGAACTCAGACAGGCTTGGTGCTGTGACCACTTGCCTGGAGACCCTGTTCCAGTGCCCAACCACCCCCTGGGTGAAGAACTTTTTTCTAATATCCAAACTAAACCTCCCCTGACACAACTTTGGGCAGTTTTCTTAAGTCCTGTCACTGTTCACAAGAGTGAAGGGGTTGGTACCTGCCCCTCCTCTCCCCCTCACAAGGAAGTTGTAACTACAGTGAGGTCTCCCTCCCCTCTCCTCCAGGCTGAACAGACCAAGGGGCCTCAGCAGCTCCTCATATGGCTCCAGACCCTTCACTATTCTCACTGCCCTCCTGGACACCCTCTTTTTATATTGTGGTGACCAGAACTGCACACAGGACTCAAGGTGATGCTGCACCAGGTCTCTATAAGTAATCTTTTACAAGAATAGGCCTAGCACACAGCAGACCCGAACTAATCTATGCTTTTATTCCCACCACTCCTTTATCCCATAGCATTGCTACTCATTGTACTCTCCTCAGCACTTCCTTGCCTTTGCAGAATTTAGGGATCATCCCTGAGCTCCCATGGCTGTTTATCTACAGGGCCAACACAGAAGGGAGATGCTGGTGTTGCCCTAGAACTTTCCAGAGGGGCAAACCTTGTCCACTTCAGGAATTTGAAAGAGTTGAGATGGAATTTTTTCCTCTCAGTTATCTGAGAGCTGAAAAGGTAAGCACAGACCAGGCTGAAGAAACAGTCTCTGGGTGAACTCCATGCTCTCTGTCTATTTGCATTACTGAGAACTACTTCTTATCTTTTGGACTTTCAAACCAAAGAGCTTAAAGAAATACTGGAGTGAAGTTATGGCTGCTGATGATTCAAGTACTATTTTTAAGCTGAACTGTAACTTAAATGCCAGATTATGAACTCTGAAATATTTTTTACATAAACTCTCCCTCCCATAAAGAGTGAGCTGAAGTGGTCAATTTGTTCCATTGACTTCAGCCAAGTGCAGCACAATTCCGGTTTTCTGTTAGTCCTAAGGCACAACCTCAAGCCTTGAATTAACTAGGAAAATACAGAGAGACAGAAAAAGCAGCCCACTGAGACCCTTGTTAGGAGAAGTCTAACAGCATTCAGATTGTTATGGGGTTGCTGTTGGGTTTTTTTCCCAGAGGACCCCACAAGATTTCAGTCATGTGAGACACACCACCTAAAGTGAAGTGCCCAAGTAGAAATCTGGCTTTGAAGGGATTTAATCCTGGGTTGCAGGTAAATATCCTGGGTGAAACAATATGGATAAAACCCTGCTGAGCCAGCTGACCTTGGGGAAGACAGAGTGGTTATCTGAACTTCACTTATCTAAATTCTCCTCTTGTTTGAGGTGGGATTATATTGGCCACCTCAGACCAAGAGAGGTGTGCCCTGATCAACTCAAGGTGCATGACCCAGCATCCATGGCTGCATCTTGGGAAGGCAAGAGTCCTTCCCCTGGAAAGAAAAGTAGTTTGGAAATTAAAAGACCAGATGATTCAGGCTGCGTAGCTCATATGCAATCATAAAGAGGAGACGCACACAGAGAAGAGAAAGATGGAATAATTTTGTGGAGATGCTGAGGCACAGCAGTGGGCAGAACAGACACTGTGAGAAGCAGAGGTGTCTGGGGCAGAGGTGTCTTAGCTCAGGCAGAGCAAGCAGGGGGTGAGTTATGTCCCCAGCAGCCACAGCAGGGAAGGCTGTGCAAAGCCTGCTGCAGGCTGAGCTGCCCCAGTTACTACATCAGAATCTCTTACATGGTCTTGTTAAGCTACAGGTTCCCCATACAGGCTGTTCACGTCCCCCCCCTGCCCAGTTCAGTCACAGTCTTCACTAGGAAAACAGAAGTGGAAAAAAGTCAATCTTCCCAGCCTAATAAATTCAGGAAAAAAAAACCAACTTGATGACTTAAGGTGGAATTCCCAGGGTTTCCAGAACAGCAGTGTACCTTCATCTGTAGGCCTGATGATCTTCTGTGTTATTACAAAGACTTGCATGAAAAAAAAGGCCAAACCAAAACTCTGAAGAACACTGGGGAATTATTTCTAATGCTTTTTTTACTTGACAAAAAAATCCCCTAAAACACCAAAACTAATAAAACCATTTTACACAAACCACAGTGAAAGAAACTACATGGCATATTTACAATTAATTTTTAGCTTATGAAATCACCTCATGAATGAAATGTGTGTCTAAGTCATACGAGAGTCAAGAAGGGAGAAAAGATAACATTAGTGAGGAGAGAGCAGATTTTTATAGTGTCTGCTTGTAGCCTTTCATTCTCTGAACAGCAGGAGGAGATTAATGATATTGTCACAACAACATTAATGATGCTGTAAAATCATAAGGACAAAGAGAGCCAGGATTTGATAAAAGTGAGATTTACAGCTGCATCAGTCAATTTAATTATCTTTTACTAGGCTTAAACTAAGCAGTAAGACTAATCTCCATTTAACATGTTTTACAGGGTCTGCAGGCAATTTACAATCCTCCTCCATTCAGAAGTGTCAAATTATGGCAATATTGATAAAAGAGTGGTGTGAATGGTTGTCTAGTCAATCCTCAGACCAGTTAATATCTTTCTTTACTGCATTGTAAAAGCCAATTACTCTGAAGTTTTGGAGTGAAATTTGTGAAGAGTAATCTGAGCTGATAATGTTTAGAAAACAAATTCGAAAAAGATAAAGATCCGTGTCCACCTGCCTGCATTCTCTATAAAAGACGGTGCTGCTGCCTCTGTGCTGGCTCTGCTGCCTGTCCTCCTGCACTGCCAGCCCTGCAGTGGGACTGCTTCCCCTTGGGAATCAGCCAGTTCCTGGGAATCAGCTTTTACACCTCTCGCAGGAGAAGCAGACCCCAGCAATGTCAGGTCTAAGCAGCCCTGGAAGCCCAGGCTGCCCTGCAGCCCAGGACGATGGAGTCCCACAGTCTGTGGGGAACAGGGACTCTCCCCAGCATTGCTTTTCTTCTGGCTTCTGGGGGGTGGCCAGGTGCAGGGGCTGGTGGTGGCCCCATCAGCTCTGGTCTGCTGGCAACCCTTCTTGTGCAAGGATGGCCACTGACTGCACTGCCAAATCCCATGCAGACTCTAACCTCCACTTCCCACAGCAGCAAAGAGCATGAGGATTAAGTAATTATTTTGAAGGCAAATGATTACTGGTGTTAAAATTTATGATCAACACTGTCGGGAGATGAGCAATGTGAAATGTTTCAAACAAGGTGTTTTGTTTCTTTTAAATTTTTTCCACCCCTTTCTTAGCCACCAGCAGCTGCTTCTCCACATTCTATTTCTTGATGTTGTATTGCTGGACCTGTAGTATAACACAGTATTTGTTCTTACTAAGTCCAGCAAAACCATGATAGATTTTATGAATATATTACTTTTCCATGTGTGATTTTTAAAAACCAAGTCCCTCAGGTACTTCGGGTCCCTACACTTGATCTTTTGCCCTGCATAACTTTGTGGAGTTGGAGTTACTCATACTTCCAAAAATACAGGAGTAAAAGCAATTATCTCCACCTGATGGGCTACTTCGTGGCCACTGAGCTCTACCTTTTTACGTATCTTCCTTTGAGCTCTGGAGAAGCAAGCTTCTGGCATCAGGGACAGAAGAAAAATGCTTAAACTGGCACTTTTTTTAGACTTTGATTTTCACTGAGACTGAAGAAAACGTAACTCTCAAACCAGACGGCAGCTCACAGCAAATTGCATGTTTCAAGCCCGGGAGAATCCCTTGTTTCGCTGACTGTTCTCTGACACAGCAGAATGAGAAAATCTAAATCTTTCCCAGTGAGTTCAAACTGCCTTTCCCTGCTCTCCAAGCAGAGGAACACCAGCCTCTCTCAGGCAGTGAGGAATCTCATTTAATGCAGGCTCTGGCTCTGAGCACTTGGTGGTTGGACTTTGGATCCCATTTCACCTCTCTTTATTTTGTACACTTGCCTATATTTAAGTGCTGTGGGCAAGGAAATTTTTGGACCCATCTTTTCTGCTGGTCAAAGTGGCCCTCAAGGCAATATCTATGATACTTTAGTCTCACTAAGCCCAACTATTGAACTTTTTTGGAGTCAGGGGCCAGGCTTCCTGGAAAACACACTTCACAGCACAGGCATGCCCTGTGTCACTCAGTTGTTCTGCTCCTGCACTTAAAAAAATCAACAAACACAGAATGACTGAGTCCAGTGTTTCCACAGTATCTTATTTTTAGCTTTCTCAAAAAGCTTTTTGACTAATAATGAATTCATCCCCTGACAAGAAACTAAAAATATTTCTCCTCCCAGGCTTGGAAAAGAGAGATACATTTTTTTGACGATTGCCTAGAAAGTTTACAGCAAAAAATAGTAACAGCAGTCAACCCTTAGGACCTGCAGCTCTGTTTGAAACACACTGCAGTCCTGCCTTGTCACCTGCTTTCCTTAGCTTGCTAGCACATCTGACACCCTGAATCTGGCAGGTGTAATGTGCTTCTGACCACGCAGAGTGGCCCTCTCACCTTGCAGCCTTTAGGTGCTGGGACCACAGTGCCCAGCTGCGCTGGCAGTGCTCCTGGTGCAGGAGGTGCTGGCAGACATGCCTAGGAGAGACATCTTTTGTAGCACAAGCACTGCCTCAAACCTTGGCTCTGACTGTCCCCGGGTTTGGCTGTTAGAAAGTCACAAGTGCCAAACTCAGATGCTTTGTGTGTGACAGGCTTGGATGGCCTCTGTCATGCAGCCCATGTTCCCAGTTGCTGCATCCTCTGGTCTCAGCTGGTGGTCAGCAGATCCCATCCTGAGGGACTGCAGATGGAAGTGAGACAGAGCTCTGACACAGCTGGTGGGAAGCCTTATGCACCAGAACTTTAAAACCATTGGGAAGTTGGCAGTGCATGGTGGTTCCTGTCATCCTGACTGCACCAAGACCAATGATCCCCTCAAGGTCCCTCTGTTCAGGGACTCTTGGAAGAAAGGTTTTCAGTCAAAGTGGTGGCTCACCTTACGGTGAGACAAGGGTCTCCAACTCTACTCCCCGTTTCATGGAATTTCCACTAAGCCTAGGGGAAGGGGTTATAGAAATGGGCAGGAATTTTGTCCAAACAAGGTCTTCAGGATTGAGCCTCTCTCAATAAATCCTGCAACGTGTTTGTTCATGCAGGAAACAGGGGAAAAAGTCTGTTCAGGATTCTTATCCATCTGATCTTATCAGGGTGGTAAATCTGGTCTTTGATCTTTTGTCAACAACGCACAAAGTTGGAGGCAGCTGCCACCACCCAGCTCAGCCATGCAGTCATCAGGGACTCATAAAACATTTATGAAACCTGCCATAAACTGGCCTGATAAGGAACAGGACATCAGGTTTCAGGAGTCAGCAGCTTCTTGGAGAAGACCTTCCCTCTTACTCCAAAGCTTCTTTGTTTAACTAGCAAACACAAGCCACTGATTGCACCCTGCCATAAATGCTGGGAGCAGGGAATTTTCACCAGCCCTGCTGTCTGCTGAATTTTAGTGGCTGGTACTGGCCTTCATCATTTGCCTTTCCCACTTGCCAGCCCTAGGAGAGGAGGGAGAAGAGGGGAGGAGGAGAGGAACCGAATAAAATTATAACTGAGGAAGGAAAAAATAGAAGAAAATTTTAACTGAAATAATGAAACCCACATTCTGTTCCCACCTTCCCCAGTTACTGCAGCTATGACTCATGTCACAGTCTCTGCCTCTTCCTTATTTTCTTTGTAAGAAAATCAAATTGATCTGCCTTGTATCTTCTCTGTGCATATGTGCTCTTTGACATTTTTTTCCAGAAGACTAAATCCCTAATAGAGAATAAGGTGCCTCCAGTGTCCCCTCTGAGACACCCAAACCTCAAGAACAGGGCTATGCTCCCATGCTGTGCAGTGATTTCTGCTTCCTCCAGCAGCACTGAGCACCTCTCAGCAGCAGTGTCCACGTGAGCTCCGTGCTCCTCCTGAGCTAGAAGTTAAGGAGCTGTGCCACAGGGGGCTATTCAATCACTCATTGGGATATTTCTTGCTCTTTGGAACAATTTTGGCCTAGGACATGTAGGTGGAAAAGGAAACTGCTGCTAGGATCAGGTATCACAGTCTTGTTATTTATGCAGAGGATTCAAACCCTTGATTTTCTGAAAGCCCAGGAAGGTCAATGTCAAAATACAGCCAATGTTTACATCTCAAAACCCTGGTTAGCACCAAGATCAAATCCTACTGCCATGAGGCCACAATTTTCATGCATATTCTGCCATCTTTGATTGTGTTTTTTTTTTTTTTTTTTTTTTTAAAGACACAAAATGGAATATCAAAAAATACTTAGAATTTAGAATTACAAAATAATGTCTCATAAATCACCTGGAATATGTTTTCCTTTAATTTGCTTGTGTTTTTGTGGTGATAATTAACAATGTTGAGATGGAGACAACTTTTTTTTTTCTGGTGCCTGACTTCATAGAAAGCTTAATTATGTCTTAAAAGTATTTTAAATCATGAAAACTATACAGTACCATAACAATATATATTTACAGCTATGTATTTATTTTATAATCTCCGTAAGATAAGCGGCTGTTATGTTTAATTGGTATTGCTGTATTATTTACTAATCAAATTACTTAGGAGTTTAGTGGTGCAATCATAACTTCTCTACCTGTTAATTTAGTCCTGTTTCAGTCACTAATAATAATAATTGTTCATTACTGAAAAGAACTTGGTGTCGGAACAGCTCCAAATAGAGATAGATACAAAGATACCTTAATTGGGTATGTGTTATCGGTTGCTTATAGTAATAAAGCACTAATTCAACACCCGTGTATAACCACAAAGGAGCTGTAATAAATTTCAGATTTGGTAATAAAATACTACCATATAGCTTGATTAGGTGATAAAACGGCAGTTACATTTTAGAAATGTATCAAAAATACAAAATGCTTGTTATCCTGAGCATTCCTTTGCAGGCAGCCTCACGGCTAAAGATTCCAGGGCTACCAGGGAGCTCTTTGAATTTTCTCATCAGCTAGGGTGACAGAGTGAAGCAATTGATTGCCTCGGGCAGCCTGTACCCCAGGACATTTAGGCAACCCAGTTCTCTTTCTTGATTTGTTTCAAGCAAACACAGGACAGAAGGCTCTCTACTTGCTGCAGTCAAACGCAATTAGTCAGTTTATTGATCAACTACCATCACTTTTTGGTACCTCTTAACTGTGTGAACTTGCTCTGCTCCTGTTTCAGGTTATGTTATTCTACAGAAATATAGAGGTGTTTGAAGTGTTTGCATATCATGTAACAGCACTCAGAGGAATCCAGGCAATGCACTCACTGTGTTGTGTGGCTGTTTATGGAAATTGCAACGCCATGAGTGGCATTTGGTGCACGCTGGTGCAAAGTCAGTGCCCAAACCCTGCGTGGGTGGTATTTTAGTGAGCCTCAGCACTCTGAAGGTGACTGTAAGTCATGAAATTGTGGCTCCAAAGCTTGCTCTTAGGTTTAAAAGAAGGATTTGAATCAGCTAAAGTAATGAGAAGGACAGCAACTGTACAACTCCAACCAGTTGTGGGGACATAATGAGGATGAGGGACCACAATGTCATATTAAAATACCTGCATGAAAAATTCAGTGTATCTGAGTGACAACACATGCACGAAGATCTGCACACGGAGCAAGATGTGTGGAAAACTTAATTTAAATATGTACGAATCTTGGACTGGTCATGCCTGTAGCTTGTCTTCTGACCATGATGCAAAGGGTGGTGCTGACATTGCCGAGTCTGCAGAGGTGTCCTGAGGGCTGCACCCTACACCAGGCACAAGAGGCATTCTGCACAAGCCTGCACAGCCATGGCACGGGTGTCTGCTGCACCAGGACTTGGGACTTCTGGAAAATGAAAGTCCTGTGTGGCTAAGGGTTTGTGTGGGTTTATTTATAAATCAGAGGCCTGGAGACTGCTGTCTGTTCTTCATTTCTCTGTTCTTTTCAGCTCTTGTCTCCATCCCCATTCTAAGAAAAGTGCTACCAAGGTTAACCCTTATGCTTTCCTCTGTTTCTTTTACTCCCTTTCTAACTTTCTACTTCTATACTTCTCATTCGTGTTCCTCTGGGTTGTACCCTCCACTGATAAAAGTTACCTGTTGCATCATTGCCTCCTTACAGATCTGTATGAAGGGAAGAGCAGACCTGCTTCCCCCACACCCTCAGATGTCCAGCCCAGCGAAAATCATGTCCTAGCCTTCAGGAAGATCCCAAAAACACAATCCACAGAGGTTGGGGATTGCATGGCAGTCAACGCCTTTGGTGCACACTAATACCCTTGTCCCACTCATCAAGAAGCTTGTTCTTCAAGATCTAAAGACAGGTCCAGGGACAGGTGGGGGAAGGTTTTGTACCCTCTGTGTTCCAAAAGGACACATGCTGCCTTTTCTTAGGCACCAGAGAATCCACAGAGCAGAGAGCTGCTGGAAGTGAGCTTTGTTCTGTCGTTCATAAACAACTCCTAATTCCCCATAACTGTTCTTTCCTGGGCACATGGTGCCTTTACACCTTATTGAATGCACAAAAATAGCCCTTTGCTGAACATATATATATTTTACACCTCAAAGATTACTGCCTGTGATGTAGTTGGTAAAATGGAACTGAACTACAAGAGAATTATGATCTTTATCCCTAATGAGTAAAATTTGCTTACTGCAAACTTCTGAGTACGGCTGAAGAAGATTACAGGTACATGCAACCAAAATAATTCAGTCCCCAAAAATTCAAAGGTTTTTGGGAATATGCACCCAGAGAGCTGGTTGTAATTGATGAAAAGGCTTTTGTCAGTAGTATGCAGCCTTTCTTGCCCCATTAGTGTCAAGCTCCTGCACAGAACTGTCATTTCTGCAAAGTGCAGGGATTTGAACTTGTGAGTAAGCTCGGGAGGCTCAAAATTGTAGTGGTCTTCCACACATGCAAAAAATGCCAATACAGCCATTTCCCCATCCCATGAAAGACACACCTTTCCATGTTTTGAAGAAAGAAGGATTACATTCTGGTTGCAGCACACTTTTCTGCAAGGGCTCAGCCTTCTGAACCAGAAAAACCCCATTGATCTGTCTCCTGTGTAATGTGGTGGGTGCCCTTCCTTAGAATTGGTGCAGGGGATTTTAAGATGTTTCTGGTATTGAAAAGAAGGAACAATTTTTGCCCTCTTAGGAACAAAGAAAAACTTCCCTGAGTGACTGCATGATCATGCACTTATTGTAGACTCACAGACCCATAGCATGGTTTGCTTTGGAAGGGATCTTTGAACAGTATCTAGTGTATTTTAAGGGGCAAGGCTACTGGGTTTGAATTCATAATTCCACTTCTTCATGGATTTTTTTAATGTGACACTGTCATGGGATTTGAAGCAGATGCCTGCCCTGAGAGTCACCAACCAGAAATGACACACAGGATTCAGCAAGATGCTGGTTAATCAAAATGATTGACAAAATGGTTCTGATTCCTCTTTGTTTTAAATTATCTACAATTTAGGAGAGCATGAATAGACCAACACTTAAATTCTTGAATTAATACAAGCCTGAATTAATTTCTTGCTGAAGTTCAAGGCTTCAGGAGAGTCAGGAAAACTTCCAGAGACGTGGAGATTTTTTTTTAGAAATGACTTAGGCAAAGATCTTCAGGAGAAGATTTTTCTGTGTGCATGAACCTTGTAATATTTGAGGCTGAAATTTCATGTGCTTGGCACAGCTCACTGAAGACAGGGCCTCTCCTTGCACCATCCCTATTCACCTGACTGCTCTTCAGTCCTGAATCCATGTTCTTGCAGATACCACATTCACATGACCTCATTATCTCTCAAAGGAAATTCACCTGGCTGCTTCCTCCTCACCCCGTGTCCCTCGGACTGCCCACTCCCCCTTGGCTGATGGAAGCAGGAGTTGCTCCCTTTTCCCAAGAAGTGCAACTGTGTGGCCCTGCAAGGCTCTATATCACAGAGCTCTGAACCAGGGCCAGCTGGCTGCCTGTCAGCACACAGTCCAAACACTGGCCAAGGCTGTGCTGGCTGCAATAAACACCTTCAGGGCTGCAAAACAGGTCAGAGATCTCAAAGAGTACAGCTCTGCTTGGATAATGATTAACAGCATGGTGGCAAAAGTCCCTGAGGCTTTGGCTGGCTCTGTGTGTGTGCAGGCACACATGTGCCTACGTCAATGGGAAAGTTTATCTGTCCTAAGCCCAGAAATCCCTTTGCAGGGGCAAAGCCTCTCTCCTGGTGGGCTGTTCACTAAACCCTTACTATGGCCCAGTATTCCTGATTGTCTCTGCACTGGCAGAGAATCCCCTGCTGCTTCATTTTAAACTGAGAGTGGAAATAATCATGAGGGACAAGTTTAGTCTTTCTCTAACTTCTTTAATGAACAAATATGGAAGACCATATTCCAGTCTCTGATTCACGGACATAAATCTGAAAATGGAGACAAATGTAGTTTTCTTCCAGACCTCTGGAGAGAAAAATCTGCAAAACTGACAAGACAGAATATAATCATGGGTTATATTTGTTCTGTGCCAGTGAATGCCCTTAAACTCAGTGGTGCTGTTAAATTGCTACTTTCCAAAGCAAAATAACTTTATAATTACCTGCGGATCCTGTGCAAATTTTCCCGTTCTTCTTGATTTCTATTTGTTATTTTTTAGAAACACAGATTGTAGGATTTTTCCCATGTTTTACAAAGTAGGTTATCTTAATTTTTTTTAAAAACAAGTGTTTTAAAAAAGTCCAACTTTACTAGGTAAGCAAGTTACTCCTGGAGTATAACCTCATGTCTGTCTGCATGTACTTATATAATCACGTAATGTACCTATAAGGGCAAGAAGATATGTTCTACTGTTAGATGGACAACTGTTTTTGCGAAGAATAACACTGATCACACTTTGGTTGAGGGGACCAAGAGGACCCAGCAGGGACAATGCTGTTATTCAAGATGAGCTCTCTTCAGAAACTTTTTGCAGTAGGAGTTTCCCAAGCATGGCCTTAAGAGCCAGTCTGCAAGGTACAGCAGACACCTGCTGCCAGCCTAAAGTACCTGAGGCAGCCAGCAAAGGGGCAGCAAGCCCCAAAGAGGGGCAGAGCTCTGTGAGGAATGCCAGATCAGGTCCCTTGTAATCAAGGGCCATTTCCTTCCTTTGTCAGGATCTTGACAGGCAATCAGATTTTAACGTGAGTTTCCTCTATCCCAAGCCAGTGTCAATAGAAAAGCAAATGGATCAAATGTGAATGGAGACCACAAAAGTATTACCCATTACTCCTGGGTAATAGCAGATAACACTCCTTGACCTTCCCACTCATAAAGTTGCATTACTTCCTCCTCCACAATGAAGATTATTTTTTTATGTAGTATTTACATTAGTTTATATGGCTACATCCTCAAAACCTTTATTCAGCTATGTAAGGTTCTGCCAGAGCCCAGGTGTGTGTTTGCAAAGGCAGTGGGAGCTGTGGCCTCCAGTTAACACAGCCAGCTCTGGTTTGTGCTCTTGCTCTTGAGCTCAGGAGAGAAACTGGAAGGCTGCAAGGAAAATAAATGCCCAGTTCTTAGACAAAGATTGCAGACATGGGTGAATTCAGCTCTGGGAAAGACCACTTCACTTAGTTTAAGCATGGCGAGTGGGGGGAACAGAAAAGCAGCTGAACCCAATATCAGCATCAGCATCTTTTATGCACATTGTTAAAATCTTCTTTTGCATGCATATGAAAGAGGATGATCAGAGCTGATGGAGCAATCACTGGAATTAAGACTCCAGCTTTCCAGGTGCTTACACCAGCTGATGAAAAACAATCCTTCTGAAAACAAGGGTCGATGTTGGTGTAACACCACAGGGCAAAACATGCTTTCCAAATGAATTTCCTTTTATTCTGTGCTCATCTGTTGCAGAAATATCAGGAAATTTCTTTATTCTGCAGAAATAAATTAAACACTGTAAAAGTTTCCCCTTTAAATAACCATTCTGCTAGGGACCTGATTTTTTTTTAACTCTGCTGGCTGGTTTATCTCTGAGGAGATAAATGGTTTAATTTGCTTTATGATGTCACTTAGATTAATTACATGGCTCACTAAAATATGTAGAGCACTATAAATGTTCATACCCTTTGTAGCAGCCGTGCGTGCAGCTCACAGCACCTTTGGGGTATTTGTTATGAAAGGTTAAAATGTTCTGGATTCCCCTCTTTCATTTGCTGAGGCTCAAACAGATGTTTGAAACATCCTTCACTGACCTCCTCATATTATCCAAGAATAACATGTGAAAAAATGTAACACTGCTTTAGAGAGGCTCTGTCCCATGTTCACCCATCTGACATCTCTCCCCCAGCCTTCCAGGAAGGTTTGAGAAGAAGCTGCAGGCCCTGCTGAACAGTTTCTCTCAGTTACTTGCAAATTTCTACTTTGCTGTTAAAATATTTCTTTCTGATGGCACCTGGCTGCCATGCCTTCAAATAAAAATGGCTCTGGGATCTTCCTGAAAGCCAGGGTTTAAACCTTGCAGTATCTGATGCTAGGAAGCTATGAGTAACAGCCCCTTCCTTCCTTCCTTCCTTCCTTCCTTCCTTCCTTCCTTCCTTCCTTCCTTCCTTCCTTCCTTCCTTCCTTCCTCAGCAGTGCTTGTGTTTTCCTTTGCTACCTCTTTCAGCCTCTTCTTAGCAACGCATTTTCAAGGCAACAGTGCCTACACTTCTGTCACTAAGCCTCAATACTCATCACACAGAGACATAACCACACAGTTGTGGGTTTAGATGATCTCAGTGCCATGGTAAAGGAAGCAGCCAAGGGGGAAATCACAGCACACCGAGGTGCCAGAAGGGAGAGAGGCTGGGGACCAAGGACAGAAACAGTGACCCTACCAGTCTTCTATAATGGTGATCTTTTCCTCTGCCTTCCTCAAAGTCAGTCCACTGGGGCTCTGGGGAAGCGTTTGCCCTGTGAGATGAGGATCCATGTCTGAACCTGGGGTCTTGGGGCTCCTCCTGCAAATGCGTGAAGAGAAGCTGTCTCACCTGCAGTACAGCTGGGCTCTGACCAGAGCAGACATCTGCAACAGGTCAGAAAAGTCTCTCCTATGATGCCAAAAGATTTTTGCTTTTTATGTATTTTTCATATGTTCATAGCTCTGTAGACTATTATTGTACAGTTATATAGTTTCTTAAGCTAACTCCAGTATTTTGTTAGACAAACACATTCCTGGGATCCTGTTCTAATCTTGCTTCTTCAGTGAACAAAGGCCATGTCACTGTCCCTTGTATTTAGACATAAACCATGAGGGACTAGAAGCAAGGGGGGAGGCTTCAGCAGGGGGCTGAACCAAGAAGTGACTTACTTCATTAACTGTACTTCTAACTGGGGATTGTTGTCAATTATGCTAATTTTCTAAACTTACAAGAGTGCCAAAGCCCTCATGGGGGCATTCCACCATAAGTGCTCCTGAAGGACTTTCAATAAACAGTAACTGATTTTTATAATTTTAATCTTGCTTGGCTTGTGATTTTAGGGCTAAAATGGCATCACCTAAAGAATGCTCTTTTCCCTCTAAAAGGCTCAGGTGACCCAGAACTGCATTTTGCACTCTTCTCCTTTCTTACGTACACTGACTACTTGCACAGCAGGCAATACAGACCTCTCCTGGCAAGATGGAGAGGTGGCTTGAAATATGTTCGGGTGGGGACTGGACTAACTTCTCTGCCATCCTCAAGGTGTGTGCTAGCCACAAAGCTGGGCAGGAAAAATCAGGGAAAGTATTGGAGGAAGGGGCTGTGAGGGCTTTTTCTGTAGTTCATTCATTCTGGTGTCACCAGCACAGGGGTCTGCAAAAACACCCTGAGCAGCAGATGTCACCTCTAGCTCTAGGAGGGAAAAAAGGGGCTGTGATTTGGGTCAGTTTTTATAGCCATATGTTTCAGTGACAGACATTAAAGAAGAAGGTTGCTGTTTCAAGGACTGTGGTCAGAATCTAGGAGGACTGGATGTGAGGATTCAGGCTGCCGCATTACATGAACAGTGAGACCAGACTCAACATATCTGGAGGCTTTTCTGTGTATTACTCAGACCCTCCTCCTGTGAATTTAAGACAAACACTCAAATGTTGCATTGACCTGCACTTGCCAGCACAGACCCTTTGCATTTCATCACACACAGCTGGACACTGCAGAGTGGCTCAGCTCTTTGGCTCAAGCTGTGTCCATTGCTTGGTTTGGGGGACACCCAGAAGCAGGGTTTGTTACTCTAAGGATATGTCCAGCCCTTCCCACATTTACGACATCTCCCTCCAGGGATTCAACAGGCATTCTCCTGTGTTCGGCACAGAGAATTTTGCATTTGTTATCAGCTGTTTGAGGATGTTGTGTCTCTGCAGAATTTGCTCAGTCTCCGGTGTTGCAGATTTTCCACCTTCCACACTCTAGTCCCCACTGTGTCTATTTGCTCTGAATCCACCTCAGTGGGGTACATACGCATTCAAAGATTTCCCTTGGGCTTAATGATTGGCACATGTTGGCCTTACTTAGCATTTACACAGTGCTATTGACAGGTGACAAGGCATATTAATTTATGGCTGGGAAGATATGGAGAAAGCTGACAAAGGTGAACAAAGGTACAGAAAGGCTTCTGTGTGTGGAAAAAAACAGGTAGAGAAAACTCTTCAGCCCCCCAAAAGACAGGAAGTTATGCTAGCGGGTTATAAATTACAAACAACAGGAAGAAGATGAAGGAACCACCCATAGGCCTTTTCTAACATGGGAGCAAGTCACACTAAAGCAGCAGGCTGCAATTTCAAGAAAAAGAAAATTATGTTTATTTTTATACAGTGAAGAATTTATGGAGATACACAGTGTTCAAATCTGTGACGTTCACTGTGAGAGGACTTTATGGATGTAAGGCAAATGTGCATGGCTTCACATATGTTTTGGACATCCTCAAGGAGGTCAAATCCACTGAGGTGTTGTAGGTCCCTAAGCCATAGATTACTGTGCAACAGAACAGATATTTTGTAAATTTCTCAGTATACTTGCTTGGTGCTTCTGTTTTCCCTTGAACCACTTCTGTTGGTTTTCTCTGCTGGAAATGGGCATCAACACGACTTCAACAAGACTAAATAGCCTCCTTCTCTCTTCAGCCACCTGCTGGGGACAGGGTGCTGGGCTGGCGTGGTACAGCTGCTCCTATGACCTCATCATCATCCTTGTGCCAGCCTGGTTTAGCGACCAACAGTGCTCTTCCAAATACCTTGAGAGCTGCTCAAGAACTGGATCAGGTAACTCCCATCATACTCCAGCTGCTGGATTTACACACAGCTAATTGAAAATAATCACACAGTTGAAAAGGGGACTGAGATGTACTCTTGGAGCTGCTCTGCTGGCAAGGGTCTGGCAGGGCTGCTTGAGCTCAGGGATGCCGAGGACTGGGAGGAGGAATGCAACCCCATCAACCTATCCTTCCACTTCCTCACCCCAGGAAAAAAAAGGGTGTTTTTCTGATTATGCCATTTCATTTTTGTCACTCCATCACCTGTTTTTCTCTTTCCTTCTTTCCCATTTTCCCCAAAAGTGAACAAGTCCTTTCAACAACACCAAAATGTCAGCAACACTTTAGCTTTTTACCTTCACAGCAACCTTTGAGCACAAAACTCCCAATCATTAAAGCCACTTGAGCCTGGTCCCTGGTCCTGGCTCTGCAGTCCCACTGTTTAATGCAAGTGATCAGATATAATCACTGTGGTGCCCAAGCAGCACCAGCACAGCTCCCAGAGCAGCTGCAGAGCAAACAGTGGCAAACCAGAGCAGCAAAACCAAGAATGGATGCTCCTGATAAAAATGGAGCTTGCAACAGCAGCTGCAGCTCAGCTGGGACTATGCAGACTGACTACACCACAGAGAACTTGGCAGGAGGATGAGAGACATGAGAAGGAGGTGAGACTGCTGTGTGCTGGGTGACCAAGAGGGATGAGGCCAGAGCACAGATTGCCATGGGAATGCAGTTTAGGGGGCCCTGGCTGCAGTCAGTCCCTCAGCATGACAAGGTGCTCAGCACACACGCTGAATGCTTCGGCTGGACTGCAGCAGGCACGGACATGCTGAGCTGGACAGAGCCCAGACGTTCTATTTGAAGAGGTATAAGAGCCCTTCAGTGGTAGTGTAAGACACAGCCTGGCCTGTAAAACAGTTTGCATTCATTCGCTTGGGCATCAGATCTCAGGAGCAGCAGGACACAGCAGTGGAGCTGGGTTTGCTTCCTTAGGATTTGCTATTGTTTGCCATACTGACCAGCCAGCAGCACACATGCCCTGTCCAGAAGAGCTACCAGCATCACTGCTTTGCTGCAGGATGACACTTGCTGCTTTCTGTTCCTCTGGACCAGTATGCTGCTTTTCACCCTTACTGAGCTGAGCTTAACCCAGCAAAGGAGACAAAGTGGTGGTGAGACAGATTTGGAGCTGCTTCAGGAGCAGGACTCAGCCCTGTGCCTCCCACAGCCTGCTTGCCTACAGACATGCTTTGTGAAGGACTCCAGCATCAATGGCAATAAGGCTGGCTCCAGCTCTGCTTTTGTCTGGAGGGTTCGCAAGAGCTCTCACTTGTGCGGGTTCCTCAGTGTCTGACAAGCCACGAGCTCAACTACAGCCACAACTCAGAAAAGTTGCTGAAGAGGGTCCTTGTCTCTGTCTGACTATATCCACTTTCGTGACATTTATACAGACACGATTTTCTTTGAAAGCTTTGTCCCACTGCCAGGTCAGACTGAACTCAGCCAACATTTTATACTCAACATTGAGGGGACATTGCCAGCTCAACCTCTCTGTGTGCTCAAACCAAAGAAGGCAATAAGTAGCTACCAAAAATTAACTTCCCATCTTGGAGGGCATGTGAAGAGAAGCCCAATATGGGTCTACTCTGATTAGACATAATTGTGTGGGGCCCTTTATAGGACAAGGGGTGATGGTTTTAAACTAAAAGAGGGAGATTCAGGCCAGATCTAAGGAAGAAGTTCTTAACTGTGTGGTTGGTGAGGCACTGGAACAAGCAACAGGGATGGAAAGGTCACAAAATCCAGTGGCTCCTGTGCAGAGGGCCCTGGCCTCATTGCTCACACTCAGCCTGGTGCACAGTGAGGCTATGCTGCAGAGCAATTTACTTTTGAAAATAAGACACATATACCCAGTGTACTAAAGACTCCAGGGAAATTGTAGGATCCATATACATATATACTATTTTATACATATATATATAATAGTAGGCCCTTGAAAAACAGGCGAGACAAAGTTCTGTCAGAAGGTAGATAAGCCATTCTATCCAAGCAGAAAAATTACACTAATTAATTTACTTCAGCTTATGATTTTTGATCTCTGACTGATAAAAAGAAAAAATCTCCACACTTCTTTTTTTTCCTAAAGGGACACAAAAAAATCTGACCCCACCTCTTTTCACTTGATTTTGACTTCAGAAAATCATGAACATACTGGAAACTTCTCTATTAATTCTATCAATGCTTGGAAACCAAATATCCTGAGGCCTTAAAAATACCATTATCAGGCAGGCTAAATAGGTAAACATTCATGAAACAGGGAGCTGGCATGATGCTTTGGGTAGAAGTCTTTAAAGGAGATTCTCCTTAATAAAAGACAACTGTAACAATATGTGACCATAGCAACAGCAAAGATGCATGCAGAATGGAAGAGAGAAGTATTCCCTTTAGCAGATGGATGTCTCTCCTGCCTCCCATTGAAATTATGTGCTGAAAGGCTAACATCAAAGATTTGTTCAGAAAATTGTTATCTTCGAATGCTCTTTGCGTACACCACTCCCTCGAGCCTCGGGAAAGCCTTTTTTTCTTTTTTCATTTTACAATGCAAATGCTCTTTCATGGGATGGATTTGGATTCGTTTTTAGAGAGCAAGCCTGGGAAATTTGCAGAACAGCAGTGTTCTCTCCTGCTGGATCTGCTTTGGCACTAATTCTGGATCGCCCTACCATCCTTGAGCTGATCCCTGCATTTCACTCCTTCAAGTAGTTTGGCACCACTAGGCTGGTATTAAAAGAGTATGGTTATGAAAACAGGGAAAGAGAATTCTTTGAGAAATGAATAAACTGCCTGTTTTTCTCCATGCTGCATTTGTTCTTCTTGGAGTGACAGAGGGGACAGGACTTTCCCTTCCTTCTAAGAAGCAGAGACACCAGCCGCGAGTCTGTGTCTACCCTGGCCACACAAGTAGAGAAAAACCATCCCACTGGCAAAAGGAGGTCCTGACAGCCTTTGATTTCAGTATTTACTCTTCCCTCTTGATGCCCTGCATGAAATATTTCCAGGTGACCCTGTGTGAGTCAATAAACAATATATCATCCCCCGGTGAAAAAAGCCTGGCTACGTCAAAGGCGCCTCTCAGTCTGAGGCTGGCTGGAGTTTATCTCTTACCTTCAACTGGCAGTTTAGAAACATTATGGCAATCAGATAACCAGAAATGAATAAGCACTTCGATGGTTCAATATCTCACTCCACAAGTGACAATAAAAAGCTCATAACTTTTCCAGTGGCACATTTTTGTGTGCAGCAGGCAAGGGAGACAGAGTGGCAGGGGCTGCTGACTCCAGAGGTGTGGCATGCACTGCCCACCCGTGGGTCACACATCTGCTGCTTAAAGAGGAGCCCACAAGCACAGGTCTCCACAAAATGATTAGGTCTCACCTGCAGAGATGCAGACCATGCCTCTACACAGCCTAAGGCTTTTTTTCCTGGGAGCTCCTTAGACTGCAGACAAAAAGGCCTCCCTTGCTCTTACCCTTTTTCGGGTAGAAAAAAATGAGGGTGATGTACAGGTGTGGCAGGACAAGGTTAGAATCCACAATTTGTGAGCCCTTCCCCATGTCCTGAGCTTGTCCCTCTATTTGATCTGCCCGACTTCCAAAGGGATGTACAGCAGAAGTTTTATAAAACCTCGAGAAAAATGCATGTCTGTTTCTAATGGAAATGGGACATGGTGAGGTAAAATAGGCCGCGTCCCTGATATAAACAAGGGAGCAGGAGGATATCTGCAACAGCTCCGCCAGTGGTGACTTTAATTTGCCTCTGAGTGCAAATGTGCTGCACGGGAAGCAGAGGGGGTGGAAATCTTACTGCTCTCCAAGAAGCCTTCTCCAGGATTGTGTTGGATGTGACTTCAGCCAATCTTTCTCTGGTGGGAACTTTGTTAACACCTTTTGGGTGCATTATTGCTAATCCTCCACCGAAGGAATCATTGTGGATGTCTAGAAGTAATCATCGTGCGTGTTCTATAAGCAAGGACATTGCTTTCCAAGGTTTTTCGAGATTTCCAACCCTTTTCAGGCTCGAGGGGGTGGGAGAGGTTAATAACTGGTTGGGCGGCAATGAGGACCGGATCTTGCACATCCAGGGACGACCGAGCAAGCACCTACCGAGGGCTCGGTTGCCCTCCCGAGGTTAAGCCACAGCACCCGCAAAGCGCGGCCGGGCGGGGTTCAGCCGTGTTTCGCTGGCCGGGAGGTGCCGAGGGGAGCGGGAGGTGACACCGGGCAGCGGCAGCAGGAGCCGCCCTGTCCCAGCAGGTGGCGAGGGGCCGGGAGGTGACACCGGGCAGCAGCAGCAGGGCCGCCCTGTCCCAGCAGGTGGACAGGGGAGCGGGAGGTGACACCGGGCAGCAGCGGCAGGGCCGCTCTGTCCCAGCAGGTGGCCAGGGCACAGGGAGGTGACACCGGGCAGCAGCAGCAGGGCCGCTCTGTCCCAGCAGGTGGCGAGGGGAGCGGGAGGTGACACCGGGCAGCAGCAGCAGGGCCGCTCTGTCCCAGCAGGTGGCCAGGGGAGCGGGAGGTGACACCGGGCAGCAGCAGCAGGGCCGCCCTGTCCCAGCAGGTGGCGCTGCGACACCGAGCGAGCCCTGCCCCGTGCCGACCCCGCGCTCCCAACCAAAGGTGCGGCAGCTCCCGCGTCACCTTTATCCATGGATAATGCAAAGCCTCAGGTGCTAAGGAGGGCGTACAGGACTTCCTGGGGACCCCCACTCGTTTTCCCAGCTGGGTGGTGGGATGGGAGCTGACTGTGGCCATCCCCTGCTTGAAGGACACTCAGATCATCTAAGGTGCCGTGGAAGGGCCGCGATGTCCAGGACATCATTGGTGACAGGGAGAAGAGTGAGGAAGAGAGAGAAAAAAAAAAGGAATTAGGAAAATGTGACCGAAAGGGGAGGGCAGAAAATATTTCCCAAAATCATGGGCTGGGGCCGAGGCTAGGTGGGCATGGGAAAGCTGCAGGAAGGGCAAGAGCTGGAATTGTTGAAGGGAGTTTCCTAAGGCATGGTGGGGAAGTGAGTGGCTGTTGTTGGTGGTTTATCCCTCCTTCTCCCCCCATAAAACTTTGTGCTCTGTGATAGTCTTAGGCAAAACAAAGTGCCCAGGGAGTGGTATAGTCTGTAAGGGTTGAAATACTCTTTTCCTCCTGGGAACAGAGGTCCCCATGCACCCCTCCAGGCTGCACTGGTGCAAAATTAGACCAACACAACTGCAAGTGGGAGTGATTGAGAGCATCCATTTTCATTCTCAGGAAATGGGAGTCTTTTCCTTTAAAATTGTAAAACCTTGTTGAAGAGAAGGAGCATAGATGTTATAATCTGTCTTTCTGACAGTGTTGAATTTTTCTTAGTGAACATTTTTATAGCTTTATTTAGTTACATTTTATATGGCAAAGAAACAAATTCTCTATCTAATCCATCTTCCAGAAAGCTCTACAGATACAGAGCTTAAGCTCCCACAAGCATTTCTTGTCTTCTTTGAGATGATTTGGGCTAAAGTTTAAGCAAAACAAGAACAAAAAATAGAAGGAACATAGCTCCCAGTCAGTGTGGACTTTAAATATTGGCAATAGACTGCTGCTGTTTAAGTTCAGTCTGGTGCAATAACTCTGTGTGACATACAGCAATATCTCCAAAAACATTCAGTGTTAAAAATGCAGCCAATAGGAGAACAAGAAATCAAAGAAAACAATCCTGCTCTCACTGTCAGTTGGTACTGCTTTGGGGACTCGCCTATTTGCATAGAGATTGCCCTTTCCATAGTACATGATGTACTTTGGAAAGCCCGAGAATAAGTGGACTTAAAATTGATACACCGAGGAATCAGATTTTGAAGAGTGATGTGAGTAGTGAGAGCCTGGGACAGAGCCTTGCTGGACAAGCAGACCCAAGCTGATGACTGGAATGACCTACAGAAAGGATGAGGAGCTTGCCAGCTGCAGCAGGAGGGGATGTGCTGTAGGACCCTGCTCCTGGAGCCACCCGGATTTGCCAATTAAAGCATGGAATTACTAAATGAGGAATGAAACAAGAAAGAATTGCTCCTTCTCTCTGAGGAATGGAGAGGAGGTCGCATTGGTGGTGGCATTTCCCAGGTGCTCTCAGTGTTCTCAGCAATGTCTGCTTGGTCATTGCAGAGGGCTTGTAGGACAGAGTGTACGCTCTGTGCCACTCCCTCTTTTCTCCCTTCCCTTTTTAGAGCATGTACGAGCAGTATTTCCCCTCTGATGAAGCCCAGAGCCTTCACACAAGTTTTCTTCTGTGCAGCTGACTGCAAGGCTCTGCAGCCAGCAAGCTGCTGCAGGACCCACAGGGATGCCCACGTGCCAGTGCCCGTGCATCCTGACTGCTGACCCCATGCCATCTCCACCAGCTGATGGCAGAGATGTTGCTGGTTGCACAGGAATGTGGAGAGCTGCCAGTGCTGGGTCCTGTTCCAGGCTTCAAGAAAGGAGTGTGCTGTGCTGGTTACAGGCTGTTCTTCATCTGCTTATCCCCTCCGAGGTAGCGTGACCCCTTCTGCCCCTGCTGTCTCCAGTCTGTCTGTCTCCTCAGGCCCTGCTCCTCCTCCCCCCACACCTTTTATCCTTGAATGAAATTATTTCCGTTTAGCATCTGAACAAATACTTTCTTTACCTCCTTGCTTCTCTGTGCCAACGGGAGAAGTATCAAAAGCGGAGGGCTGAGAGGCTTTCTGGCCTCTGGTCCGTGACACCCAGAAGTTGAAATAAACTATTGCTGAGAAAGTCCTGCTCTGACATTGCCCTATGGAGGAAGCAATGGGTCATGGTCCCCTAGAGATGACAGGCAGTGCACAGGGGTATGCCATGGCACAGCAGGCCCAGGGTTAGTGTGAAGCATCCACAGAGAAGCTGGATCTGGAGAAGCCTCTGGGGAACACATGAGATCTGAGAAAGCAGAGGCTGATAAATTTCAAAAGAATTCGTGTCATGTGGTGGTGTTTTGAGACCAGAACCTCTACTATTACATCCTGCAATATATAAAACAGTTATCTGCAAAATATTTCCACCTAATTTAGTTCTCAGAAACAGTGAAACACTACAATCCTGTTAATAACAAGGAGCTCAAGGCAGGCTACCCGCATGGGAAAACTCTGTTCAAATGGTGCCCACTTTGCAAAATTGTAAAGCCACTAAAATCACACGGATGGCATAAATGAAAGTCTGAGCTACAGGTGGCACCACATGGAGCATGTTTTGAAGTGGTAGCGACAAGCCTGCTAGATAAGTTAGTGCCATCCTGTTCCTTTTCCTTGATATCCACTAGCAACGAGTCAGTAATAGCAATTATTTAAATCCAAAAACCTAACAATTAAGCAATGTTTTATTAAGTCATCAAAAAAGCATGTTTTCCCAAGCTGAGTCACCCCAGCATGACTGTTCCTCTGACTAACAAGGTCCTCAGGCCACAGTCCCTGCCACAGAATCCCTTCTCCACTGATCTTTCTGCTGCCTTGCTCATCACTGCTTTATCCTCTGCTGCCTTTCATGTGTGGTGACGACTGAAGCGAGGCCGAGGGAGTGATGTGTCTGCATTTAACACCAAACATGGAGTGCATTGTGGAGGCTCTTAGCTGTTGGATGAGCTGTGTTTTCTGGGCCTGACTGAGAAGGAAACAATGGAAAGAAAATAAACCTGGTGCAAGCCTGTGTCTGTATACTTCTCCAAATGCAGCACAGCCGGTGACTTCACCAAGGAGACAGGGCAGAGTGGCATTTCTCCATCTGCAGCAGTGCAGTTTACTTATCTCCCTCCCCCTCATTTATGGAGAGATGCCCCCCAGCTCAGGATAGTCCATTTAGGCAATGCTGAATGACTTTCCCCACTGTGTAGACATTTGTTACAAGTGAGGAGGTACTTTTGTGTCTAAATTTATCAGCTTTAACTCTGTGCTGACTTTTCCAGGGTAGGTATGAGATTCAGGTGGACTTGGAACAGACTGAGCCAAAATCACTCTGCTCCACTTGCATGCATGAAATAAGGGGAACTACACCGGTTCTGAGCATTAGTGGCTTCAGAGGAGCTGTCTCTGGAGAAATGTTTGCATCCCCAAGGCTGCTGGCTGATGTTTGGAGTTCTCATGATGCTTTTGAACCCCGTGCATATTTGGCCAGCTTCTAGGCTCAGTTTGCTCTTGCCCCCATCTCCTTCTTTTCTGAGCCAGATATATTAAGTCATTTCCTGAAGCACAGCATCTCCCCACATCCACTCACAGCTCTGGTCTCCATCCCACATGGCTGGGCTTGGTCTCTGAGCCAGCAGCTTCTCCCCAGCTATCCATTACTCTCTCAACTGCTTCTGCTGCAGGAGTGAACTGTTCCAGCCCTAAGAAGGGCTGCAGGCAGGGATTAGAGGACAGTCCTGGGGACTGGGCAGGAGGAGGGGTGAATTGGCTGAATTCAGGGGTAGGAAGTGCTGGAGAGCTGGGGAAAACTGTGCTGGTGGGATTAAATAGAATCATAGAATTGTTTAGGTTGGGAAAGACCTCTAAGATCATCGAGTCCAACCACTAAGTCAAAACTGCCAAGTCCACCATTAAACCACCTCCCCAAGTGCCACCTCTAAATGCCTTTTAAACACTTCCAGGGATGGTGACTACCATTTACCTGGGCAGTCAGTTCCAATGCCTGACCACCCTTTCAGGGAAGAAATTTTTCCTCATGTCCAAACTAAATCTCCCCTGGTGCAACTTGAGGCCATTTCCTCTTGTCCTGCCATTTGTTACCTGGGAGGAAAGACTGACCTCCACCTGGCTAAACCCTCCTTTCAGGAGGTTGTAGTGAATGATAAGGTCTCCTGGAATCCCTTTTCTCCAGGTTAAACACCCCCAGCTCCCTCAGCTGCTCCTCATAAGAACTTGTCCTCCAGACACACTTGTACTGTGGGAAATGGTATCAAAGGCTTTACTTCAGTCTAGACAGACAATATCTGCAACCTTTCCCTCATCCACTGAGCTTGTCACCTTGTCATGGAAAGAGATCAGGTTGGAAGAGCAGGACATGCCTTTCACAAACCCATGCTGACTGGGCTTGATCCCTTGGTTCTCCTGCACATGCCTCAGATATCCCTCAAAATTATCTGCTCTGTGACCTTCCCTGGCACCAAGGTCAGGCTGACAAGCCTGTAGTTCCCTCTATCCTCCTTCTAGGCCTTCTTGTAAATGGATGTCACATTTGCTGACCTCCAGTCTTCTGGGACCTCTCCAGTGAGACAGAACTCTGACATATGATGTCCCATCATTGGAAATGTTCCAGACCAGGCTGGGTAGTCCTTTAAGCCATCTGATTAGTGGAAGATGTCCCTGGTCATGACAGGGGGGTTGGAACTGAATGTTCTTTAAAAGTTCTTTCTAACCAAAACCATTCTGTGGCTTTATTATTCTATGAAAGTGGCTCAGTGAGCACTTCTTCCAGCTTCCTCAATATTTGAGGTGGGCAGTGAGTGTGGCAGTGCATGGTGGCTGTGGAATACTGGAATAGATTGAGAGGCACGGAAGGAACAGGAGCTGCCAAGAGCTGTTGGTATAGACAGCCCTCAGGATAATGGCTGCTGACTTTCTCAGGAACCTGAATGTCCTTTACCTTGAGTGGGTTTGGTACATGTTGTTTTTGCATAACAATTTTTCCCAAATGACCTCTCAGGGTGTTTTCTTTCAGGCCTGAGTGTGGTGGGCTGAGTGCTCTTTAACAGGACCAGCTTTTTAAGGGACAAGATGTACTTTCAACTAATTGCCTCTGTGCTCAGGTTCTCTCTTCATTTCCCAACTCCCCAAGCCGTGCCCTTATCAGCAGGGCAGAGGTACTTGTTAGAGCTTTCCAGAAAATGATAGAGAGAACAGACTAACAGTTACCATCCATGGAGAACAATCTGTTTAAAATAACATCACTAAAGGCCCAGATTACTAATTACACTTTATTAGTTGCTTGATATGAGTTTTCTGAAGAAGCAGTTTATGTAAAGCTACTGTTTATACCAAATCCACAGCGTGAAGCATTACTACGAATACATGTTAATAAATGTAAAAGTTGTCAGGGGCTACTGAAAAGGTGACCTTTTCGGAAGACAGATAAACCTTCTTCTTTTTCACCATCTTTTCCCCCATGCACCGGAAACATCAGTAGCAGTTAAAGATAGAGGCACTGGGGCCTGCATGAACTGGTGGAAAACCTTGACTGGTGACAAGGAGATGGCTGGTTACTGAGTGTGCTAAATAAGCTCAGCAGCTCATAAATAAATCTCTGTACTTGTATGAACTAGTAGTATTTTCCATATGAGCAAGAAGTATATATCTTCCAATAGCCTGTCATGCAATTCCAGGGACTCCTCTTTGTCTGTTTAAAGTCTGGGAGTTAGGGAAAGTCTGCATCTTGCACCCTTCACAGGTCTGCTTACCTGTGGGAAGCCTTTTTCTATCTGTTTACCCATTTACACGTGGGGGCTGCATTCCCTGACTCTCTGTGCATCCCTTACCTTCTCCATGTGGGCTGATCCAGTGGGGTGATGGAAGGCAGCAGCACAGCCATAAGGGTGTCTCTGGATCCCAGGACCTGGGAGAGCCTAACGGGAGGTTTTCCCTACCAACAGCCCCTGGAAAGCCCAGCCCTTGCCCCCTGAAGGCTATTCCCTGTCCTCAAGCCCCTCAAATATGTGCCCTAGCCCATCCCCCACACTGCCCCCTCCCTGCTGCCTGACTGCTGCCTGCAACAGAAATGAATTTGCCAGCACAGCTTCGAGCCAGCTCTTGGATTCCCAAAGCTACTGAGCAACCATTTCTTACTGAGTGCTTATGAAAGTAAAACCATTACCTGGATCCCCAAGAGCTGAGAGATATGTGCATGATTGGAAGTCCACTGGCTTGTGCGTGATGTGCCTTGCACCTCCAGAGAATGTGACTCTGAGCTTATTTCTGAACCCAGGAAGCTCAAGGGAATATTTTCTATGGCACCATATTCCTGCAACAGCGACAGGCACGCCCATCCTGGCCTTTGCTAATCCTCTTTCATTCTGCTGGTGAAAATCATTACTTAAAACACAGTTAAAAAAGCTCCTCTAAACAGATGAATAAAAGGAAGAGCTACCTATGACATCAGCAAAACTGATACTAATAGATCTCAAAGGGATGCTGCCTTCCACTATACACTTGAAATACTCCTGACGTCAGTCTAGGGCACTTTTTAGCCTCCTATGCTTTGCATTTAGGAAACTGAAGTACATTATATATAATTGGTTCCACCTACATAGAATTTGTTGAGGATAAAAGCAACAAGATTGCAGGTTCTCACCACGTCTGTAGGCACAAGACATATTCCTGACACCCCAGCAGCCATCCTGCGCCCACAGCGGAGTACAGGCAGGAGCTGCCACAACTTCCAGCCACCACCTCCCGGTCCTTCCCTGCCTGAACTGCAGACAGGGATAGATTTTGGTGTGTCAAAAGAGGGACCACAGCCCCCCACACACAGGATAAGGGGGACATAATGCTTTACCAGGGCCTGTGGTGACAGGACCTGGGAAATTGGCTTGAAATAGAAAGTGGAGAGATTTAGGTTAGATATTAGGAAGAAATTATTTACTGTGAAGCACTGATTCAGGTTGCCCAGAGAAGCTGTGGATGCCCCATCCCTGGAAGAGTTCATGGCCAGGCTGGATATGGCTTTGAGCAACCTGGTCTAGTGGGAGGTGTATCTTGTCTGTAGCCTGTCATGGACTAAGTGAGCTTTCAACCAGCCCATTCTATGATCCTCTGTACTTTCACTCACATTTCAGCCAGGAGCTGAGTGGGTGCTATCCTGAACACTACAGATTGCACAAGAAAATAGTGATACTACTGCAAAGGATTTTACTTCACAGCTATCCCAGTGCTGATGGCACTGACATGCTGACTTAGCTGGGTGGCAGAAAGCAACTGCAAGGCACACAGGACCAGGAAAGGAGCAAGCCCAGGCACCCAAGCACTTGGATCCCAGGTTCCTGTGACTGAGCTAGCAGCATCAGCCATTGAAAAAATATATTTGAGCCACTTTCTATAAGATATGTGACTGCTGGCTTGATTGCTCTAATCAGAAAACAGATTAATTGAAATAAATAATAGTGCTATTGTATTTATAGCTGCACTCCCAATGCAATCCCAACAGGCAGGTCAGGATCCCACAAGATCTGGTGGGAGGAAAGGCTCCGAGATAAGCTCAGTTGTTTGGAGCACGGTGCTAATAATTCCAAGGTTGCAAGTTTGATCCCTCCGTGGGCCATTCACTTTACAGTTGGACCTCATGATCCTTGTGGATCCCTTCCAACTCAGAATATTCTGTGGTCCTGTGAAAGGGAGGCAGATGGGAGCATGCTGCTAGTCAGGTGGACGGGAGTAGCACAACTTTTTGACAAGAGTCTTGGAGGAAAAGGCTTTGTCCTGTCCAGGAGCTGTGTCTGGCTCGCCAGAGCCCCCACCCTCCTAGATCAGGCATGGATGGTTTTGCATCCTTCTGGCACCATGCAAAATCCCCAGCCCTGATCCACCAGCAAATCTGTGTAGCAAGATTTTTGCTGTGCTGTCCTGTACCCCCCTTGTGGGCAACATCAGAGGGTTTCACAAAACCCTTCATGTTTATCTCCAGGCTTTAAAGAAGCACTCAGTTCTGTGAGTCAGCCCCACTGAAGTCATTCCCCTAGAGAAGGCAGGATGTGCTGAAGGGAGCTGTAGAGAGGCAGCCTAAAGACTTCCTGTCTTCCCACTGCTCTGCTGCTCCTCTGGATGTACAAAGATATTCCACATGGGCTCCCTCATTTACTGCACCTCTTCTCTCTTTCCTCTTGCCAGCTGCAGTTTTTTCCCAAGAAGAAGGCCTCTCCAAGCTCCCAGCAGCAAGAGCCTTTCTTGGAGAAGACGTAAGCAAAGTGAGTAAGTACCTGGACTGAGCCGTAGTGCTTGCATGCTGCTTCTCCAAGTTATTCTGCAATCCCCACCAGAAATAGCCCCAGAGGCCCACGACTGCCTCTCACAGCACCCACCCCAGCAGAGCCAGCTGCTCCTTGCCTTCCCACTCCCCTTCCAAGCAGCCGCACATGGATGAGCACTCCTACACCCTCCACACTCTTTAGTGAGGCACAGCAAGAAGAGGAGGAGAATGAAGGACACCCCTGAACCAGTCACTGAACTGGATGATCCTTTTCTCTGCAGGGATCTCACATAACAACTGATTCCAGGCTCCTGCAGACCTGCAGGGAAATGTCTGTGCGTGTGCAGTGTGCTGGGGCCCTCACACACCCCAGGAGCTCCTGAACTTTGCTGGAGGCAGCAGGTGGCACAGCTATGTTGGGCCTTGGAAATGAGATCTTTTACCACTGGACTCTGTGTAAAAGGAAGTTGGCCTATATCTGAGGACAGCAGGCAGAGGAGGGACAGACAAAATTACATTTGTGCTCAACCTGACCCGCTAAATCAAATGAAATTACATTTGTGCTCAACCTGACCTACTAAATCAAACAGCCCAGTGTAAGTGCTGCAGTGTAACATCTTTTCTTCTCACAGACTTGGATTTAGAAAAAAAAAGCATTTTGGAAACCTTCCTATAGGTCTTACTGAATCTTTTACTTGTCTCTGCTTTAAAATTAATGCACTACTTTAGGTAACGCAGGCTGGGTCTGGCTGTGTCTTTGGGGAAATTCTGGTTGACCCTCTGGAAGGCACATTAGCACTGCCCTGTCTGCTGGGGACATGAACATTCTTGTCCAGATGAGAGCTTGGCTACTGAATCCTGGGCAGCTGGGGCCATCGGGCCATCTCCCACAGGAGAGATGCCAAACAGATGCCCCCATGGCTGTCCCCAGCTGCCCAGCACTCAGCTCCTCAGGGCTTCTGTGGCTGCAGGCAGCACCTCCCGCCCTCCCACAGGCACTCATTGCTGCAATGCCAGGCCTCTCATTCTTTAATTATGTCTCTCACATGATATACCTGAAATGAGAATGTTTTGGGTGAGGGGAGAATAATTCACTGGAAGTGACTGAGGCACTTGCAATGCACACTTCCGACATCTCTCCCTTTTTATCTCTCATCCCCCACTGGAATAAAACACACTACATGGTAGCATAGACAGAGAAGGGAAAAGATTCTAAAACCCAGAGTCTTGCCATCTGAGAGGGAGCTGCATTGAGCAAGCCAGCAGAAAATGCTGCAGAGAGCAAGGGACTTTGAGATGGAGGCTCTCTTCATGTCCAACCCCAGGTACTTTTCATCTAATTCCAGATCAAGCATATCTCCGTTCAAGTTTCAGTATCACTGTTAGGACTGCTTGCAAGCAGGTTTGAGCATTTTCAGTGCAACCTGATTCTCAGAGAGGCCCTACTAATGTGGGAAAACTCGGCTGGCAGCTGCTGTGCTATCCATACACCCCCTGCTCACTGCAGCTACGTGTACACCCCCTGCTCATCACAGCCTAGAGGCCTCTCCCTACTTTCCTTCTAGTATTACTACCTTAAATAATAGAACCATCTTTAAGGTCTTCCAATTTGAAAAACATCCCTTAATTATCCAAGCGACTGGTTAACCACATGGACCTGAGCCATCATGATGCCAGTGTGCCTCTCTTCTAGGGAGACTGTTACTTTGCTGCCTGCAGATTTTCTGGAAGCATTTGCCAGAAGAACAGGTTATTTTTCAGAGTTATAGAAGAGGGGGATGGTCTGCTTTGCTAATAGCAAGCAGTGTGCAATCCTCAGCTGCTTGGGGAGAGGGGAAGAGCCCCAGTCCCCACTCTCTACTCACCAGGTGCCTCTCCTTGCCACTGATGACAGCGAGCTGAGAGACCACCTGCCTTTCTCTTCCCTTGTGAAGTGTCCTGGAGGGGCTGACACAAGTGCTGTCCCTAAGATGGCTGGAGCAGGCTGTGCCAGGAGAGATCCTCAGAAATGCAGAGCGAGGATTTGTGACTGAAACTCCACGTCACTGCCTACTCCAGACAAGCGAACTATGGCAGAGTGGGTGAATAATTCTTATTAAGTGGAAAGATATTCACAACACAACCACAAAACCTTTTCCATGGGTTTATCATCAGCTCTAAAAATAAGCTACAGCCTACTCAAGTTCTTTCTTGCTTTTGATGACAGCTGAAATATTTGCGGGACTTCAATACCTGTGTCTAGCCTCAAAGCAGCAGGGGCTATTTAAGGGCTTAGAGGAGCACCTACAGAAATGCAAACGCCTCGAGCTCGGTGGATTGGGCAGAGCCAGCTCTGGCTTTGTGCAGCGCTACAGCAGGGCAGCACAGCCTTAGGGCTGCCCTCGGGTGGGCCGCTCCCAGCCCAGGCATCCTATTTAAATTTCAATGACATTGTCCACAGCAGAGGGCTTGGGCACCAAGCCAGTGGCAAACTCCTGGGGTGTTTCCTTATACCAAGACTGTGCCCTAGTTTAGGATATTTCTGAGAGAACTACACACCAGGTAAGCACTGCAAGGCACATTGACCAGAACTAAGGCCGTAGCACTGATACTGGGGTTAATACTTTCCTGTCATCCATGAAATTAAAACATCCTGCCACTACTTAACCATGGCACACCTCTGGCCAACCTCTCTGTACCGAGCTAAAGGAAACTTCAAATGTAGTGAAGGACTATAAAGAGTTAGGAAAAATGAGCCCTGATGTGTGTTTTGATAGAGATATTGGAAAAAGTATCATTTTTTAAATGGAAAATACAGACTAAGGTGGAAAAAAAAAAAAAAGACATTCAGCCTAGAAAAATGCATAGTCCCCTCGGTACAGGGGCAGTGCTGTTATAAAAACCTGAGCTACATGAGAAGCTTGGGAGGGTATTGGTGTGGAGACATCACTTTTATTTGGGCAAAGTCATTGGCAGGGAGCTTTTTTTCCATCTTCAGTTCCCAGAGATGGTTTTCACTCCTCATGAGTGAAAACACCTCAAGAAAACCTGTTATGAAAAGTTTAAAAGAGACAGCTAGTGGAAACAATTATTTCTGTTTTCTTCTTTACCCATCCAACACCATGCATGAAGCTTGGAGGAAACTGATGACCTTTGAGACTCCTGAGTATGGCATGGGTTTGGTTCAGAAGCTGCTGGAGAAAGAGCATGGGGGGAAGGCTGTGGGTAAGACACAAAACTGGGGGCAAGTTTTTTCACGAGGTGGTCTCTCAGATGGGGAAACCTGCCCTGCAGCAAGGAGGAGTCACTGGTGAGGAGATCCTGTGGAGCCCACTGGGGCAGCAGCTGGAACCCCAGCACCTCACTAGGGGCTGAGAGCACAAACCCACTCCTCTCTGAAGCTAAAACAACCCATCTTCTTGTCTCCTCAGACTCACAGGTTCAGCACCTCTGGCCAGCTGTATGCCACTGCTGATCTGGACTTTATTATTACTTCTATGGTAAATGTCAGGTGAAGAAGTAAACAACTTTCCCTCATTTCCCATCCTTCAAAGCTCTGCCGCAGGGTCCTTCTGCCCCAGGGCATTGCTGGCAGCAGAAGTGACGAGGGGAGAGGGTCCTGAGTCCCTGGCAGTGCATGACAGAACCACAGGCAAGGATGATGAGCCACATCCCCTTGGATGTCCCAGCTAATCCAACCTGTTACCAAGAACAGGAATGCCAACTATCAGAGTTTTCATTCTAAATTCCATTTAGGGATTTTCAATTTAGGGAGCTTCAACCCAACATGAATCAGGCATGGAACCTTTCCTGTCATTCATAGTTAGGTCTCTCCCATGCTGGAAGACTATTAGCCAGGACAAGCTGTTGCCCTGGGGAGCCACTGGCTAGCAGGGAGGGTCCAGCACAACAGCAGCCAAGGACCAAAAGCCTCCCAAGCATCACCAGCACCTCAATTACAGACTTCCTGTCTTCAGTGCCACCTAAAACCTCTACACAGCCCTGAATTCAGTGTGAGTGCTTTCCTTTTGGAAACAGAGAAGATGAGAATGTGATCTAGAAAAGTGAGGATGTTCTAAAGAAAAGCAGCCACTTTCCCTTCCTCCAAGATCTCAGCAATAAATACAGTCTTCAACCTTCACGACACGACCTGCCAAAAAGTGTTTACAGGGTTCCCCCCTGAGGTGGAAGACAGGGATGGGGAGAAGAAAGAAGGCCCATTTCCCAAGGGGAAATGTTTGGTTATCTAGACCTGCTACACCCTTTAGACACAAGTCTATGGGGCTGGGCAGGATTCATCCAAGGGTACCAGGTGTTCATCGAGACACTTTCCACCAGAGGGTAGGTTTAAACTAAATATTAGGAAGAAATTCCTTACTATGAACGTGGTGAGGCACTGTAACAAGTTTCCCAGGGAGGTGGATGCCCCATCTCCAGAGGTGTTCAAAGGCCAGGCTGGATGAAGCTTGGAGCAATCTGATATAGTGGAAGGTGTCCCTACCCATGGCAGGGAGGTTAAAACTAGATGTCTATGGTGCCTTCCAACCCAATCCATTCTACAGTTGTGTGATTTACCAGCAGTCCTGGCTCACTGGGAATGTTCCAGTTGACTGGAGGTCAGCAAATGTGATGCTCATCTATAAGAAGAGCTGGAAGAAGAATTCAGGTGTCGCCTTGGATTTTAGTCTTCTGGTTGTTTTCATTCTCAAAAGTCAAATTTCCTCATGCATTTCACAAAACAAAAGTTATGTTTATATAACTGTCTCTCTCGTTTTTCATTCCTTTCCTAATAGAGGAGAGTTTGATAGACTTCTAGTTTAACCAGTGGAATTGGAGAAGAAGAAATCTTAGTATCCAATCCACAGGAGTTTTCAGAGAATGTACAAAAAGCAGTGTCAAAAAGTAAAACTCTCTTTTTTGTGTTCACACTCACTCTGTGTGTGTGTGTTCATTTCATGTTCTCTTGCGACATTCAGGAAACTACAGGCCTGCCAGCCTGACCTCGGTGTCAGGAAAGGTCATGGAGCAGGTCCTGTTGAGTGACATCATGCAGCACGTGCAGGATGATGAGGGGACCGAGCCCAGCCAGCATGGGCTTGTGAAAGGCCAACCTGATCTCCTTCTGTGACAAGGTGACAAGCTCAGTGGTTGAGGGAGAGGCTGTGCACATTGTCTGCCTGGACTTCAGCAAGGCATTTGACACTGTCTCCCACAGCCTTCTCCTGGAGAAACTGGGATGATCATGGCTTGGCCGTGTGCACAAAAGGCTGCTAAAGACAGGACCCATGTCCAACATCTTTGTGCCACCTACAAATTAAAAACTGCAGTTTGCTTGTCTCTGCTTGAATTAACACAAGGTAATTAGCACATCCCTTCAGTAACACTGCACAGGCATCAGCTGGAGGGATAAATTACAGCTTGGGAGCTACTTTCCCAAACAAGCCATGGCAGGCACATGGCACAGGCTGGGGCTGGATTCCAGCCAAGTGAAGAAGCAGCACTACTGCCATTGGCTGTGGGGAAATAACAAGTGCAATTTTCTGCAAGTGTTTATAAAAAAGATAGCAATATATTTTTTAGTTTCAATAATTGGAATGAGCCCTCTTGACTTTGTCAGAGACTGTTGGATGAGTAATAGCTTAAAGTGAATGGGTTTTGCCATAACTTTTTGTGATTATAACTGAATGTCACTTTATTTATTCATCAAGGGGGAATTGGGAGGGGAGGAATACCACATTTTGAATTATCACTGGAGACAGAGGTGCTGACAACTGTGCTCAGGTTTTTAGTGCCCAATTAGCAGCATGCTGGAACTGCACCTCCTCTCATTGCTCCTGATTACAGCCTCACTACCTTTTGTAAAAAATTGGTGCAATGTTTATAAGACATTTTTCCCAGAGTTTGTGTCTAAAGGTTTTTGCCTTGCAGCCAAGCTGTTCACCTCCCCTGGAAGCACAAGAGCTCCTATACTGAGAAGGAAAAGGAAAGGGGGTGCTGGGGATTCATGCCCCCCAAGGTGTTGGTGTAGCCTGGTCCCCCTAAAATTTCAGGATAACACAGTAATTCCTTGGGAGATACAAATAAATGAATATGAGCAGTGCAAATTTAAAATTAGAAAATAAGAAAAAATAGGATATTATTAGCAGCAGACACAGTACCTCAGATGATTTACAGGTGTTCCAAGGATAGCTTTTTCTTAGGAAGGAGATCATGAAGTGAAGTCATCTTTCCAATGCTTTTAGTTTACAAATTACAAAATCTTAAGCAGAGCCCTCATGTTACTCATAAATTGAATGAAGAAAAAGGTATTGTGACTTTGCTAGGAAAATGAAGCTGACATGGCTGCCTGAGCCAAAATGCAGATAGACATGAGGAGCAGACCTCTGACAGGTAGGAGATGTTGGAACTGAAGTGTGTAGCCTTGTGCACTGCACAGGAGAGTCTCCAGGCTGAAAAAAGAGTAAGCAATAATGTCCCCTCTGGCAAGCAGAACTGCCCAGTCTCTGGCAGAAGTAAACCCCATGTTACATGGACTACCTTGAGCCTGTGAATCTCAAAAGGTAGAACTCATGAGTCACAAACTAAATTCTGGGGTTGGGGCTGGGGGTTAGGCTTGAATCTGCAGCAGAAGCATGCTGCTGCTGAGCCCAAGCAGGGAGAGGCCAAGAACCTCCAGTCTGAATGCAAAGGAGGCAAGTCTCAGATCCACCCCAGAGGAGAAGAGAGAGAGTAAGAGGAGACCAGGACTGGAGCTGGTGGGATGAGTTAGTCTGGGAGCTGAGGGTGAGGAAGGCAGAGGGAGGAACAGAAAGCAGAATTGTGGGGATGCAGACATCTGCCCTGAGAGGCAGATAGAGTTCAGAGGTGGGGAGCAGGTCACATGGAAAATGAGACTTACACACAAAAATTTGGAGCTCAGAGAGAGTGAGGTGAAGGAAAGTATGGGGAAGAAGAGACTAGTCATGTGGGGGAGGAGGAAACCGCAGGTTCAAACTGACCATACAGAAAGCCACATGAAAATCCTGAAGGCAGATGAACAGAAGGGTACTGAGCTGCAATAGGTAATCTCATAAAAAAGCCAGCAAGAGGCACCTTAAATGAGGAGACATGTGCCACTTACAGATGTCCCCCAGGAGGAGCAGGATGAAATTTATACTCTCTAATACACAAGGGGTCACATAAAATAATAATAGGTCTTGGATTTTAAAACATGGAAGATGAAAGCCAGGCTGTTCTCTGTGGTACACAGTGGGATAATGATTGGTCATTGTCATAAATTGAAGAGAGAGAAGTTCAGTCTCGCAAGGAGAAACTTCTACAACAACAACAGCCAAGCAGTGATACAAATTGCCCAGAGAGGCTGTAGCATCTCTGCCTTGGGCATTTTCAAGACCAAAATGGACAAAGCCCTGAGCAATCCAGCATGACCCCAGACACTGTCTGAACACAGATTTGGGAAGGAAATAGCTCCCGCTCTTTCACTAACAAATTTTAATTCGCCACAGTCAAAAGCAAACAAGAGGATGGCATTAAAAGACAATTCCAAAAACTTGCCAAGGACAGACATGAAAAAAAGAGGGTTAAGTGGGAAACAATCTCCTCCAGCCTGGGGACACAGAAGATCACTCCAAGGTCACCTGTTTTCTTCAACTCTCTGTGAAACTCCCTTGCTATCCCATATGATGAATTTTTTTATTTACCGAAGTCTTCAGAAGTTAACCATACTATCTCTTACTCTATTAGCTCAAATCACAGGTTTTTGTACATATCCAAAGTTTTCAGTCTTTCTAGATACTGATATATTATCAGTACAATAAACCACCTGGGTTTATTCAAAAGGGAGGAAGGCAGCGTCAATCCAGCCTCTTAGTACATGCATGGTATCACACTTATCAAATGCTTAGGCTCAAGCCACTGTAATCTTGTGGAGAACTTAAACAAGCACAGCAGCCTCAAGATATTTATGTTGTCTGAAATCCTCACGAGTACCCTGTAGTGCTCCTGAAATATGGACTCCCCATAAACCCATCCAATGAGCTGGCAGGCAAGTGAATGGAATGAGGTCTTCACTCTGCATCTGTTTCACCAAAAATTGGTGAATTACATTCCCACAAAACATTTCAGTTTTCACAAATCGTTGATTTCTAAGAAAGTTTTCTTTGCTGGAAACTACCTACCCAGCTACAGCTCTGAAGACACAAGCACACAAATACAGCAGGAGCAGACTCTCCTCAGAAAGCGCCGTACCCCACTAGGGGATTTTAACCTGGCCCTCAGTGCCTTGGTGATCTCCAATCCATGGAGAATCAAGGAGAGATGGATGGGGCTTGAGGAAGCTGAGACACATTCTGTTGGTGCTCTGAAGACCAGGGGTAGCACAATGGATGGGAATCAGTATCCTATGGGACACGAGCGCAGGGCTGAGCATGCTGGGTGTTATGTTTGCTGTGACAAGTGCTGCTTGGTAGGTGGCCTGCTGCATGCTCAACAAGCTGGAACTCTGTCTACCCTCCCTTCTGCACTCCCATTGTTTGCCCAAGCAAATTGCTGGATTTTATTTTGATGTGGAAAGAGAAACATGTTTTAACAGAACCTGATTCTCTATTCTTAGGAAGCTGCTCTCGCAGCCCTGCTTTTAAAAGCATGTATTACTGACATGAGTGCAATAGCTTTTCCTCACAACAGCACTCTAAAGCAAAAATCCCTAATACACCATTAGTCATCAGCAAAATCCCCAGTGACATCGAGTACTCAGTACATATCCATGGCACTGCCTTGGCAGGACTGGTTTGATGTGTTAGAATTCTGCAGCAGAGTGCAATGCTTGTCCTTCCACAAGAGAGCCAGTCCTGGAGCCCAGGTCCCAGGGCATCCTGGTGGGACCATTGCTCTTCTCAGTCACAACCACAGTGTTTCAGTCTGCCCTGCTCTTCAGCACTATAGGGCAGCACTAATGGCCGTTTCTATTATCCACAGTGGCCACTATTCCTCATGGTTTACCAGTCCTCATCCAGCAACAGGAACATCAGAATTAGGTTTTAGTCTCAGGGCACAGCAGAGGCATAGGGGTAGGCACATATATACCTCCAGCCACCAATTCATGACTTAAAAAATGCAAACCTTCCAGCCAGTTGGCCATTCTGTAGCTTGGAATTGCACTTTATTAGTCAACATCATCATCATCCATGTTTATTTCAGCATTCTATGAAAGACTTGCACAGTTTCACAGAATGGCATGTATATGTTATGTAACTTAGTCATTTAGTCTACTACATGTTCTAGGAGGGGGCTTTCTTCTGAAACAGCTGTATGATCAAAACAAAAAACTTCAGGTCAACAGTACAAGAAAACAGACTAAGCACAATTTTCTAAGGCTTATTAATTCAGTTTTGAAGATTTAAAATTCTATATGGGATAAGTCAGGTATCACAGACATGTGAATGAAATAATGTCTGGCTGCATACTTCACTCAGTTTTACACTGAAATTAATTCATTTGAATTTTAATGGCACCCAAATTTACGGCAAGTGTTTTCTCCAAGCCCCAAACGGTATCTGAATGAGACTAAAGTTCTGGAGAAAGAATAGCTCAATTAACTGAGCACAGTAAAGTAATGAGAAAAGACTGCTTTCAAAATAGTTTTTAAAATTCAACTGCTTTTTCACACATAGCATGTGAAAGCTTCGCTGTTGATGTTAGTCTTTTTGTATGAATAGCATTAATCATCCATAAATGAAAGCCTTTGCTCACACAGATTTGCTTATGACACACTCAGGACACCCCTAACACTTTGACCATTGCAATTACTAGCTCCAGTGATTTTAAGAAAACAAGAATTTTATAGTGCAAAAAGTTTCAATCCTGTGTCCCTGTAGATTTTCATCACCATTTATGAGACAGAATTTTTACCTTATGTGAACTTACTAAAAATCTCTATTAATAAGTCAGGCCAAAATTGCCAACTCCCTATAAAAAGTTAGGCTTCCAACTCCATACTAGGCGTCCACATTGTAATGACCTTTCCAAAGACACTGAGATAATGTAGCTGCTTTTAATTTCAAGGGACTTTTACTGTTGACACTGAAAAAATATGCAGAAGACAAGCAAGATTTTAAATCTCATTGAAACGATTCGTTTCAGGCACTTACATTTCAGCAGTTTTTGTTTTTAAATATGTAGCCTGGTTTCCCCTATAAAAGTAGCAGTTTGAAAACATCCATGTTTAGATACTGCACTTTAAGCATTTGCATGTCTACATTCAGCTTATGCTTGCATGAATATGTCAAAACTTTTTTTTTTAATTCCTCCTCACACTTTAGGAAAAACATTCAAGAACTGACAGATTTGTGGAAAAAACCCCTCAAGTTGGTCATTAGCAAGAAGTCAGTAATTTACATATAATTATCTAGACATCCACAACAGAGCAATCAGCCAAAGAAATGGAACACTAATGTGACAGCTGAATCCTAATCATCACATCTTCCTTAATATAATTTAAAAAATAACAGCAACAATGGGAAACCAGCCTTGATACAAGGAGACTTGGAACTTTAATTCACTGAATTTAATAATCTGTAAGAAGGATTCCAGTAAATCGTTAATCACAAAGCATCAAAATAATTTTCAATGAAAAACACCTCGAGCCTCCAAAATTAATGTAGACCTTGCCTGGAGAACAGGAAAAATGCTTCATTGCTTTTCATTTCACCAGAAAAGGTAAGTCATCTGCACTGAATCAGCGTATCAGATAATGCTCAGACAGAGGTGTTGCTTTCAGAGGGTCCATATGCTTTTAGGGAGCACTTGAAAGGTTTGTTCTCTCAGATATTCAAGGCGAATTGTGTCAATTTCATCACACATAAATTATGCCTTTGCACTACACGATCTGTTGTCCTCATCAACAAAAGTATCTGAAGTACATAACTCCCATTAAATGTCATGAATAACCTTCCTACATATTGGCCCCTACAATCTTACCCAAACCTTGAGGGAACTAAACAAAAAACACAGTTCTGCTCTTAGTACTTCGGTAAACAGCCACAAAGCATCAGGAAATGTTTTCTATGCATGCCCAGCCAGGAATGGAAATTGAAGTCAGATCATGGTTTGATGAGACAATCGCCACGAGCAGATGCTAAAATGCCCCTCAGTTAAAAACCACCAATCAGAGCAAGTTAGAACAAGATGTCTTGACTATGAAAACCACTGAGCATATGCTAAGCCCTTGAAGCTGCTGTGCCTGTTGCACACAAGAGGAAGAGCAGGTGACCAGCTTATGCAGCTTCCTACCCAGGTTTACCACTGATTTTGCAAGGAGTGTTTTATAAGATGGAATTTTTATTGCACTTCACATAGGTGGCTGCGACGCTAGAATACAGCAGGACAAGTGCCGGGCAGGCCAAATCTCCTCCTGAGATTTGTGGCAGCTGTTTGAAACGCATTTTCTTCATGGAAAACACTGAAGTGGGTCTGGATTACTCAGGATTCAGCATCCCCATATAAACCCAAGATTTATCTTTTTGTGGGGCGGACACTTGGCAGCTGGACTCTCACTCTTCCTTCTCAGTTTCCAAAATGGAAGCTGGCATCTGTGCACTTCGAGACAAGTATTGCTGTGCTGTCATTATCATCCCAGGTACATTCCTTATGGGAGTTTTCAGCTGAACACATGGCTGTGTCTTCTGACGAGCATAGATGTATCTGATGTACAACACAAACACCGGGAGATGCCAGTTTTTGGGCACACAGGCTCACAGTGCAGGCTGATGGCTGGTGTGATACAGACTGCCCCATCAGCCAGCCTGGTAGGAAGCCACTGCTTTTAGAGATACCCAGCCTCCAGGGCTTTTTTCATCTCACTCTAATCCTTATAAACAAGCTTCCAGTATGCTATTATTTTTTAAATTTACCAAATTTGTCCAAAAGCAGAGTTTCACCGCTTCATATTCCTCGAAAATTTTCTTTACTCACTTACTGAAGCACAAAATTACGATGCATTCTACTTTTTTTAAATGGCCAAGTTATTCTTCAATGTTTCTCCCTCCCCCCTGCCAACATGTATTACCTTGCACACAATGAATAAAGACAAAATACGTCTTAGGAACTACAGTAATTTTTGTCTCTTTTCTCCTTTGGTGAAAAGAGCACCAGAGTTTTTCTACATGCAAAATATGGGAAAAAAGAGGCTAATTTGTATTGTGATACATACATGGAACACACTTCTTGATCNTGTCTCCCTTTTACAAAAGAAAAAAAAAAACCAACAAAAAACCAAGGAATGAAAAAGAGCAGTGATCAGTCCCAGAGCCTTACATATGCAGCAAGTATAGCCTTGATGAATGCAGTTTTCCTCCCATTATTCACTGAAGGTTCTTGGTGGTTGCTCTGCAAAAGTTGGGTCCTGTTAGACTGCACTGGGATTAGCAACCACAGTGAGACCTCTCTGGCATCTAGCTCCTTACAGGTCTTCTCACAACCTGCTTCTGACAGACCCCCGTGTAACACTGCCATGCCATCACATGGAACTCTAAACAAACTCAAAAGTAATCTACAGGGCATCTTCTGTAAAATAAGTATTTCATTTTTCAAATATGTTTCTGATTATGTAGCAATCATAGGGAGAAACACTGCATGCCTTTCATGGTCTCCTTAAAAATAGGAGGAAAAGGGTACACCAAGGTTGCATTTGCTCAATCCCATGATTCCACTTTTCTTTTTTACACTGAAGAGTACACTCACCACAGAGACATGACAATTTAGAAAACAGGAAGCATCAGATATTTTCAGTGCAAATACCTTATATCTCATCTCTGACATACAACTCAGTAATTTACCAAACATTGTCTGAGGCTTGTGTCGGAAATCTTCCTTGACATGGAAGATGCAGAGAAGACTGATGTGACATAATATTGGGATAATGAGCCTCCAGAAAGCCAAATAAATGTGCAAACATGGAAACAGGAAACTCCAGCTGAATGTTGTTAGCACATCTCATGAGAGCTGATCACAGCAGCCACTGCAATGAAGTGAAACAGAGCTGAAATAAGGTAACAATCACACCTCAAAGCAGCTGATGTACATCAAGTTGTGTTATGAGGTGATGACACTCAAATTCAGCTGATACTTGAGAGCAGAGGCATCCCTGGATATTGAATCACTTAATAATACAACAGGCTAATAAAATATTTGAAAATCTTCAGTATTTTTTTCTAAATTCAGTAGCATAAAAGACACAAATGGGTCCTAGTGAAGAGTCAGAAAATCTTTGTAGATCAGACCACGAAAAGATTACACTCCGTGTGACTCACATATATGCATAAATTGTTTCTGGAGGAGCACTCATTAATACAATCATATCAACCTAAAAATCTGTGTATAGTCAGATATTTCAAATAGATTGAAATAGCAAATTAAACATATGCAAAAGCGTGAAAAAGCCTAGAATGGCAGGGTGTTTTGAGCACCCCCTAAATTCCTCCAATTCCAGGAATCTGCACTAAATACAGTATTTTGTATTTTGGGGAAATGCTGCTTTCATATCTATTGTGTTAGTAAATAATTGTAAAGTTACTTCTCTCTATTTCCAGACAGATTCCTGCTGCGCATTCTCTCTCCTGGATTATATAACCTGCGGAATGCAGATCAAGGACACAACTGATGATCCTTCTGTAAATAAAGCTCCCTAATGATGCCAACACAGATTCCATAACAAAGACCTGGGTACTAAGTACCTTGCTCTCTTCTGAGCCCTTACAATCTCTTATACAGGCAGCAATCACAAGCCACTAGAGAGAAAGAAAGAATTTAATTTATTTGTACTCTTGTTAAGAAACCCAAAGATATTGCTCCGTTCATTTCAAAACTGGTGATATCTACAATCTTCCCTATATATCCAACACATTCTTATAGAAATTCCTCAAAGAAATATTTTAACAAAGACCAGTATTTTAACAAAATATTTTTAACAAAGGAAGTTCATTAGTGCCTCACCACACTCTATCATTAAAACTGGAAACAATGAATTTCAGGGATCTCTGTATTTAAGAGATGAAGCTTGTGTTTGTTTGCATGGCAGTTGACTTGCACAGTTCATGTATAGCAATCAATCAGTAGCAAAGCTGCTGCAAAGTGAACCACCCTCGAATACAGATTATGTAGAATAATAATTCAGTACTAATTGAGTACTTGGAGGCTCACAGGTAAAGAGACTAATGTATTATACATCTCACATTATGCTGTGAGAGGTTAGAGGACTTTGAAGCCTTACAAGACCAAAACCATAAATAGTGCATATTGCACTGTCAAGAGAGAAAAAAGCCCTGAACTTCTAAGACACACAAACTTAAGATCAACCCAGACAAATGGGGGGGGGGGGGGG
>VZTN01018927.1:272471-295778 GCA_013400515.1 Erpornis zantholeuca | reverse complement strand
ACCTAGTCTTTCCAAGACTTAAGTGTGCATGTAAAAAAGTGACATTATGTCAGTACACATCATTTCTACTGCAATATTCAGATGCTCAAGTGTAATGTTTATACTTTTAGAGAGATGACAGAACACATATGGAAAGCTTTCAAAATGTTCGGAGTGGGAAAAAAACAGCCACCTGCATATTCAGTGTCCTTCATTCAGGGACGTACTATGGTTTATTTGTGTGGACAATTCTTCAAAACATCCCATTGCAAATCATTCTTGGAATTATCAGACCTGAGTTTATAACACTAGGAACTCTAGTGGAAATCACTGTAACTGGGGATTAAGAATGGCTCAGGAAAAGAAAAAAAACAGTTCTAGAAAATACTTTGCTGCTGCAGTCTTGAGCTAAGGACAGCTGGAATTAGGGAGTCATGTGATCAGTGTTATTCAGACATGCAATTAGATAATTCTTCCTCTTTTGGTTTAATCAAAGAAAATTCCATGAAACAATACAGATTTCACAGGCAGCTGTATCCCACGCAGAAGCTGTAAGGGCAGAGAGGATATGGAGAGAAGGGAAGGGATGTGTTGTACTTGGTTAAAACGAGATTGGTACTGAAAACAGAAGTTCACAAAAGGACAGTTTCCATTCTCCACGATAATATGGCCTTAAAAAACCACACTCAGGTTAGCCAGTCCATTGTGAAGGATCATGAAGAACCATTAAAGGCTTAATTGCAAGAACAGCCAAGTTGATTTTTTTCCATTTGTGTTGGTAATTCATGAATGGCTTTTCTTAATTTTTAAGATTCTTTGACTCTCAGCACTTGAACAGATTTTTCTAAGGTTAACTCATAAAGTTTTAATTAAAAAAAAAAAAAGAGAAAAAAATTTAAAAGCCACTCTGCAGTCGTATGAGCCCCCCCTCTTTCTGTAAAGATTCTGTTTCAAATAAATGTCGCTGAGCTTCTTAGACTACACATAAAATCACATAAAATTGTGTATTTCAATCATCTCTAGAATGAAGAAAAGATGGGCACGATCAGAAAAACCTCACCACTCGCAGAATCGAGCCCTGATGTGTTCAAAAAGCTGTCTGAGTGCTCCTAACAGGAACATCTGAGTAACAGTGAGGAATTTGGACATTCCAGTGTACTGGCTGAAGAGGACAGTGTGCTGTTCTCACGTCAAGGACATAATCTGCACCCACACAGCTCAGCTGTACTCTGATGACCAAAGCTGCACAGAACAGAAAGCTCAGAAGGCTGACACTCACAGAATCCATTATTTCTTACAGTTGGGAATTTCACTGGCAATGTGAATCTGCTCCCTGGCAAAAGAGCTCTTGCAGCTATAGACTCCCATGTGTGCTAAGACAGAAAGCAGTTTTAAAAGAAGCTGAAACAAAATGTGTGGTTGTTTAAAAAAAAGAGCAATGAAAATTGGGCATAGTTAAAGGTTCTATAGCACTCATGTAACAGAGAACATAGAGATTTTCCTTATTGCCTTCCCTCAATCCAAAGTAGAATTGAGCCAAAGAATTTCATGCCGTGTAAAGTCATTTGAACACAAGAGCAAGATCATCACCTGGAGATTGATATGGTGGTTTTGACAATTTCCTATATTTCTCTGTAGAAGTACTGGCTACATTTTGCTGTTGAAATTTAATCCTGAAGAAGCCAATTACATTATTTTCTGGTTTACTGTTATTCTTCCTTAAACTGTGAGAGAAATCTGTAAAACCAATTAACTTCTAGATAATTTCTACAAATTAGCCATAAAATTTACATTCACTTCATCATTCTGCCTCTATCAAGAAAGGGCAGAAGCATTATAAAGAGGAATGTAAGGGCAACTCACAATCCTTTTTGTAATCTTTTTTTCCTATACTTTTAATAGCGTGGCTTGATTCACAACACAAATCTTTGTTAAAGCATCATATCTGTGTTCCTTATACTCCACTGTCCATACTTAGAATGAGGATACATCTTCAGCCAGTTTGATTTTTATCTTTAAGATGGGCTAATGAAACAGTGTATCCTGGAAAGATGCTCTTTTCCATAACCAGGACAACTAAAATTAGAATAATACTTTGCTCATTTTAGGAACATTGAGTAGGTTTGTCCAGTTAGAAGATAATCATTGTCACTTTGAGCAAAGATATATGCTATGCTTTATATTTACATATGCAATAAATTTCCAATTTCAATTAAAAATATACAAGGTCTTGTCATTAAGAAGCAGAAATTCAACCACTTCCACTAGTGCTTGCCACCTTCTACATGAGCTATTTCCAAGTACTCCTAACATTTTAAGTTATATTTCTAAACACAGAAATAATCTAAATGCCAACATCTTCTAATAAACATCAGAACAATCATATATACTCACTGTATTTGAAAATAAAACAACTTTTCGCAGTAATATTACCTATTAATGTGTCCAACTGTGTTTCTAAGTGCTCATTTTCAGGTTGCTGTGTTTTATACACAAGCTGATATACTAAAAAGACAGAATAAAATAGCTTCCTGATTACTTTGATTATTATCTTGTTCAGCAACAGGTGAATATTGCTATTAGCAATAGCTAATAGAAAAAAAACCCAACTGAGCAGTGTTAGTAGAAGTCTCAGAATTGTGACAGGACTGATAACTAATAAAATATGCTGGCAAAGAGCATGTAAGTGTTTTAAAGCTGCATTAAGGACGGTACCTAGATCAAAATCCTGACAGCAGTAATTCATTATGCCACAGTGAGGAAAGATAATGATGTCAGTTGTGTCAAAAGACTTAAGCTAAACTCATGCTTCAAGGAAAAAAAAAAAGCAATTCAAGAACTAGAAGAGAAGCAATTGAGAGTTGCCAAGAAATACTTATTAGGGTGAGGGAAACTGCCAGAAAAGAAAATATGGTATCTTGGAATCACCACCTAAATTACTCATAGTCTGCAGTGGCATTATATATGACATTATGAAGCTCTTTTCTTTGAAATAAAAGAAGTGGGTATATCTGGAAGACTGAGAAAATTACATGTGAAATATACAGATCTGATGAATTCCTCCTCTCCAACATCATGCTGACATCTCTGCATTACCTAATTAAAGTTAAAGAAAATAGGTATGAAGAGTTATACAAAAAACACAGCCATTTAGCTTTTTTACAATCTCTAAGGAATAGAGATGACAGAATTACTGTAATTTTCAAATTGTGCTGCTTTACTCTTTCTCAAGCTGGTAAAATTCAATTTTAAGTTTTTACGAAATACATTCTTTCTCTTATTGTAGAACTTCTCAAAGAATACTTTTGTATAGCATACTCAGAGGAAGAGTTTCTTTTTCAGAGTGTAGTATTAGAAGAATTCCTGTGGACAGACATTTAGGAAAGGATTACTTCTTGCGAACATGAAGGTATGTTTTTTGAGAATCCCAGTCTACTACCCCAGGGCCAAAAGCCAACCATTAGTATCTTGATAGCAATGGCATTAAATTGAAAAAACTAGGAATCCATGGAAACTGATTCATAATACTTATGGCATGTATTACTAAGCATGACATTCAGTTATTAAGACACTAAATTTGAGAAGAACCCTCAAATCACAGATTTTTATTTTGTTTAAGAATACATAACTTTAGAATTTTCTGATCTAAATTTTGAAGGTGATTATGATCACACCGACAAAAAACCCAACTGAGAATTTTCCTGACATTGACCAAATGTCTTTTCCTACAATTCATGCATCAGTTGCTGGAATGTTCTCACTAATACAGAAAAACCACAAATATTCACACAAAAATAACAATTACTGAGGAAAGCAACTAATCTCGTCTGCTGGTCTGCTGCGATAAACGAAACACGAAGCAAGCAGTTCTGAAATTGGTGTTTGCAAAGCACCCGAAGACTTACAGTTTCACAGGTAAGACATCTGGTTTCATTAGTTAGTGTTCCCTGAAAGATTTCGTGCACCCAGGTGGGGTCTGGCGGGCTGTTGTTTTCACTGTCCACGTTGCCATTAGGCAGGCGCCCGTTCTGCTTCTCCTGTTTCCTTTCCTCTTGCAAGATGTCCGCAATCGTATTTAACAGATAGTTTAGGAACTCGTGTGCATCCTGCTGCATGTAGTTATCAAAAAGTTCTGCCAGATAAAGCAGAAGGTTTTTTAATGGATTGGTTAGTGCTACACTACAGATAAGTTTTTAAGAGAGTCAGATTTCAGAACCAGTCCTTTAATTCGCATCTTGAATCATTCATGGCAATGCGACACCAACCCAAAATGCCGACTTGATAAACTAAGTCAAAAAAATAGGGGGTGGGAAGAGGGGATAGCAAGTCAGCTTGCCTTGGCAATAATCACTCAGCTGATCAGAATTACCAGAAGACTGCAAGAAAACCAGGGCACAATTCAACTGCCTAAACACAGGCGTACGTGCAGTGCCACCTGAACTTGTATGGGACATCCTGCCCAGCCTCCAGATGCCACTGATCTCCCACAGGGGCTATGCTATCTCTGCCAAGCTTAGGTCAATGTCTAGGATAACACAGATTTAGAAGTAGTTACTTCTTTTCTCTCTGACCAGGAATTGGTAAGAGGAAATTCACCTGCCTATTTAAAAAGCATTCTCTATCTCCAGCTAATATCATACAAGTCTTTTATTGTGCAATTACTTCACTTTGCTGTCAGTCCAAGAATGTTCTCTGAGACATGGCTTTAGTACAGGAGTGGAAAGATGAATGAAAAAGATACTCAGTGAAGCTCAAGTTTTGAAATGCATACAGGGACTCCATGGAAGCTTTACTGTCATTCACCTGATGGCATCCAGGAAGAAACTTCAAATAGAAAAAAAAAAGTCCAGGGTTATTAGCTAAGTAGGGAAGCCCTAATGCTAATCTAGATCATTTGGAGAGGTTAAGTAGTGCAATAGGTCAGGTAAGAGTATGAACCATGTAGTTTACTTAATGAACTACTACACTACTTTTGACATGAGTAAGTTCAATCTAGCCAACTGCAAGGTCTTTATTTAATCAAGTAAATCAAGGCAGAACAAGAGCTACAAGTCTCTTGGACAAAAGACATCAAAGGTTCTTCACAGTGTAGTACCACAGACCTCTTGGGGCTATGTGCCCAGTCAGTAATTAGCATTAACTATAGCAAAATGAAAGCTACAGATTGTTCATTTTACAATTAGAAGAACTTTATGCAAATGTTAACAGTACACCTTCAGCTGACTTCAAGACAGCAGCTGCTTCCCAGCCAGTTAAACTTTAAGGTCATTAATAGAAAAACATAGAATTGCTTGGGTTAGAAGGGACCTTAAGGACAATTGAGTTCCAGCTCCTCTGCTCTAGACAGGGACACCTTCCAACAAGGCCAGGTTACTCAAAGTCCCATCCAGCCTGGCCCTGGACACTTCCAGAGATGAGGCATCCACAGCTTCTCTGGGCAACCTGTTCCAATGCCTCACCACACTCACAGCGTGAATTTCTTCCTAATACCTCATCTAAATCTGCCCTCTTTCAGTTTAAAGCCATTCCCCCTGTCCTGTCACTTCACACCCTTGTGAAAAGCTCCTCTCCAGTTCAGAGATCTATAATATATGGATGTGGTATTCGGACATTGAAAATAAAGATAGAGCAGCAGCTTTGTAGTCTGGAATACATTAAGACTATGCCCTTGGTTATCACCCTGGTACAGCTGGATACTGACTGGAAGAGACTCTAGATTGGTGTTGCACACCTACCTGGCTCTTAAACTTCTTTAAGGCTCAAAATTATACACCTTTACAATAAGCACATAATAGCATACATGATACCCACGTAATTGCAGCCTGAATGAAGCTATTTATTTGTACAAAAGGTGAGAGTATTGATGCCTGAAGTGCATCAGCATTAAAAGAGACCCAAAAAGACAATGAGGTTTGAACTTCCACATCTGACTTCCCTACTGAAGGTTTTCCAATTGCCTTGCCCTGTGCAGAATTTTAATGGCATGGCAAAATTACGCATTACAAAGAACACTTTCTATAATGAACTTAATGGCTCCTGTGGTTTGCTTTCTGCTTTCCATCTGAATGGTTCTCTGCATTTGTTATAATGAACTGTTTCTGTATCAAATGTATCAAACACAAGCACACTTACTTGAGTAGATGTGCCAAACAAGGGAATTAAGAGTTTTCTACTCCGCACAGGCAAGAGATTGTGCAGTACCCAAGAGCTTTTTTTTTAACAATAACATTACAACTCATAGTGTGCATTTGCTGGAACAGCCATGTCCAACTAGGAATGTCAGCATAATATTTTATTTCCTGTTTTTACTACAGAGATAGTCATCATACCACTTAAACTCCTTTTCAGTCTGTATTCATAGTCTTGAAAAGATTGCAATAGTATGAACTTGTCTATCGCAGCAGTGTTAAGTACGGTACCTCAAACAATTTATTTAAATATAGTAATTACTTCTTAAGGAAAAAAAGTTGTAGTTTTATAAAAATGCATCTAAACTGAGGAGTAGGTTACAAGGCTTCATTTGTATTTTAACATCAAATCATTTTCTAAAACATTCTGATGAATTAGCCCTGGAGATAAGAAACAAGAAATAGGAAAAATCCCTAGAAACCTCTTGAAATTTAGGATAACAATGACATTTAAAAAACAATTTGCCAAAACTACTTTGTGGTTTTAAATTTAATTCATTCTTTAAAAAGTAGGTCAAATTACATATTGCATAAATTCTAAATTGATTTAAAAATGTGGGGGGTTTTAAGGTAGATTCTTATGGACAAGTCTTTCCACACACTCAGTCTGGGAGACTTATTCCTCCATTCAATAAGTACTTTTTTTTAAAACAAAGAAAGGCCTTGCAGTGAGTTTTGATTACAAGTGTAAAACTCTCAGGGAAACAAAACTAGCAAGCAATTTCATAAGCAGCCAGTGGCAATATGACAATACACTTTAGTTCTACATGACGAGAGAGAGACAAGGATTCTCTCTCAAAACCGCTCCAGGGTTACACCCTCATCCTGGGGCCACCTCTTGTTTACACTACAGCACCAAGAATGCCTTCTATGTGTAACAAATTTATAAGTGCTCCACTATGTCAGCTTCAGAATTAAATCATAATTGTTATAATTATTACACAAGAAAAAAAAAAGTTACCATTTTCTTTTCGTAATCTTGTTATAAATTTCTTGGGAGGTATTACTCCAACTTTTTTCTTCTGGGTGGCTATACTGTGGAAGAGATCTGCTAAGCATGTAAGGAGATTCTCTTTTTTTCTTGGCTGACTTTTGTATGCTAAGACTTTGTCTCGAAATGGTCGACAAAAATAAAGTGCCTGAAGAACTGAATTGCAGTAGCACGTATTCCCAAACTACAAAACAAAAGAGAGATCTATTAGTTTGCATTGTATTATAGTAGAGAGGTGAAATTAATTCCAAAGCATAACAGAGTGCATAAGCAGGGGCCAACTTTCTGCAAGTCATTTCTTCCAGATTTTAAGATACAAAAATATATTAGCATCACACAAAGGATTACCGAGTATGCAAATGCACAAAAAACCTAGGTAAATTTGAACAATACTATTTAATTTTGTCTCACTTAAAATCTAACTTATTGGTAATATTTTACATCTATTTGGGTCAAAATGTTCAAAAAATGCCCCCAGTTTCACAACTCCCAAAATATGCCAGGATAAAATATCTTTCCATCTACCACACATCAGCCACAACAGCAAAGAACAGGCACCGCAAGACCTTGTACTTTGAAGAAATTCAGCTGAAAATTGAGAGCTCCACAGACACTACAGAAATTAGATTCTCCAAATCTTAATAGCTGTCATCAAAGTCAGAAATAAGTAGTTTTACCTGTTCCTACATTTTCAGTTCCTGTTCCAGGGTGACAAGATTGATTTAAGGAAACTCTGGAATGCCAGTGTGACATGGCTTGCTAAGGATTCAAAGCTACGGCAGTTGGTAGCTTGAAATCAAGATTGCAAGGAAAAGACAGCACAATCTGGATGTGCACACTTGGAAGGAGGCAAGCCACTGGACTGACAGGGGAAAGCAGAGTCAGCAGGAAAAGCATCTGTAACCCACTTGGTACCAGGACACCTCAGGTGGGACACTCCAGATGTGCCCCCTTCCTCAGACTCCCTTAGGCACCCGAGATCACTGACTCTGTGTGCAGCTCAGCCCAACACTGCAAACATCCCCACCACATCTGTGAAGGCGTTGTGAGCTGAGTGTGGATAAAGTCATTCTAATTTTATGCTGCCCTCCTCCAGTGAAACCTATTATCCAACACTGAAAGTGTGGGAAACATCTTTACAAGGGCCTCACTAGGTAACCCAACCTTTCGGCTGCAGTCACACAACCTGAAAATTGAAGTGTGTATCTACTCCACACATTCTGCAAAATGTGGAAATAACAGATTTACGTTATATAAAGATAGCAGCACATACAGATAGCAAATTCTGAGACTTTATTATTGTCATGGGTAGATTTATGTGGCAAAGACTGCCTTTAGAGATATTTTAAGAGGTTCCTTCTAGAGAGAAAAATAGCTAAAAGCCTTCACATCTTAGGAATAACAGGGAAGTAACTACTTTTTGCTCTCTCACAATTAAGACAAACAAGATGCAATGCAAAAATGCAATTTAATTACAAAACTTAAAAAGTAATTACTTTCCTCTATTTCAAAAAAATGAAATATGAAGAACTACTTTGTAAATAACCATGACACACTCACAGAATAAGTAAGAATCATATTTTATAAAAATTAAGATGTCATTAAGGTATCCATATTATAAAGTGAGGAATTTAACATCCATTATTTTTCTTTATTTAAGCAAGGAAAATGCTTATATTAGCTTCTTTGTGGTCCAAATCTCAAATAAGTCAATGAACTTAAGAGGAAAACTGGGGCTTTTTACCTTAATGGAAGTTGATGAAATCACACAGCAGCTTCTGTCAAAACATTTAATATTGTAAGCTAACTATTTATGAGTTTATAATTAGAAACAGCCATAAAAAGAGAACTACATTAAAGTGCTAAGAAAGTTCTTAAAATTTAATCAAATTGGAAAAGTGCTAAAATTTCTACAGCAAGTGTCAAAAGATGAAAAGCAAGCAAATTAGAAATTTCATAAGATTCCAATTCTAAAAAGGAGCAGTCTGATGATAAATTAATTAGAATGGCAACCATGCAGTGAGAGACGAACAAAATATGAAGACCTCAGAACACAAGATTCAGATTAATTTAATATGAATGTATGTTAACCTACACGCCTGTGAGTATGAAATAAAAGCAACCAGATTAAGTTCATAAAAGGCTTTCTCCAACCAAATTCAGAAACACAGCAGGCAATAGAGGAATGTTTGAAAGCAAACTCCTGAAGAAAATTTAATTAGTTCACATTTGTTTTATCTCTAAAGCATCAGTCTTTATAACTTCAAAACTCAAAATACTTTTAAAATAAATGCTTCCATTCATTAAAAAAATTAATATGGCACCTGTACGAAACAACAAGTGGGAAAAGGTTGGGAAGATTCTAGACTATGCAAATACTCAATCTGATAAATGAATAAATGCTGGCCTTACCACCACTATTACTTCATGATGTTCCCATCTTTGACTCCATGTGGAAATAACACCCAACACCTTGGTGCAGGCTCCCCACCCTCCCACCACTCACACAAAATCTATATTCTGTTTTCTAATCCTAGGTCTTCAGCACTGGGCTCTGCTAGTTCCTCCTCCCCACTCCAGCCAGCGCTGCCTCAGAGCCACAACACTTGGGAGTTGCCCTGGGTAACTTCATGCTTGGCCAGCCAGCCTCTGAAGAGCAGTAAAAAATATAAGAAAGACTATCTTACACTCTGCATTTCTAAGAGATATAAAAAAGCCACATTCTCTCTTTTTATCAGTTCATACTGTTCTTCTGTTCTAAATTCTGAGAAAACAGATTATTTCCTTTCACAAAAATATTGCATTCTCTATGTTTTATACCCTCACCCCCTTTTTTCTTTTAGATTCTGAAATTAAAGTTATGGCACCCAAATCTGTGTGGAAATAATAACAATGAGATGGTAAGGAAAACAAAGACAGTGTGCAACAAAAACACTGCACATCCATGAACACTCATTGTCTTACAGGTTACTCTTCTGATGTACATACAGCTGGGAAGAAATGTGGTTGTTGAACCCCTTTGAGCAAAGGGATTTACAAGAACTTAAATCTGTTTGGAACACTGTTTTTGTGCAGCTCTAGGGCTCTTCCCAGCTCTAACAACTTTTCCTTGTTGCAATGGGCCACTCCATCAGGATAGGATTTCTCCAAAACACATGGATCCACTGCAAGAGACTGAATAACCAAACCTTCTGCTCTACAACGCTGGTAAACTGCTAAGGAGTTTCCAGAGCAGCTCTGTGAGATTAAAAATCTTATTTCATGCTCACTGGATAAAATGATTGATTTAATTTGTGAAGCACATAGATTAGAACAGTTTGCATTACTGCACTGAAGAGGGAAAGAAGAATGATAAGCAGACTTGATGTTCTTGGTTATCCATATGCATAGGACATCACACTACTAACACTTTCATCTTACCATATATCTGACATTATTTCCTGCTGATTTAGTGAATGGTATTGTCCCTTCAAGTCTAAGCTGAATTTTCCATTCCCATCAACCATCTGGTCTTCCATATGTTTCCCATAATTGCCCTTTCTTAGGTCTTCTTTTACCTCTCAAACTGCTCTTTCAGCACATCCCCTTAATTCCACCTTCCACAAAGCTGGAAAAGAGATAAGACAGTGCTTCTGCCTCCTTTTATGCTACTTCTGGATAAATTAACAGATCCCTGTTTCAGGATTGACATCTTTATCTAAAATGCTTTTCTGTATTCCAGACACCTCAAATGGCTAGCTATCACACAGAAGAAAGCTACTGACTTCCACATTATTTCCCTTTTCCCCATTACTCTGGACAAAGCTAGGACAAACAAAATCAATAAGCAAATGCAAAAAATTTAGCAGTAAATGTTAATGAACCTCTAGGGGATTCACTTCTTGTAACTGCTACCAAAAAATTAGAGAAATCAATGAAGGCAAAAACTGTGAGTTCTATCGCTTCTCAATCTAATAGTACTAATTTATTATCTAATTATCTAGTATTTATTTTCATTATCATTATCTCTGTCATTCTTTCTAGTCATTGGCCACAGTTTGCCACTTCTACTTTTCCTGGCAGATTTACATGCTGCAGCCTTATTACACATTTATGGTGTAAATATTTATGTGCTGTGTTAGTAAACACAACCTGCAGAACAGATCTAAAACCATTCAGGCATCAACGCCACTGAATTTCAGCAGTCAACCACTGTACCTGAAAACCAGCACCACTGTGCCATAAATGTAATGAGATCCTATTTTATTATTTGTTATAATTCAAAGAATTTTAGTCCATAAAATTTTATTGTTTGAAGCTAAAATAAGCAAAATTCCTGCAGTAGACAGAGAGTTAAAAACACTCCGATATCGTGAACCTGCCTATCTCTTACATGTATGGTTGAGGGCAATGACAGATATTCCCTCAAATTTCTACTCCATCTTGAGTACAAACAGCCAGAACTTGTTGATATTCATTACATATTAGGAAGATTGCCCTTTATTTAACCTTCTCTTAAGGGTACAGGTTAGGTGTACAATACAATTTCACTGTTAAGTCTTAAATCCTCTCTGGACTTGGACAAGAAATTGGGAAAACAGGTTATCTGTCAACAGAGTAAGAGATTGCAAAAACCTGTTATTGGAAAAATGGAAAGCCTTAGCTCAGCTGCAGAACTGACAGGCATGAACAGTGAAACACGTGCTGTATTTCCTCTTTGGAGAGAAATAACGTGGCATTTGGAGGGTATTTCAGCTTTTATGAGAAAGGAAAAGAAATCACTTAAATTTAAGTGGTGGTGTTTTGAGATGCATGGAAGTCAGCTTATCAGTGTTTACTGACCCCACAGTGCATGCTCAGATTGCAGACTCTCAAACCAGGTCAGTGCTAAGCACCTGGAGGTAGAGACACGTTACAGTACGAGGACAACATTTAAATAATCAGTTTCATTAAGAAGAGCAAGGCAATAGCTCTTGTTCAATCAGCTTGCTTTTACTATGTAGTTTCTGAAGCCCCAAGAAAGGGATTAATTTAATATTTTGTATCAGTATAATGCAATTTCTAACAAGATATACTTTTCATCAGTAATACTTTTCATCAGTAATCAGAAATTAAAGTTTAAATCATTCCTTAAAAGTGATTATTGATTCAAACAATCCAGTATATTTTTTTCACCACTGCTTTCCACTTAGGGCTGTATCTTTTTTTTAATCTTAATACAAATAGCAGATATAAATACTTAACATCATCAACAATCTTCCACAAGATTTTTTTTCCTTTTAATGTATTTATTTTACTTCATTGGCATACTATAAGCAAGAACCTACATATTTTAAATAGCCTTCTTTAGGACTTACACATTTTAATAACACGAAAGTGATGTAAAAATTACTCTACAACTAATAAAACAAAATAAAGTATTCAATAGGGAGGCCATTTCAACAATTCAGTAGCATATTTCAACAAATGCACTAAGTATTGAAACACATTTCAATAGTGTGAATATCCAGTGACTATATCTTCCAGAATTTTCAGTATTCACTCATCATGGTCTTGTTATTTAACAAACCCATTCCTGTCCTTCCAAAGCAGTAAGTCATGGTCTGAAACTCACATTAACCAAGCCAAAATAGTGCTCATTGACTGGAAATTGTTCCGGACCAATCTCTTTCTCCAAAGCTGAGGCATTGGCGCCCTAGAAAAAAATCAAAAGTAGTGAAATATTAGTGTGGCAACAGTGAATTTAAGCAGCTGAGGAAAAAGAAGTTTTCTGGCAAGGATAAGTGATCAAAACCAACTATCCATAAAAAACCCCTGCAAAACACACTGATAACAACTAAAAATTACCTTAGCGATGCTTCCAAGCATGTTCTGTCCAAAACCATCTCCAAGTTATATAATTTTTCAAGTATTTTCGTGCAATTATGCTGTTATGATGTTCTGTACTTATTATTTTCAGAGTTAAATTACTTTAATAACACTTGCAGTAATGCAGGATACAAAGTAGGTCATACCAGGCCCACTGGCGAGCTCCCTCTAATAAGTCTAACTTTCATTCTGTAAAGCACACTTCAGAAAAAGTTAAGAGATGCAGATTTTTAATAAGTCTGTTCCACTTACACTGAAAATATAAGTTGTACAAAGTGCTTTGCTAAATACCTTGAACTTTGTAAAACTAAAAGGTAATGCAATACAGCTACTGATGGTGTGCATTATAAATGCTGCAGCCTTTGCCCAAAATATCTGTTGGGTCTGATCCTCAAAAAGAAGTCAGAGAGGGTAACTTTGGTTATTCTGTGAGTGTTGACTGAACTGGTGCAGTAAACACTGGGTTTCAAAGAAAAGTATTGTTTTATTTTTTAATTAGAGACAGAAAAACCTCTATGCTGGAAAATTCAGAAAAGAAAAAAAACACAGCTTTCTATGAGCTCTAACACTGATTCCTTTTAGAGAAATGGAAATGTATACAACTTTTTGCACACAACAAAACTGATATCTATCTATCTATCTCCCTTATGAGACTAACACATGAGCATGAATAATCCAGCAGGCCTAACTGCAGCTAAAATAGTGCATAATATACAGCAAAGAACCTTAAAACCAGGTGCAACTCCCTCCCAACAAGTTCTTTACTCCAAAGATATAGCAAATAGCCATTACATAGGATGTTAAATCAAAATCACAGACTGCACTAAAAACAGCAGAGAAGATTGCACAGATTAATTACAGACAGGGACAAGTGGAACAGAATGAAAATTAGAACTGTATCAAAATGTATGCAATTAAAATGAAACTATGATGTGGCATCTGCTATGGTATGACCCTGGTACTGCAGAACTTTACAAAAACTACCTTAGCAGTTCTGAAACTGGAAGCAGATGCTCAAAGGTCCATTAGGAGGTACCAACTTTAATTAGAATAGGGCAAAAGACAGCAAAACCCCACACTAGAGACACTACAGCTCTGCTCCAGTCACAGCACAGCCCCAGCTGCTTTCATCAGTCACATCCCCTCCAATTGCCCAGTTTGATAAAGCTTCTCCTTTACTGGGGATTTAGCTGCAGGGCTTACTACTTTAGAAGCTATTCTCAAATGGAGACTATAGTGGTGAGGAAAAGGGGTATAAACCCTTATTCAAGAATAAAGCACTCTGTGACTCTGAATATTTAGTTTTCCAGCCTTATTTAAATGCACCCACAAGCTCTGGCAAGGTGAATATTACAAATAAACTAGGAAAAAGAAGGAACCATGGGGGGCTTTTATGCTATTGTTAAAATCCCTACTTCTTTAAAAATAAATTCAAGAGCAGGCTTAAGGAAATTCTTTCTCTTTTTGAAGCTAGGGTGGAGTAGCTGTTTTAGTCTATATTTGAAAGGAAAATATTATGATATTTTCTGTTTGTACAGACCCAAACACTTTATTAGTTTTCTAGCACAATAAAGATCCAACCTGGCAATAAGAAAGACATGCTGAGATACTACAAGTTTGTCATGGTTTTCCAATTATTCAAAGATGTTTCATTCAAGGCTCAGACTTTCACATGATTTCAAAGCAGTGCATCATCTATGTTTGAATGCAGTTGTTTATGAATGTTAGTACAAACCAGCAGGGACGTTTTACACCAATATAAAACCCCTCAAGCTACTCAGACTTCCCTTTACAACTCTCTTTTTCTCTGTCATAAAGGATACTATCTCTCCCTCCGAAGTAATCCTTTATACTGTGCACAGTGTCTTGGTTGCAAAGAGCAGAAACACAGGAAGAGTACACCAAAATGCATGTTCACAACTGACCCATAGAATCTATTTTAAAACCTAACTATCCCTTGCTTCGAAATGTTGCCCAGTCATGATTACAGTCCACGTTATCAGTCCCAGCTGACTCTTCCATTATGCAAACACAGATGCAGGGGGGGAGCACTGCAGCACCACCAACTATCATCACCTCTTGGACATGAGGACAGCAGAGGTTTAAGGCACAAGTGTGAGTATCTCTCTTTTCACCGGCCAAGTTGGACTTACTGGACTGGGAACTGGACTTGGGAAATTTCAGGCTGTGCTGCATACTGTGGAGCAGATAATTTACTCCTCTGCCACTTAAATGGGATCCCCAGGGAAAACCCCCAAATAAACCTCTCTTTTGTGGGGGGCTCACTTAATAACATACAACAGGTGTTCAATCCTCACACACTGCAACCTGGCTTTGACATTATACAGGGGACAGAAGGGAACGTCAGTAAGTTTGGTCAGTACATCCACCTCCAGAAGCACACAAGGTCACTACCCAGAAATGAGAAGGAACAGAGGCACAGCAGAAGTCCAAAAAGCTAATAATATTGCAGTAGTACTGGGATTTACCACTTTTTGCATTATATCAGTGTAAAAGCTATACAGCTACACAGCCTAGCACCGCCTTACATTAACCCCCTTCCAGCACAGAGATCATAATAGTACAGGTATAGAGAACACTCATTTCTCATAGTGATAAAATACAGCTTTACAAAGTGGAAAGTTCAGCGACTAAGGTGTGTTTACCAAGAACACAGCATGAAATCGAGATCTGCTTTTTAGTTGTTACTGAAAATTACCTTGGAAACAACGTTAAGCTATCAATGATTACAAAAAAATCTTTACAAACCTAATGAAAGTTAGGTGTAAAACTGAACTACTGCAGATTTCATCCTGAAAAATGATATGTTATGTAATCTTTATTTAATCATGTTCAAATCAGTTGAACATTTATTGTTTTATCTCCACCGTGAAGTTGAAGAAAAAAGCTACACAACTGGATTTTAAATATCACCTTAAATGCTAATTTCTTAATGAAGGGATAAGAATCTGTGTTTGCCATGGAAGTCCCTTAATTAAGTTTCTTAACTTTTATTTTTAAAGGAGCTTGAGTTTTCTACACATCAACACATTTAACATTAACCAGATGAGGGTTTTATTTCAGTTAGTGGAATCGAACCCCAGGAAACAGAGTGGAATAGGAAAGTGTATTATTTTTTAATTGAGTACAGTTGTATTTTCCTGATTTTCACATTTTATAAATACACATCCTCCCAAATTTCTAAAATAAACTGAAAAAAACCCACTGATGCCATACATTTCAATGGAAAAGAGTGGAAAAAACCAAAGCACAGAGAATGCAGATGGATTTTTTGTTTGTTTAGTTTTTCACTTGCTAAAACAATAATATCATTAAATGCCATTTCCACTTTTATTATTGCCTTTCCCCACAGCCTCAAGGCCACCCTGTTGTAGTGTTACACGTTGGACTAGTCCTCCTGAGACATACTAAGACTGACACATGGATAGGATAACTGGAGCCAATCTGTGAAACAAATGAGTTGGTGTTTAGGATCTGACACACACAGATTTGGGTTTCATAGCATTTTTGCCTGGTTAGTTGTAGGCTGGTTTTGTGACTGAACACCAGCTGCAGCTGAACTATGCTGTCTGATGTAGTTTCCTCCAAAAGCCATCTAATTTGTGCACTCTAAGAGTGCTCCCAAAATGCAAACCAAAGCATGGTAAATTGGGATGCCACCCTGTATTAAAAATACTGTCTAAAAACACGTCAGCAAGCAGGCAAACAACAGCAGTTTTAAAGTGTCCTACCTTGTTATTATCATCCAACCTAGCAGGCAGAATTTCCCTCACAAAGGCTTGATTCATAACCAACCTACTGGGCTTGGAAGCTTACACTTTTTACTGGCATGGGAAAGGGAGTTTGCTCTATCCCTTTCTAGAATAAATATCAGTTGATAGCTTGGTGGGTCATCTTTGCAGTAGTTTAACAGCTTTACCCTCTAGTTTGACTAAGTTGCAAATTTCCTGAGTAAAATCAAAATTTCACATTTAAAACAAATTTCTTGTCTCAAAACTTACATTTGTCACCAACATCCTGAAGATCCATGTCTCCCTTCACACATGCACTATGCTAGATCCTTTCCTACAGTGCTCTCCCACCTCACTCAAGAAGCAAGGAACAACACTGATTAAAGGCAACTCACACAACTAAACCATGTTGCACAGGAATAGGTAAGCCAAATTTCTAAAACACGACCTTAGCTACAGGGAAATGAACAATACCACCACACAACACAGAACTATTACTCTTCCTAGTGACAAAAAGGGAAAGTAAAAGGGAAACTCAGGAGTAACAATGTTCCTGAACAAGTGTATAATTAATGGAATTATTTATAATTTGCAAAAATAAATTTCAGTATAGAAGCACTCACTAGTGTTTTCACCTTTTTTTCGCTATACTTTTCTGTGCCACTAGTGAAGGTATACAGAATTTCACAGCCTAAAGCACTAATTAATGCACTGTGACTGAAGGAATCCTCTGTTAACGAGGAAATGCAGAATTCTACTCTTCTACTTATGTTTTATCAGAATATGTGAATTAATACTTTTCCATGTATTCATATGAATCAGGATTAAGAGCAAAGAGAACAGCTATATTAAATCAGTTTGTATTTGTTGCTTCAATTGCAACCAAAACTGAAACACAATTCTTTTGATACTGTTTCTAGCCAGGAAGCAGCAGTGAAATATAAGTGGAATTCAATAATCCTTTTTGTTCATTTCTTTGCAAAGGAACATGCATTATTAAAACATGAAATATTTGGATAGTTTCAGTTAATACTTTTTAAATACCTCCAAATAGTGTTATTTTACTAATTAATCAGTCTAAGACAAATTTCTGTATATCCATACCATGTGCAGCTAAAACAAAAGATTTTTTTGAGCAAAAACACCTCTGCCTGGGTAAAGAAAATTATACCAAATCACAACATTAATTTCTCTTTGTATTTGATATGCCTACCAAACCCATCTTTTTGAGCCCCACCAAACATTCACAATGCATTTTCTTTCACAACTAGATATAGTCACACCTCCTTGTGTATGACAACTGTATGATGTCGCATCCTTGTGAACACTGAAGTCAATGACAAGTTAATATTTCAGAAGAATTAGACCCACCTAACTACCAAAAATGCAAGATGAGTGGGGAAAACACATTTGCTCAGTCGTTGTTTTTGACAAACTGCATCCTGTAATGTGTTTCACATGCTTTTATTAACCTACATAATTCCAGTTTCGGAAAATAAAATATATTGCTTTTGTAACTTCACATGTTCATGGAATCATAAAAAATAATTTGGTTTCATAAAAGTTGGTAAAAACGTTTTCCTATTCTGGTCTACTTATGTTAATACAACCTTCTGGTTTTACACTACAAAAAAGATCTAGATTTTTTTCTCCCTCAACTGAAAGACCAGATAGACCTTACTGAAATAAATAATTTGTTTAAAGCATTTAACTTTGGCAATGTTCCTAAACTATGAAAACAAAAGTTACCCCTTACACAGGGCTTTTATACACCTCTTTCCTTCAAGAAATTTGAAGACAAAAGCCGCTTTTGCCACATTCTTACAGAATCATTCCTATAAGTTTTAATGCAAATTAGTTGTTTCAGGAATGTAAAAAGTAAATACAAAGACAATGTAACTGACCAATCTAAATATTCAAGCGTTGTCTAGGAACAGGATCAGTTGTTCCCACTGACACAGCTAAAAATTCTGCTGCCAAGACTAGAGTCCAAATTCGTATTTCATTGTTTCTTTGTGCTTAGAACTTGCCAGATGAATATATGCATGTGTGCAGGTAAAAAGAAAATGGAACACTTACATAAATAAAATTATCCACCTAAGTAATATGTCAACTAAATAATTCCCTGTGCTGGTATAAATACTGCTTTACAACTACGTAACTTCAAGAATTTTTTCTTTGTGTTTCATATTTGACAATTGTTTTATATTAGAGTCAAATTCCTACTTTGATGAAAATTGAAAACAAATTTGTCCAAGTTAAGCATTATACTAAACCATGTCACAAACCCAGTAGTTTGAAGACCAAAATAAACATTCATCTTTTATTACCATATTGTACCGTATCACAGCTACAAAAATTATGATGCCAGTTGTCAAAACCATGCCTGAATCTTAGTGTCATGTTTATCATGAAATAGTCTCCTGATAAGAACTCAACAGACAAGCGAACCTCCCCACTGTGGTGTAAACTCTTACCCCAGCTGCCTAACAAATACTTCTCCAAAATTTCCTGTGCTTGCAACAGAGCCACCACAACAGAACATGTCCCTAAACACTCCAGTCCACGGAGCACAGCAGATTCAGGTCATTGTGCCAGAGGACAAAGGAATGCCACAACACTGCTGTTTCCTCGGTGTTACTTTAGTCCTTTACTTCTCTGCTGTTTTTTTCTGTCACCTCCTCATTTTGAAGCTGTAATCCCATAACTTTTCTTTCCTTGCTGTAACTCAATTCTCATTTCTTCCAGCATGGGCCCTCTTTATACTTTCCTGTGGAATCTGTTAACCTGATCATCAATTAATGTTTAAGTATTATAATTGGTGCCTCAGAGGAGACAGTGCAATTAAAAGGAAGAGGAGTGAGTACCTCATAGTCATTTCTGGCTGGCTGCAGACTCTGGAAAACGTCAATTTACATTAAGTGCAGATTTCACAGTCAGGTTTGAAAACCCTATTGTAAACAAACAATTCCTGGAGCAGTAAGAAAGCCCATAAATGCACACCTCTCCCACAATTAGCTACAAAATTTTCCTGCAATGAAGAGTTTTTATAAAGCCTCTCTGCTATGACACTCAAGGTAGGTGCGCTGAAACCTTCCCTCAGCTGGGCACTTCCAGGGTCTGTTTCCTCTAGGATGCCTTTCCCACACACGCTTGTTTGAACTCTAGCACCTCTGACACATCTCCATCCTTGTGAAACGCCACAATGTTACATCATGCAATCAACATCTAACCACAAACTATGTATTTGAGGTCGGTGCTGGGGGGCTGAAGAGATCACTGAAGACATTCAGTGACAGTCCCTGCAGGCTAGCTGCTGAGCTAGCAGACAAAAGGGAATACATAGACAAATATCCAAAACATGAAGATTTTGACGTCTAATTGTACAGCTTCTAGATTACCATACTTTTAAAATAGCATCATACTTTTTCAGGTTGTGCCAACATCATCAACCACCTTCTACAAGAAACACTGAAAACAAGTACTACTACCATTACAACTTCCTTGTCTGTGTCTGAGGCTGACATCTTTGAGGCTTTTCATAGCTTTTTAGCTACAAATGTGATTTCTATCTTCTCTTCACTTCAGCTACTCAAAGATTTGATACCTTTCAAGTGCTGGCAAATGTTTCCTGGTTTCTAGACAACAGAAGCAGAAGTCAGAAGAACTAGATGCAATCTGTGAGTACAGCATGGGGCACATCTTCATTGCAGTTAGCCTGGGTTACTTTATCCCTCCTCAGCCATGCAAAAAAACCCCATATAGTTCAGTCAGGTAAGACTGTGATTGCAGTTTTACTCATGGATGAGGGTAAAAGACCAAGTTCTACTTTTACTGCAAAGACATGAAAAATAATTTTAAAAAATAGACCACACAATTTTAACCTCATCCATTTTGCAACAAGAACAGTGGCTAAACCACTCAAGGGCAAAGTCAGTTTCAGTGCTTTTCCACAATCTCCAGCTTTGTCATTAAGACTTACTACAGCACAAGGAAGCACGGAAATGGTGATAGAGAGCAAAGAATTTTAAGGAAGCTGAAAGGCAATACAACACTAGGACACATTACTGCAGTAAGAGCTCTGTGAATATTGGTATGAACACTTGGGTGTAGATCAATGAACTAATGGAGCATATACAAAGGAACCAATCGACACAGATAGGACATCCTCTTGGAAGATCATACCCAAAAGGTACCACAGGTAAAGTAAACATAATGGTTATCACTCCTCACTGTACCCACACAACCTGACAGTACTGTAAAACATAATACACTGCTTCATAGTATTCAGGGCTTGAACAGCAAGGGTAAGATGCATAAAATATAAATGAGTCAGCAGAAGGAAAAATTGAATTTGGACTTAAAAAAAAAAAGAAGTCACAAAATGCAGAACTGCAATGGAAGAGTATTTTTTTTACAGATCCCATTCTGTTACAGGTTATAAGTGTACATGCATGCTAGGGTTGTGTAGGCACAAACTGTCTCTTGACAAAAATTTCCTGTTACTGGTTTTGTACTAAGTAATCATAAGAAGAGAAGCAACAGTCTGAGAGTTCTTATAAGAGGCATGGGAAAAGACAAGGAAAACTTGTGAGAATTCTTAGGTAGTTGTCTGGCACTTTATCAAAGTGTGTTGACATGAAGAAGCATTGCCAGAAAAAAAGAAATAGTATTAGTCAGCAATTACAATCCTTCTAAGTTTTGTAAAACATATGCTTAAACATAAATATTTGACTCTTGTAAAAATTAAAAAGATCTGCCTCACACCACAACAACACTGTTCTGGACAACTCCACAGTAAATACCAAGTGCTCCCTCACACTATCTTTATGGATATACTTTTAAACACAATCTTATATCAACTGCTGAAAAACTTTTACAGCTGGTGTCCTATGCCAGGTGTCCCATATCACAATACTATTAAAGCTCTTGGATCAGAAAGGCCCAGCAAAAATCTTATGCCTGGAGTTTATCCAGCTCAGTCCACATGGCAATGATTGGACAGATAATATCTAACTGCCATCAGATTTTCAGCTTTATGGATACAGACACTTTAGTTAGTAATAAGAAGATTTTTAGTTGAAAAATTTGTTTCAGGATTGACCTAAATCTCAGTGATGTAACATAATTTCTAATAAACAAATACGAAGAATAATCTTAAAATATCTGTTTGGCCAGTCCAGACCTATGGTTTATAAGCAGTCCAGAAGCAGAGCAGTGAGGTCTCACGCTTGACCCAAATCAAGAGGCCAGCACTGAATTTATGCTGACACAAAGGCCAGCAGCCAACTCTGGGTGAAAAGATGTCAGCTAGAATTGCAGTAAAAGGAGATCGTCCCAGCTCAGGGATCAATCACACTGATTCCTCAACAACCTAAAACCTGCCTTCAGAGAATGGAAACACCTGAAGCACATGGTACATGTCCTATAAATCTGGCCACATAAAGTTATCAGTATACAGCTGATAAATTCAAGAAGTCAGACTCTTCCAATTCCAAACTGAAAGATGTCATCTCCTATGTCACAAAAAAACATTATTCCAGTGACTAAACATCACCTGAGCAATCCCATCCTTACATGGTTTACAGACACTCACTCAAAATTCTCACGGGCCACCTCTGAAATATCTGTTTGAGACACTAAAGCCTCTTTGCAGCAAGATTTATGAGAACCATAAATCAGTTTCCAATAATATGAAATGTAAGCATTTCCCACTGTTTGATGTTATGAAGCATTATAATAGCAATTCTGCAAATTAACAGAGTAGATGACGGAGTGCGTTCTTTCCCTAATCATCTCTTCCCTTCCCCCGTGGAAACAGATTTGGCAACAAGAACTTTCACACGGCCATGGAATGGGTACAAGAGAGCACAAATGCAAGACCTTCTGCTGTGAACCATCAGCAAATCTCTTCCCTGACAAGCAGTAACTTCTACTGACTAAGGGATATTTCCTTCCTTAAATTCATCACTCCTCCATCAGCGAATCTACTGAGTTCCCCATCTCTCTTTAAAACAACCCAAGAGAGCCTCATCACATCTGTGCTTCTGCTCATGGCTCTAATTCATCACGAGAGAGTAATGAGAAAGCAATGACAGGGAGAAGGCTCCTGTCGGGTCCTGGATCGATGCACACCAGTCAGATCACAGGGAGCGCGCCTGGCCGAGCCCATCGGGCGGGATGGGATGCCCGCACTCGTCAGGGCAAGCCGGGGAGCTGATGGGCGATTCCAGCCCCAGCGCGCTGCGCTCGGAGGGAGAGCGGGGACGCTACGGAGGGAGTCGGGAGAAGGAGGGCGCCTCCAGAAACCCGACCGTAAGCACCACCGCCCGCAATGAGCAGCCCCGAGCTGGAGGCGATGCCCTCGAGCGCCGCCCCCGCTTTCGGCACACTTCGGCGAAGGCTGTGCTCGGTCACGCCGCGCTCCAGCCCCGTCCGCAGCCGGGACCCCGCTTCGCCGCCGGCCCAGCCCAACCCCCTCGGCGCCCGCATCCAGGTTGAGTCTCCCAAAGCCGATTAACTCCGCTCCGCTCCCGCCCGCCACCCACGG
>VZTN01018927.1:258101-272247 GCA_013400515.1 Erpornis zantholeuca | reverse complement strand
CTCCCGCCCCGCTCTTGCTCGGCCGGGCGCGCCCGGCGCCGCGGGAGGCGCAGAGAGAACGGGCGGGTCCATTGGTGGCCCGAGAGTTTGTACAGAGCCATCGAATCGTCAGGGTTGGGAGAGACCTCTAAGATCTTCAAGTGCAACCGTCCGCCCAACACTACCCCTGTGACCCCTAAACCACATCACCCAACGCCAGATCCAGACGCCTCTTAAAACACCTCCAGGGATAATGACTCCACCACCTCCCAGAGCAACTTATTCCAATACTTGACCACAGAATCAGAGGATGGGTCAGTCTGGAAGGGACCACAGGGGGTCATTTGGTCCAACATCCCTGCCCAAGCACAGCCATCCTGGAGCACATAGCACAGGATTGCATTCGGACACTTGTTGAATGTCTTCAGTGAGGGAGACTCCACAACCTCTCTGGGAAGCCTGTTCTGGTGTGTGGTCTTGCTCATATTCAGGCAAACTTCCTGTGCATGAGTTTCTGCCTATTGTCTCTCATCCTATTACTGGGCACCACCAAGTAGAGCCTGGCTCCGTCTTCTTGGCGGAGAAGATTCCTCTTTAGATACTTACATACATTGATGATGTCCCCTTTCACTTGTCTTTTCTTAAGGCTGAACAGCTCCCTCAGCCTGTCCTCGTAAGAGAGATGGTCCCTTATTCATCTTATTACCCTCCTCTGGACCTGCTCCAGGAGTTCCATGTCTCTCTTGTACTGAGGAGCTCAGAATTGGACACAGCACTCCAGATGTGGCCTCACCAGGGTTGAGTAGAGGGGAAGGATCACCTTCTCTTCTCTAGACTAAAAAGAGAGCAGTTGAAATCTAATGGGTGTGGACTGGTAGTGGGAGAGTTGGGGGTGAGGGGAGTTTGTGTGTGACGGCTTAATGCAAACACTGAGCCAAGCCCAGGGAAAGAGTTCCTGTGTGGCCCAGAGAGGTGAGGAGAGTGAATAGGCATAACTCACAGCTAAACAATAAAAGAATATTATGGAATGGCATTAAAAAAAACTTTTGCTTCCTATCAACTCAGTCACTCATGCCAAGATAACTTCCAAGTAACTTCTCTCATCCCAACAGCAGCTGTAAAAGCTGTCTCTCTGGGGTACCTCCCAGGAGGATGGGGACATAGAAAGGCTCGTGCCTGTTAATTCTTCTCTTCTTTTTCTTGCCTTGGCTGTGGATGACCAACCCATTGGTTTCTGTGAGTCTGGGATTTGTATGCCCCTGCCTCAGACATCTTGGAAAACAAAGCTGATATGTAGAGTAGTCATACCAAGTACTTGAGGGACCTACTTGAGAAAGAGCTTAATCATGTTTGTCTGCAGACTGTAAGAGAAACCTGGATGACTTGTTCAAGGTGTTGATACCTGCACTAAAGAAGCATGAAGCTAGGCAAGATATCTGCCTCTTTGTCTTTTTCATACATAGGAAAAATCTAGTAGATCAAGATGCATTATTATTAAAAAGAATGTCAACACACACAAGGTCTTGATCATAAATACATCCTTTCCGTTTAAAAAGAGACTTTAATATCTATAATGTTAAATCATTGCAATTTCTATGATCTTCAGAAGTAAATGTTCTTTAACAACTAAGTTAATGGAATAGTAAATTTTCCTTCAGCTGAAACATAAAGAATATGACTTTAAAAAGTATTATAAATTATGAACTCTACTGCAACCTGAAATATCCTGAAATATCATATAAAATCATTTTATATGATACCTGTCATCTAGAATTGTATATTTCAAAAGTATAGTAGCTGAGAAAATGAACACCTCTTGGATGACTACATTCTGAAACTGTTGCCACAGAAACCATGGGGGAGGACAGCATCAAGGGAATGAGAAAGAATAGAAACAAAAGTAGTGGATTGGCCATTTATGAGTGAAAAAAGCAAGAATGGATATTTAGCAGGAGAGAAGTGTCAAACCTTCAGATATCCAGCAGTTCATCTACTGAAATACATTTGCTGCCAGAAACATCTCCAAAACAATTCCTTACAGTATTAATAAGACCCACCAGAACAGATACTCCTCTATCATGCAGAGAAGACCAAATCTTCAAAACATGACACGAGAAAAATAAGGCAGTGTGCTGTCTCCCTGAAGCAGAAAAGCACAAAAAGCAATTGCACTACTGCAGAAGCTGATACCGTTATCTGGGAGATAATTCAGTTTGGAACCAATTATGTGGCATCAAGTGGAACCATACAGGCCAGAGAATACTGCAGGAAATTTTGAAAGGCACTCAACCAGAAAGTCAGAGATTGTCTAGAAGTTTCTTCCTGCTCATAAATTAAAGAAAGAAGGTAAAATATACTTGCTTTGAAATGCTCTTTCCTTCTCTAATTCCAAGGCAACAATTCAATCATTCTGGAGTATTGGACTACATTTCAAAAAGCATGGAGAATGTATGGCCGTGCTAGCCTGTATCTGGCAGGTGTGGGTAATTGTGGCTGGAGACTAAGCAGAGCAGCTGGGAAGATGCTAAATTAGTAACAGAGAGACTGATTTTGTTCTAAAATGCTGTATAAACTGAGTTGTTGTGTTACAAGCAAACTGAACTCATGCCACATAGAATGAGGGATAACAAAGAAACAGTTTCTATGCTATCAACCATTAAACCAGAGTAAAATATGAGGAAATGAGGAATAGAATTGAAAATTATCCCTTAATTGTCATCATCAAGCCCTTTGGGGAAATTGTAATTATTCAAAAATTAAGTATATTTGGTGAGCTAAGGAAAAATAGGGTGGGTAGACCAGGACTGTACATATGTTTGTGTATGCTTGAGGCTACAGGGTTTTGAAAACAGAATGACTGTAATTCATAAACATCAGCATGGTAACTGACCTGGTCTGAGAAAAGATATCAGTCATGTCTTGTATTGCTGGGGAGAGACAAGATCCACGTGACAAAAGGCAACCAGAGTATCTTTGCCAACTTACCAGCCAATCTGCTGAGGAGAACTTTAATAAGAAGTAAGGAAGTTTCTTGATCACAAACCCCGTCTGAAATTTTAATCTGTCTGACATCTGCTGCAAGTATAACACATCAGGATGCAAGCAATCAAGGAGATTTCTGGAAGGCATCAAGGATAACTTCTTGATCATGGCTGAGCCAATCAGGAGTATTTCGCAGCTGGATCTGCTCTTCACTAACAAGGAAGAACTAGGGGATGTAGTAATCGATCCCTTCGTCATCAAAGCCTGAGCTGTAGCGACTGAGGAGTGGAGTACGTGATCCTGTGTGGTCTGAGGAAGGAGAGTAGGAGATTACTGACCCTGTGATAGAGGATCAAACGAGTTAGTTCAGGAAACTGGTAGATGGGATGCACTGAACAGCAGCACTGAAGGGTAGAGTTACTCAGGAAAGCTGGCAGGAGAGTGCCAGGAACCCAACAGTGGGAAAACCAAATAGAGGTATTAGTATTTTCAGCACTGAGAAAGCAAAACTGATATGCTGTCAAGATAGAAAGGTAGCTAAATGAGAAATTAAATTCAGTCTAGGGTTATTGTAAGATCTGCATTGTTTGGTAAATACATCCCATTCAGAGACAGTGTATTTCAATATATACTCAAGTATATATACTCAAGTAGAGTTACTTAAAATACAGTGAGCAGCTCATGTCTGCAGAAATGAGGGGATTTGTTGTGGAGAGCAGTGACTCCACTGAGAAATTTAGAGTAGCCAGGGGCCAGTCTAATGCTATGGTATAAGCAAACAAGGGAATCCTTGCCTATATAACTAGAGAACCAGGGATGTGGCAAGTAGGAAGAGACATTATTTTCCCTTTAGGTATGGCACTGAACAGATTTTTGTTGTAATACTGCACTAGCCTCTGGTGTCCTTGTTGTCAAAAGAATGCTGAGAAATTATTTGAGGCAGGAGAAAATTCTTTGTATGGAAAGACTTAGAGAGCACAGTCTGCCTGGCTTTTCAAAGACTGGAAGGTGGCTACAGTGATCTTTATCTTGCACAGTGAGAGGCATAACAAGAAAAATACCTATAAACTGAAATGAAACAAATTTTAATTATAAATGACACACATTTTTTAACTGGAAGATATTAATGGTTGGACTATGCTGCCAAGAGAAATGGCACCTACAGTATTTCCTAAGGGCTTCACTAAATAACAGATTCTTTTCTTACAGTGGTACATTAGTTGAACAGATAGAATTATTTCCCTACCCTGAAAGTCTCTCAGAGCATGTAGTTGTTGTTATTGCATAGCATTTGTACTACCACAACATCTGAGAATACAAGTCAGAGACCACAGCGCTTCGCCTCCTCAAGTCAGTATGTGAGGCACTAAGATTAAACCCCATTCTGTCTTCTCAAGAAATTACATTCCAAATGTACAGAAACACAGAGGAGCAAAGAGAAAGTATAACAAGGGTAAACTGCTGCTGCTTAACCTGTGCCTCTCCTTGTTTCATAATCTTGTGGTTTGGCAAACACCCAGCTTACTCTAAATTGTGTGGGTAGGTTGGCTTCAGAAACTGAAGAGTAGGCATGGTACAGGTGTGTTTGTGCCTATATCGTCTATCTGTGACTATAGATGGTTTTGCTGAAGCTGGGGCATGTCAGGTTTTCATTAATGTTGCTTGACAACAGAATTGGTCCCACAAGTCTATTTACCCCTCTGCTAACCAGTCAAACCACCAGCGCTTCGGACTATTGCTGCATTGCCTGAATGCAGACATACCACACCTGTTCTTGGACTTCTACAGTGTGGCTGCAAGAGCACACTGTAATAGGATAATTCAGGTTGGAAAGAACCTCTGGGGGTCTCCAGTCCAATCTCCTGCTCATAGCAGAGTCAGATCTGAGGCCAGAGCAGAGCAGGTTGCTTTGTGTGTATGCACTTAGGGACATGGGTTAGTGTGGACTTGGCAATGCTGGGTAAACACTTGGACTTGATTTTAAGGGTCTTTTTCCAACCTAAATGGTTCTATGATTCTTTATACCTCCACTTGTTCCAGAAACTCTTAAATCTGGATCCAGACGGAATGGTGGGGGCGGAGGGGAGGCGGTTTTGTCCTGGCAAGAAAGCCATCTGAATTCACCATCTGTATTTTTATTGACACATATCCCAGTGAAGGTCATCCACCATTCTCATGATAGATTAACCAGCCTTGTTATAGAAATACACCTTACTTTGTGGTCCATGGGTGTTCCAGGATTTGGGCGATGAGGCAATAGAGAGTAAGACATAAAAGAAATTTTCCCCAACTCATATCTCATCATTCCAAGAAAACCTGATGCTACATAAATTATACAGAACTGGAATCTTAACACATTATGAAAGTTGAAATTGAATCCTTCTGGGGCACTGAAGAGACAACAGAAAATATATTTGGAAATTAATGTTATCGAACCACCTTGTACAAACTGACAGATAGTGAAACATCTGCATTAGTAAATTAATTTTGTAAATTACATTGAGGGTACAATTTCAGAAAATACCACCATTTTCATAAGAGTTGTACAGGCTCTCTGGGAGCCATGGCAGGGGTGGTGCTAAACTACCTGGATATGGGAGGATCTGATTAAGTAGTTAAACAAGTGATGCATTTTATTCATAGGTTAAAAAGCATAAGTTGTCTTAGTTGTAATCATAAGCAATATATTAATAAATTATCTCAGGAAAATATATAAACTGTACAAATTATGAAGTATAATTGTACTACAGATAAAATTATATTTCATTGCAATTTTTATCAGTAGATCTCATAATATTTTACAAAGAGGTGTGAGAACTAATTATTATTAGACCAAATCTGTTAAGAAAATGGATTAGACAAGAGTTCTCTGACAAGATAAAATTTGCTTATGATGATTTTTCCCTTACATTCATTTTAGAACATCAAAGCTTTCCTCAGTAAGGGTGTTGAGTTTTGTTGGTTTTTTGTTGGTTTGTGTTTTTGGTGATTTTGGTTTCTTTTATTTTCTTTTTAAGCAGAGGGCAATATTTGTTTCTTGCAGAGTTTGCACATGAAGATATTTTGATACTTTGATTTTCACACCTCAGCTGATACTGGGCGTCTTGCCATATATATATATATAGCTGGCAAACAATTAATCTGCTATACAAAGGATAACCAGCATCTGAGAAGTTAAAAGGGAAAATAAAAAATGTTATGCTACTAAACTGAATAAAATTTTCTACAAATATAAAATATACATCAGTTAAGAGAGATGTCCAAGGGACTGTAAAATTTAGGAATTTAGTAGAAAATAACAGTAAAACAGTTAGTAGAAAATTTTACTAAACAGTAAAACAGTTTAGTAGAAAATAACAGTAGATTTCTAAACTGTTATCACTGTTTGAGTCTTTAGACTTCTAAAATATGGTGGAAATTTAACTGAAAATAAAGTTCCAATTTGTAGGAAAAAAAAGTCCATTTATAAAACGGTAACTTTTTTGAAAGATGTTACTGTATTCTTCAAGAGAAGTGTGTACATCTTGGGTCTCAGTGGTCTTGCTATAAAAGGATGTGGGCTAGGCACAAAAACAATAACTGTGTGCTTTTTTACACTGTTCTGAACAGAATATTTTGGATAAACAGGGCCACAAATATATTTAAAAAGAAGGAGGTGTTAATATTGTAATGAAAAGCTTTCAGTAACAGAAACTTTTTAAAAATTAATGGCTTTGATCCTTGACCCAGGCACTTGAGATGCCATTGTTTCAGTAACTCCAGTTTCTCCTTATTCTGAAACTTTGTGAGTCAGTGACAGTGTCTAACACTAACTTGGAAAATCCATTATTAAAGGTAAGAAGTGTAAGATGCTTCCTCAGTCTCTGTGTTCTCAACCAGAATACCAAGCAACGCTTCCTGTTGCAGTCAGCAAGGCTTTATTTTTATGATCTGCGCAGCAGTTCCCCAAAAGCAAGATTAGCTGTCATGGAATAACAACAGTGACGCACAATCTGACAACAGGCAGCCTCCAGGTGAAGAGTTTGTATCGTTACAGTCTCCCCCACTAATCAGTTCTCTACAGTACCAAGATATAAGGGAAGCTAAGGAGGAATATATAAACCAGCATGGAGATAGATACACAGTAGAAAAAAATACCCAGTAAGAGGCAGAAAAAAATACTGGAAACTGCTTTGGGGAGATAATAAATTTGTTAAAGAGCATTTACTGTTAATGGCCACATCTTTCATGACACAAATGGGTGGTGAATTACTTTTGTTTTAGTTGAAACATATGTCACAGCAATATTTTGTCCTTCTGCTGATCTAAAGCTATTGTTCAAGTCCTTGTTGCAATCAGTTCTCAAACAATGCTCTCTTTGTCAACAATACAGAAGTAGAATGATTTTCATTTCTTCTCTTGCGAGATTTATACCCTGGAGAATCCACAGTTCCCCTCTGTACTTGCAGATGGTCAGTTAAATACTCCCATCTGTTTTTTTCTAAAAGCAAAGCTAAATAAAACCCCACAAACAAACAAAACAAAGAAAGAAAAAAAAACCAAACAATGAAAAAATCCAAACCTACCAACCAACCATAAGTTATTGCATGAGCAGCAGAACTAATAAAGCTCCATTTCATATGGTTTGTGCCCTGTGTCTTTATACTGCAGTAATCCAAGCATCACCTCTTTGTCCTGTACAGTCTCATTTCCTCCTTCAATTTCCCCTGCAATTTCATTTCCTTCTCTCTCCCTGCAGCAGTTTTTGCCATTTGCCCTGTGAGGTTTTTTCCTTGTTTCATCCCTTCAGCTGCTTCTCTCTTGGATAAGTTGCAGCTACCTTGGAGCCGCCTATATGCTGATTAGCCCACTTTGCTATTTTGCTCATTTCATGAAGGACTCCACAGCATTTCACAAATATTGATTAATTTATCCTTAACAAAAACCTTGCTCCATATATAGTGCTATTATTCCTATTACACAGATAGGAAAGTTGGTCCTGTTTATCCTTGGTTGGTCAAAGTTTGGTCAAGTTGATCCTTTGCTAATTCTCTGTTTCACTTCTCCTTGACTAACCATCAATTTGTTCTTTTCTGGCTGCAGTTTTTGTTCAGAGCAGCTATTGTTGTCTCATTGACAGGGGTTGTCGGAGTGTAGCCAACTCTCATTATTTTATCACAAGCCTTGTGATATTTGATAGCTCCCTTGCAACCACAGTTCCTGGGTTCAGGTGATGAGGATTACTTGAGAAATTCACCTTATTATAACAAGTTTATGGCTCAATAAGCTAGAAAGCTGAAAAATCATGGCAGGGCTGAAAATGTTCAAAACAGGGTGAAAATAAAAGCACATGTACTTTTTAAAAAATACAACTGTTTAAAGGCTCTGTCTCAGGTTCATCATTTATGATACTGGTATGTGTAAGACAGCAGAAGCTCCTTTCCACTTTGGAAAGGAGGCAGAAAGCCAATCACTCAAGTGAAGGCTAACATTTTCTGACCACAGACTCAAACTCTGCTAAAGCACCTAGGAAAGAATATGCAAGTGGAATTATAAACGCATGTGAAGTGCTCTACTGCAGATAACAGTGTGCTTTTACTCCTGTAGTTTCTGGATGTGATCCTTCCTTCCTTTCTTTTCTTTCAAGAAGATGCTATGAAAGCAGGATAGGATTTTCTTCTGGCATCTAGAAGGTATTTAGAACTAGAATCAAGACAATAATGTTTACTGAAAGATTGTTACAACGAGTTTGCAATAACTCTGGTTACTTCATGCATTATTAAAAAGAGCATTCTGTAGCACTATTAAAATCGTAAACATTCTACTTTGTCTTTAGGCATTCATACAGAAAAACAAATTTAATCTGGCATAGTTGGAAGATAAATTTAAATTTGTGCTTCCTGGAGTTCAGCTAACACTAAGTAGAAAACATTCCTTTACCTGAAATGAAACTAGCAATATTTTATATAGCCCTTTCCTTCCAGCAAGGTACTTTGCCATTTTGTAAGTAATTAAAAACAATTATGTTAATAGCTGTGATCAGAACAATTAATGAGAAATGCAAATGGCTACTTCAGATGTCAATATGGTAATAGAATACCATAGAGTATTTATAGAATAGAAAATCATTCCACCCACATTTTTACTTTGTGCTGTTATATCCATCAGACCTTTTTAAACTACAGCACCTTTTTTTGTTGATGATTGTGACCATCTTCAGTAATAGCAGAAAGTATCTCAGAAGTAATGGGTGCACAGTAAGGAAGTTAACAGGGGCTGTTGTGTATAAATTGGAACACTGATAATCAAGAGAGGCGTGTGGGAATAGGGGCAAATGCACTCTGCTAAGTGTGTGGAGGCTTCAAGAACATGGAGTATTTAGCTTGGTAAAATGAAAGTGTAGAGGAGATATTCTGTGCGAATAATTATGGAAAAAGAGCAAGCATCACTGTTCTTCCAGCTAGAAGTACACTAAGATCAGACCAAAAACAAAGCAAGAGAAAATAGCACCCTAATCATTTAGCCAGTTCTTAACCTGTAGTTAGTAACTCCCAAGAGGGCTAGCAAAGGGCTCAAGGTTGGAATATGAAAGATTGGATTTTTAAGAATATATTTGAAAATTAATTCTATAGGTACATTCAGTACATTATCAAAAGGAAATCCCCACAAAAATCCCCACATTGTGCAGATTTACTACTGGCAGCAGCTGAGTTCCTCCATGACTCAGCAGAGGAGGAGCAGAATTATCTGTAATTATCAGTTGTATAAGTTGTATCAGTGTAGGAGTGGCTAATCACCTTTAGCCAAAACAAGTAAATGTACAGTGAAGCTGATGGGGACAATATAAGAAGTTTCTTGTCCTTGGGTAACTGGTTTGGACTCAGGACAGGTGACACAGAGACAAAAATGTGGTAACACAAGAAGTTTGAGAAAACACTGAATGGTGATACCAGTTGAATAACTGAATAATGGATACACTGAATAATAAAACCAGTTGATTGAGAAGTTGCTCTGTTAGTAAGGGAAGAAAGGGACCTTAATTGCTTTTGCAATTAAGTCTGATAAATGTGAAGTTTGATAAATGTCTTGTATTATTTGGTATTTGTAAGAAGATGGTCACAGTTACAAAACAGCTTCCATGGAAGTCCTGATGATTTCTGTAGGGGCAGTAGTGAAGTATTCACTGACATACAAAATAGAATGCCATGTTAGTCAAATAAGCAGTTGAATGACAGAATTGGTTCAGTATTTCAGATTTCGTGTTGCAATCTAGAAAATGATGGAAAAAAGGCCATTTGTTTCACTCCAGTGTCAATCCACCTGCATGGAGGAACACTTTGAATTGGCAACGAATCTATAAGTACCACAACTGTAATGAAAATTTCCACCTATGTGTGACATGCTGAGCCCCATCATAATTCTTGGCCTGTGGAGTTTTTGTCTTTTCACTTCTCTCAAAGGCCGGCTGTCGTTTTTCCCATTCCTTTCCCCATGATATGCCTCACTGGCAATGCAGCTCAGTACAGCCACCACTACTGGCACTTCTGCATTTCCACAGCGAGCCCTTTGAAGAAGTTTGTCTGCACTGTCATTTTTGGAAGGTGATTGCTTGCTTAGACACTAATTTGATTGATTTTAACTCCCCTGGAACTAGGCTCAGGCTTGTATTTACAGAAGGGGTTTTGTGGATAAAGAGATGAACTAAGTAGAGAAATAAAAAGGCTGGTTGTTAGAGCTAGAATCACAGGGAAGCTGAAGAGACCATAAAAGGGGACAGAAGCATGACACTGAGATGCCATATAACATGATCCTTTTGGAAAGAATGGACAATGGAATAACTGGGTCAACTGAGGAGGTGACACAGATTACTTTGGTCAGTAACTTTTTGATCAAAAGTGCGATGTAGATGCTGTGGATGGGGTAACCAATTAACTTCACAATCTTGATTTTCAATTTAGGCTCTTGGTTTTGCAATGTAATCACAAAAGGAACTGGAGATTTTAATCCTCTTTAACACCTATTCTCAGTTATTTCTGTCAAAATTTTGCTCCAGTCCTAATCAGCTACCTTTTTTTCTTTTCTTGAAATGAATGCATTATGTGAGACACAGGAGACCTACACCCTACTGAAGGGGAATATTTTTCGTTTTTCACCTCAAAGCCCTTTACAAACTCTCATTAATTTAAATTCCTTCCACACCCCTGCTGAATAACCCAACACAAATGGAATGTCACACTCAAGATCTCTGTGTGTATCACTTGGTCCGCTGAGCGTAGGAGAAAGCCAGATCCCACTGTGCATTAAAATTTCGGTGAAGGATTCCTGGCAACCCCATGTGCAGAATCATCATAGCACATTTATTCTTTACAGAGAGCCATCATCCAGATAGATGCTGCAGAAAAATGTCAGAAACAAAATAGGGCTCTCCCAGAGAAGATACCAGGAGCCTGCCTGTGGGAGCTTGGGGACTAAATGGTTGGGGTTTGGCATGGTACTTTCCACTCTGAAAAACAAAGTGATGTTTACCTACCCTCCACTCCTCTGACTTCTAATGAGCCCTCCCTTTCAGGATCCCTTCCCCAGCAACTTTTGAATTGGTGCCCACTGAAGCTGTTTTCCATGTTGTTCTCTACCTCCAAGCCAGGGAAAGTGAGAGGGAAACAGTCTACCATGGTGTAGAAAGATTTCCAGAGTACATCAATGGGTGCAGCACCAGTCTGGGACCTCCACGGTGTTTTGGATCTTTGTGTTAAGCTGTGCATTGCTACTTGTGTTCACCCATCTTGAGTACCTGGTGTTTATGGAGCAGAACCAGGTGTGGTGATTGCCCTACAGCCTAGGAGAAATTGGAGTCTGGATCCTACAACTTGCAGTTTGATCAGGGAAGAGCAGTTTAGGCCAGGATTTTGAGTGGACAGGGCAGGGCAGTAAGGGGAACACATGCAGTCTGGAATGTGGAGCTGCAGGTCTCCCCTGCATCTGCTTGGCTTTTAGCTCCAGTTTCCAAATCAGAACTCACCCCACAAATTGTGTACCTTTATCTGCTGGAGACAGCCATTATTAAGAAATCCTTTTGTGAGCAACATGCAAAGGCTCTGCAATCTTTAACTGCTCATCAGGTCCCAGTTTTGGAAAACCATGTATCAAATGTTGGTAGGTAGGATGGACTTCTGCATCAGATTTAGCATGCCTAGGGAATGATTCAATGGAGACAAACTGTGAAACATGCTTGCTTCTTCGAAATGTGGAGCTCAAGAAGGATCCTGGGAATGTGCTTATCAAGGTAAATTTATTAATAAAAACATTACTGAGATTTTGAATCAACTTGTCATGTGATTTATTCAGGAAAAAATATGTAGCAAATTCTGAATGTGTTACTTAGCCACAAATATAACAGGGTACAAGTAAGTTCACAGTTACCACTCCCTTATGAATGGCACTTTCCGTACATGTTTCCATACGTGTTCTGTATGTAGACATGGGTTTTAACACGTGGTGTTTCTTCCCTATTCCTTCCAGGTTGATGTGGAGATTTGCCCGCTCTGTAAATCACTGGTAAGATTAAGGCATTCAGCTCACTCACTGTAAATGCCCAGCTTCCTTCATCCAATAATGCCTTTTAGGATTTGGCTTCCTGTCTTTGCTTTGGTTGATATCCTCCCTGAAATCTGTTGCCAATGCACTTCCTTACCTAAGAGTTGTTCAGGCTTGCAATGATCCTCACGCTTGGAAAATTTTCATGGTGCCTAGGCTGAATGCATATTAAATTATATAGATTTTTCTCTGCATAGATATCAGGCGCTGTAAATTCTAGATTTTTCATGGTGACGGGATGGAGTACAGACATATTTTTCTAAATATAACACTTTACTCCAAAAGATTTCTTGCAGAGACAGGGCGTGTCTGTCAGAACACGTCCTGCCAGGTGGCTCTGCAAGCAGAACCTGATAGTGCATTTAATCCTCCATAGCCATTCTTGCGATCCATAAATATTAAACTTGCTTTAAGGTGATGATTGAAAGGGCTTGAGTTTTGCAAGACATTAGTACAACTGTGAAGTTAGTCAGAGGATCACGTATGTTTTTATATGCTGCTTTAAGTAATCATCCCTCCCTTAAATTAAATAAGTGCTCCGTTCATTCAAAACAAAAAATTTCTGCAGTAGGGCAACTCCTCGCTGAGACAAGTTTTGAACCGTCCCTGCATGTTTAGCTTGGGGGAAGGAGGCCCTCTCTTGACTCACTGCAATTAGCTTCCCATGGCGATTCCTGTCTGCTCCGGTACTGGAGATGCACAAACACACTGAGTCACTCTGCCAGCTCGGGAACCTGCTCACCATTCCCTTCGTTCTCGCAGCCGATGCAACCTGTGGCACCGTAAGGGCTCCTTATAGAGAATCCGCGCTTTATTTATCTAGTCGAAATCTCTGTCGCACAAATTGGAGATTATGGCATTATATACGAAGAAACCTCATTACAATACTAAGAAACCCTAAACCTGCGCAGCCTCTTGGCCTCTGGTGTTGACATGCTTCTCCCACTCCGCTTCCCCGCCCGGGAATCCGGGATGTCCGGCGGAGCAGCCGTAACCGGACACAGCAGCGGCAGCAGGCTCACACTGTCCCGAATTTAAATGTCGGTGCACTGCTTTCATGTCACTGCTGCTAGCTGCTTATGTTTTATATTTCCAAACATAATTCCTCATGGCTGGCTGGCCAGCTAGTCGCCGCGGGACTCGCTCCTCGGTATCCCTGACACGCCTGGCTCGCCCTCCCTGCTCCCCGCCGTGCTCGCTGCCAAACCCCTCCGCCCCATCCCAGAGAATCGCAGAATGGGTCAGGCTGGAAGGGATCACCGGGGTCATCTGGTCCAACCTCCCTGCTCAAGCAGGGCCATCGCAGAGCACAGGATTGTGTCCACACGCTTCTTCGATATCTCCAGTGAGGGAGAACCGCACAACCTCACTGGACAACCTGTTCAGTGTGCGATCACTGCACAGCAAAGAAGTTCCTCTTCATTTTGAGCTGGAACTTCCTGCGCATCGGTTTCTGCCCGTTGCCATGAAAACACACGCACAGCCGTGAAACCCCCGGTGTTTCTCCGTGCTTTAGCCAAAGGGTCAGACTTGTGCCGCTGCAGTTTTTCAGGATCAGCATCCCGAGGCGGCTGCCCCTCATGACATTCCTCACCCGCGGGCGGTCGGGCGC
>VZTN01018927.1:78102-248935 GCA_013400515.1 Erpornis zantholeuca | reverse complement strand
CTGGGCGCCCGCGGCGTCGGCAAGAGCGGTGAGTGCGGGGCTGTCCGTCCCCTTCCCCTGCCCGTCCGTCCGTCCGTCCGTCCCACCTAACGCGGCGCTCTGTGTTTCAGCCATGATCGTGCGGTTCCTGACCAAGCGCTTCATCGGCGACTACGAGCCCAACACAGGTGAGGCGGGGGGCGGCGGGGCCGGGCGCGGCGGGCCCCGCGTCCGACGGCTCACGGTTCTCTGCTCCCCAGGCAACCTCTACTCCCGGCTGGTCCATCTGGACGGGGACCACGTTGCCGTACAGATCCAAGACACGCCGGGATGCATCCAGGTACGGAGATGCTTTGGATCAGTCGGTTCTTCTCTGTCACCCAAAGGCTCAGCTTTTGAGCCCAAATTTCCTGCATGCCCAGACTTAGTCTCCTGAGGCAGAGCTCAGGCTTCCCTTTGGACCTGTTTGGTGGTGCTGTGATACAGCCTTTGTGCGCTCGTGACCCAATGCCGAATCTGTGCTCTCTGTTGTACCACAGGTGCAGGAGGACTGCGTGCAGGTGCTGGACTCCCTGTCCAGGTGTGTGAAGTGGGCAGAGGGCTTCCTGTTGGTCTACTCCATCACAGACTACAGCAGCTACCAGTCCATCCAGCCTCTCTACCAGCACATACGCAAGGTGCACCCCGATGCCAGGACTCCCATCATTATTGTGGGGAACAAAGCAGACCTCCTCCACGCCAGGCAGGTACAGGCGAAAGAGGGACTACAATTGGCAAATGAACTGGGCAGCCTCTTTTTGGAAATCTCCACCAGTGAGGACTCCCAAGGTGTCTGTGATGTCTTCCAGTATCTTTGCAAGGAGGTCAGCAAGCTACAGCATGCTGGCAGCACGGACAGGAGGCGGTCATCCATCATCCCTCGGCCCAAATCTCCCAACATGCAAGATCTAAAGAGGCGTTTCAAACAGGCTTTATCTTCCAAAGTCAAGTAAACCTCCCAATGAGATCCTGTGTGACTCAATAGAATTTATTTTTGTAAACTAGTTAATAAAAATCTTTATTTTTGTACTAATGCCAGCAGTGTAGAATTAAGTATGTCAAGGCTTGCAATTTCCTTGCTGTTCTCTCATTTGACTGGTTATTTTGAAAAAAAAAAGAAAAGCTGCATAGCAACTATAGCAACTAAATAGAGGTAGTTGGAAAGACAACTTTTGCCAGGAGGCTTTGATTCCATTTTTTTTTTTTTTTGGTGGGGGGGCTGGGATTTTCTGTATTAAGCTATTCATATGATTTTCTTTGGAGGCCTCAATTTCCTGTTTGTAAAATGGGAGTGTTAATGATGTAAATCATTACCTGCCTTTACACAATACCTGGAAATCTTTGTAGGAGACAAAAAAACCCCCAAAACTCTATTAAACATGAAAATATAAAAGTGTCTGTAAGAATTCTGATTATAAGAGGTCTGCTTTACTCCCTCAAAGCTGCTGTTTTGCTTGCACCTGTAATAGCCTGAATGCTGATAGGCTGTTAGGAAGGAGCTCCAATTTCCAATGTGCTTTAGAGATCTGTTCTATAGAATTAATCATTTAAACCCCAAGCATTTAACAGGAGGGTTGAGTTTCTCTTGTGGATTGCTGTGGAACAAAGTGCTGAGCAATCCGCAGCAGAGGAGTGTGTGGGATGGCTGTTGCTTTCTCTGGAGATGTGTGATGGGAAGGACTGAAGCGTAGGTTCCCTGGACAGAAAATAGCTACCCTTAAAAAGAATCACACCTTTATTTTCCCCAGGTTAATTTTGTAGCTATTGGAAACAAGTCAGACTTTACTCTTTCATATAAACTCTGAACCATACTAGAATGGGTTCTATTAACTGTTTGCTGGATGTCTGAGCATGGAATGTGGGTTTTGCCCTTCCAGTATGCCTCTGAATTGTGTATGTAAGAAATAAAACTACTCCATGCTGAGTAGAAAGTGTGGAAGTGAATTAATCTGTACAGGGGAAAATCACTGTCCTCACTCAAGCTCAACTCCAATAGGATTTTATTTTATAAAATCTCATAGATTAAGTCCAAGGACCACGCTTTTCTTTCCCTGTGTAAGGAAAAGCAGGTAGGTGCTGTGCCTTGCAGTTAATGGGCAGTCCCTGTTGTTTCTGACCCTTTGACTTGAAGCCTGTTGGGCTACCTTCACTCTTTATCTGCAGATGACTCTTCCTGATGTGGGTAATTGAGGGAAGGGTGACTGAACAGGTTAAAGCCAATGCTCTGTGCAGAAGCACCCAGGGCCAGTGTGAGCACTGGGCAGGGGTGTGGGATGCCAGCAGTACCATTCCCCACCCAGGGCTGTGTGCCCATCTTCAGTGCAGGCTTGTCACCTGTATGTCCCTTCCCTGAAGGCTCTGTGCTGCCCTGCCAAAGGGCACAGGTTAGCTGCTACCCAGACCTGCAGGAACAGATGAACTGGGCAAGCTGGGTCCAAAACTCTTGGAGTTAATTAATGTCAAAAGAATGGTGGCAGCCTGGACAAAGCAAAGGACTGTTTAAACATGTTAATACAATATTTAAAACATGTCAAATATTTCTTCACTGTGAGAGTTTCTCTGCTAGGCCCAGGACTCTGGGCTTGAGGGGAGCAGGATGATGGGGTTGGTGAGAACTTGAAGTCACCATTTGGACCATGTGTCCATGGGGAAATTTGAAGAGGAACTGAAAAATCACAAGTGGGATATTTGTGAAACATTTCACCATCTTGAAGCTGGGATAACAAGTTGTTTTCAAGAGCAAATACCACTCTGATACAGTTTTGGTTGTTTTTAACCTGCAGCTTTTGTCTTTGGAAATTATTTCCTACTCATCTATCTGGTAGAGAGTTTCATCAAGCAAGTTGCTAAAGATATTCAGCACAGACATGGGTACAAAATATGCTAAAGGGACAGGTAAAGCATACTGGACAAGTCTGCATCTCACCATGGTCCTCAATGACCAGATGAAAAATCACATTAGGCACTGACTTAGGTGCCTCCCATTGCCCCTAGCAAAGCAGGAGCTTGGGTCCTCGCTGTGCTACATGGGGAGAGTTTGTGCAGGAAGCAGTAGGCACTTGAGGGGCAGGGATGGGCAGGAGCAGGAGGAGGAATGCTGTCATTTCCCCCATCTCTTTCTCTCATGGGGAAAAAGCTAGAGGTGGCTCTTGCTACATAGGCACCCGTGCTCAGGTCAAGGTGCAAACACTCCTGTCTCGACCCCATGCTTCTTGTGCTGTAGGGCTGCTTCAGCCTCATGTCAGGATGTGCAGGAGGAGCACCTCAGGGTTGAAATGGGAAACATGGCTGAGTAGATCATGCCCATGGCAGGGAGGGAGGGCTGCTCTGATCTGCCTCCAACCTAAGGCAACAGCTGCTTTGGGCCACTCTGGGTAACACTTTTGGGTACAGATACATAAATTTGGCATTTATGCTGTTTGTCTGAATTTTCTCTGGCTGGCACAGATTTACTCTCACCCAGAAGTTTTCAACTCTGAGCTGACAGGTAAAGCACAGGAAGAACATTCTGGCTCCCAGCTCATTGTACCCCAGCATTTTCTTCAGTCCTGAATGAGCAAAGAGTGGCACACCAAGGGAGAGAGGGCGAATCATCTTTCAAGTACTAGCAGAAGAGCTCCAAAGCCTTGTTCCTCCTGGGCCACGGCCACTTACGTGCTCCCTACTGAGTATGTGCCATCCTTGGTCTCTAAGCCCTTCTCACAGAGGGCAGGGTGTCTTCAGGAGGCTGAGTGGTGCATAGCCTGGCCTGTCTCCTTGATCACAGGAAAATATGCACCTGCCTCTTCCCTCCCACCACCTCTGCTATGAAACAGCATCACAGCAATTTTCCCTGACAAGACGGATGAGTGTGTTTTCAGAAGCAGGGCTGTGTGGGCATCACACAGTATTATGGCTGCTACTACATCAGCATCTCCCCCCTGCTGGACTATTTTGTCTACTTATCTGCAAGCTCTGAAATCATCCAGTAATGCTTTAAGACTTCATGAATTTTAAAATAGCAGCTGCCATCAACCTGTTCTGTGCACTTCAGCTCAGAAGCTGCACATCCCTGGATGGAAATAAGGATATTTTCTTCAAAAAGCTTTATGGATGTCCTCTCTATTTTCTGTCCCACTCGAGCACCTGCAGCCAAGCTGCTTCCTCACTGTCTCTTGATGGGGACTTGCCTCTCAGCACAGGAAATGATCAGTGCTGCAGGCTCATGCTGTATCTTGTGGTTTGTTTGTGTGAAGGATCCTGGACAAGGCAGACTGTGAGCAAGGACTGTGTTCACTCCGTGGGCAAGAGCTGGGTTCAAGTTTCAGACAGAGAACAAAAGTGACTGAGATTTGCATGGATGGATGGATGGATGGATGCATGGATGGATGGATGGATGGATGGATGGACCGACGGATGACCACAAACAAATCTGCATCCCATGCCTGGATGTCCTGTAAAATGATTTTATTCCTGCAGGACTTCATTAGCTTTTGGTGAATGGAAGGTCTGAATAGATTCAGAATAAAGTCCTTTAGGCAAAGGTGACCTTTTGTGGCAGTTGCACTTGGCACATGACCACTGGTGATTCACACCAGTATGGCAGCAGGATCTCTTCAGTTTCTCCTGAAGTGAGGATCCAAAGTCTGATGTCCTTCTAGGAGCAATATCATTGAGGGTGATGCTGGTTTTGGGTCACTGCACTGCATGCAACACTCCAAAGATCTGTGCCCCTGAGGTACCCTCAGAATGACATCCCTAAAAAGCTTCTTGTGAGTAGAGCACGGCTCACAAAACAGCAGCTCAGATTGGATCTGGGGTAATTAATGACAATTCAGATTTCCTTATTGATTCTCAGACTTGCTCTTTCACCATTCTCCTCATTTCCCCTCTCTAAAAAGAAGGAGAAAGCAAAGCCTTTTTATTGAAAATGATTTTGAGAGAATTGGTACATGAAGTTTTTTTACTACATTCAATACTTGATGCTTTTGACTGAAAAGAACTATAAATGTATATTGTGACTCGTCATGCCAGTGCATATTGTGGAGCATAATCAGCTATACACTATCTTCCCACACTACCTAAAAAAAAATAGAATATAGAGATTGAGCTTTCATTTCAGTGCCCTGTGATACTTGATTTACAACTGAAAAGCTATGCAGTGAATTTTGCATAATGATTGTAGAGCTTCATAGATGTCATAGCTGCTGTTTTGAAAAATGCACTTGGTTGTTTGCTATCCACATTTTTCCTTTGTGACAGAAAATAACCAGCCCTAGAAGCCATCCTTACCAGAGACCCTCACAGTGTGAACTGCTGTGTAGAGGTGGCTGCTTCAGCCCCACGCCTTGTCCCTTGGGCTTTGCTAGGCAAGTGTTTGGGCAGAGGTACCCATACACCCCAGTCGTGGTTCAGTAACTATATTTTGCTCTTGACCTGTGCACAATATTCCCATTAAAACATATCTGTCCAGGAAATTGAGCAAGGTTATTTGTCAGCCTGCATTACTGGGAAGCAGTAATTAATTCTTAAAGCTGGAATATTTATCTTCTAAGGTATTTGGCTCTTTCTGCATTACTAAAAACATCCTCTTCTCAGGTTTCAAATGGTCCTTGAAAACATTTCATAGCAATTTTACCCCTTGGAATGGTAAGCCAATATCAACAAATATTGTTTCTGGGAGCAGCTCAGAGAAGAGAGGACTACACTCTCCCCCAGCTGGGGCAGTGAGGTGAATTACAGAGTCTGATCCTGCAGCTAATACTTCCTTTCATTCCTGCAAACAAATCCCAGAGCAGGCAAAGTGATGTGCCTGCTGTTTTGGGGCTCAGAGCCTGAACCCTTCCATGAGCCTTTAAGAGCTTGGTGGTTTGATCTGAACCACACTCAGCAAGAAGACCTCGCAATGATATAATTTCTTTTTGGTATTAAGAAGTCCAAACATCTCTTTTAATCCTAGAGGAAGGATCTGGCAGAAGCCCAAGGAGTGCAGAGATCATGGAGCAACCATAGCGACAGCAGTGTGGTATTGGCAGCCCCTGAGGATCTGAAGCAGATAAGGAGGTGTTGCCTTCCAGCAACAAAATAGCAGGAAATAAATATGGGTGTGATTAGGCTGATTTGGGTGAATCAGACGTGACAAAGAAAAGGCCTGGTTGTCCCCCCAGCATGCCCAGTGCCAGTGAAGAGGGCAGCTGCTCCCCAGCCCCCAGGGGTTAGCCCTGGGTCCTGCCTGTGCCTGGGGAGACTCCCCTCACCTCAACTGAGACATCTCACAATTGTGCTTCTGAGTAAAGCATGCACTACAGCCCGTGGAAAGGAGATATGTCTGAGATAGATCATCTTGCTCCTCCACAGGGAGAAACCACCCTGCACGATGCCCCCATCATGGGCAGCCCCCGCCAGTCTGTGCTCCCCAGCAATGAGGACATAAGCCCACAATCCAGACTTAGAGTATTTTTTCATTCTTCACCATCTTTGAGCCTCTGAACTGAGTTGGGGAAAAGCTGGCCTGGGCTTTAGATATGAAGTAACCACTGCATCAGTACAGACAGGAGGAGCATTTGAAGATTGTCTATCAGAATTATGATTTTTTTACCCTTTCTCTTATGCCTTCACATCTCAGACAGCATATAGCGGCTAAACCAGAGACCTCTGCTTGGGTTTGTTGCATTCTTCAGGGTGTCCATTCAAGTGGCAATGTCCCTGCAGACTAAAGGTACTTAAAGCGTAGCGTTAGTCAAGAGGGAATTTTTACATCTGCCCGAGTGCTGCTCACATATGGCCCATTAAAAAGCCTCCTAATGGGCTGGTGTGTGGCTGTTGCACAACAAGGCTTTGGCTGTTATTAGAATGTGCAGATGAGCTACTGCATCTGCTCTGCGCTTGGGGCTCCCCATCCCTCAGCCACACAGCAGGGGGAAAGGTGCTGTATTATTTTAAGGACAGCCTCAAGAAGGCACTGGTGCTTCTGCAGTGACCACAGTCAGGTGCAGGGTGGGCTCCATTTCCTTCAAACAGGTACCAGCAAGTGATTTGCTATTAAAAAAAGTTTATAGAATGTCATATCTGGATGCTCATGTGTTTTCAGCTCATAGCAAATGGATGCAGATGGAGTGTGACTTCTGGTGACCCTTCAGGATTTAAACAGCGAGATGCAAACATAAGAGTTAGTCGCAGTCTCACGGGCCTCTCTCATGCCAATGATCCTGCTGTAGAAGAGCCTGTCTAGAATTAAGGGCTATTGGCAGGAGGCAGAGGTCTGTGCTAATTCAGGCTCATACCTTGAAGATAAAATATGCATCTGGTTGTTGAGGTGACTCCTAATTTTAGCTCTGGTGTTGAATAATGGAATAGCATTAATAGTCTGATGTAAACCTGTCCATATTTCTTATGCAAAATTACCATCTCGGTAGTGAAACAGACTTTGATTTTGCCTGGATGCTGAAGAACACTGCACAATAAATATGCATTCAATTAGCTTAATGCGAGTGAACGAAGACGTACTGCCTAATATAGCTGCAATTCCAAGAACTGATGCATCAAATGCAATTAATTGTTTTCCCAGGCTTTCAATTGTTTCAGGGATTTCTGATAAAGCTTGCTTAGAAGGCATTATCATCTGTTTGTCTGTGTTAATGAGACATTCAGATATGAAGCTGATAAAATATAAGGAAGACCTGAAGCAGAACTGAGTTGTTTTAACCTGGGCAGTGAGCTGTCTTGCTGGCTGTATTGTCCTCTTGCAGAGTAAAGGAAAAACACAGGAGGAAACTGGGATTTTCAGGGGTCCACCTTCATGTGGACACAGCAGAGGAGAGGTTAGGAGATGTCAGTTCTACTCCCAGCCACGCCACACAGGCATGTGCCTGCATGCTGGACAATGGGAACTGGTAATTATAGAAGCTTCTTGCTTACCTGGAGGCAACACAGTGGGCTCCACTCACTACCTGTGCCCTTCCTGATCTTCAGCATCCTCCCAGTAGGGAGCTGAGCTGGCAGACATGCCTTGGACACTGGGGAGGTCCCTCCTGGCAACTGACCGAAAGTCTGCACTGTTGTGCCTATGCTGCAGCTGAAAGAGAGCTGGAGACTGGATCCCAGTCCCAGCATCCAGTGGACTGGTCCATACCCACTCTGCTTAAAGCTAATTGCCCCCAGATTACGCAGGGCTACATGAAATAATATTCACTCCTGGGACTGTTCTGAGCCCTCTGGGATACTCGGATCCTTAATAATTCTCTTTTTTTTCTCCTTTTTTTCTTTCCCCCTGCACTTCAAAATACCCAAAATTATTTGAGAGCTGTGTTTGAGCCCAAAACAGTGGTATTTTTAACATGCAAACAGGCTTTGTGTTTTCGTGCATGAGGCTCGTGGAGGCATTTTAGAGTGCAATGCCCAATAGGGTCCTGTTAAAGGCTGTGTGGGCAGGACCTAGCACCGCCCCATCCGTGATGTGTTTTGGGAGACAGCTTGTGGGAATGAGCTGTTCCTAGGGAAGTGCCTGAAGGGAGCTGGCTGGGGCCACCCACAGGAGAGCTAAGGCAGTGAGCTGTCAGCTGGAGTAGGTGGTCAAATTTCACCACAGGGATCCAATCCATGACCCTCCTTCAGACTCCTGAAGAGACAAACCTGTTCACTGCAATGAAGATCAGGATTTTTCTCTATAGCTTGACACTAATGTAGAGAGTTTGGCTCCATGTCTTGGTCATTCCCCTTCACGCAGGTTCAGGCTAATTTTAGACCTCTCCTAAGCCACCTCTTTGCTGACTACCCAGATCCACATCCCGCAGCATCTCTTAGTGGCTCATGTGCTCTAGGCAACTGACCATCCCATGGAGTTTCTCCAGTGTCTCAATGAACTCTTGAACTACAGGTCCTAAATGGGACAACACTTCTGGGGCAGATTTACTAGCACTGAGTAGAAAGGGAGCAGTAACTACCCACAGACTGCACTGCTTGTCTGGAGACACTCGCTGCATCTCCAGAATATTCTTCTCTTCATTTGCATTGAATTCTCCCAGAAGTGTCATGGCAAAGCCCAGGTCCTTTCCTGCATGGCTGTTTTGCAGGCAGAAGGATGCCATCCTACACCAAAGCACAGGGTTGGCACTGCTCTCGTTGAACTCCGTGGGATTTCTACTGTCACACATCCCAAGTTTCTCAAGGTCCCTCTGGACTGCCTCTCTGCCAGCTCTGCCAAATGGAGATGGCTGTCATTTCTTCTAATCTATTACCATCTGTAAATGTGCTGAAAGTGCCCTCTGTGTCATCAGCCTAGTGACTGATGAAAATACTGAACAATATCAGCTCCTGTGTCATTCCCTGGGGTCCTCTCTTCATTACTGGCTGCCAGATGGCCCATCACAACATTGATTATTATTCTTTGACCTAATGGTCCAGCTAATTTTTGGTCCAGCTAATTTTCAATCCATCTAACAATTTGTTCATCCAATTCATGTTTGCTCATGTTTTGCATGAAAGTGCTGCAGGAGAATTTAGAGCTATCAGAGCTGTTTCTGATCACTGTGAGTTTCTGATGGGGGCAGCAGCCACGAGGTCACATCAGCACCCTCAGGTGAATCCCATCTGATCACCTGAATCTGAATACTTAGAGCTTCTCAAAGCAGACCTTCATCTGTTGCTCCTCCTATTGGTTGTTCCTCTTCTTCTCAAATCATGCTGGATATGTGAAGGTGTGGGAGGAACATTTGCCAATGAAAATGTATGCAAAAAACGAGCATTAAATGCTTTGGTCTTTTTGCATATCATCTGTTAGTGGGTTGGCTCACACATTTGTCGATGGGCTCACAATTTCTCCACGTTTGCTTTTGCTGCTAAGACACATGTAGCATCCATGCTCCACTTTTCTTCTTGTCCCATGCATTCTAAGCTCCAGCTGGGTTTGTCCTTTCTGATTTCATCCCAGAGTGAATGAACAATGCTTGCAGGCTCCTTTTGGTTGTCTGCCCATGTTTACAGTTGTTATCTCTTATTTTGCACGTCAGTTAATTGAGAAGATACTCGCTCAGACAAAATGAGTCACAAGGGGATGGTTTGCTCCTAAGCTGTCATTTTCATACTCCCTGGGCCACTGTCACTCTTCTCTGACCTTCCAGGCCTTCAGCAGGATATAGGGTGTCAGGTCCCAAGCATTCCTCCTTGTCATCCCACCTCCAGACTGCAGTTACCCATCTGTTTGCACTTTGGGTCCATGGCACCACCTCATATCTCACCTAATTTCTAAGAACCACAGCCACAGTGCTGAGGAATCCTCCTGCCCTCAGGCATTCCAACAGTTCAGCTCCCTCTCTGTGGGGCTTGTCTTATCTCCTTCATGTCAGCTGTAGAGAACACAGCAAATAATGGATACAAGATGCAGCACAGGGATTTAGGCAAGACACTTGAACATAATTTCTAAGAGTCTGGGCAGTTAGGTCTGGAAAAGGAACACAGCTATCCAATACAATCTCACTCTTCTGAATTTTTTTAAGAAAGAACAGAGCAGTGGGGTTAGGTATTCCTGTGCTGGGTCTGGAAAATCTGGATGAATTCCTAAGCCCTGATCAGCCCCAGTTCTTCATCATCTCTTCAGTGTACCATCTGCCTTGTCAGTCATCTCTGCCCATTTCAGCTCCTTTCTCCACATGACCAGGTCCTCAAGGGCTCTCTCCGATCCGTCCATTTTCTGGTTTAGAAAAATGCATTTCATTCCTTCACTATCAGGAGTTTCATATCTTCATGGTCAGAAGATCCATTTCATGGTTTGAAAAAGAACGGAGTCATGCCTGTGAGCACACAAGCTCCTTGGGGAAAGGGGCTGTTATCCTTCCCTGGAGAATGGGGCTGAAGGCTGCCCACCCATCAGCTGCTTCCCAGAGGACCCAGAGAAATGCAGGGAATGAGCACTGCTGATCTTGAAAGGGAGCTGGAAATATAAACCAGAACATGTATCCCCCCAGCATGGCTGCCCACCACCAGCATTGGGAATACTGCTGGGTGAGATGGAGCTGGCCACCTCCCTTTGTCTGTTGGAGCAGCTCCCATCTAGCAGGGAACCTGTGCTCTCAAGCACCACCATCAGCAGGGGCTCAAACATTGCCAGGGAGCATTTTAGGTTACTTCATTTAGAGAATCACTCAGCAAATGCCATCAGAAATCTGACATAATTGTCATAATACCCACTCTAAGCTCAGCAGCAGGACATGGAAAGGTTGCACCTCCTTATCAGTCGCTATCAAGTGTGGTCAGTGGGGCTCTGTACTCCCTAGAGAGGAAAGTCCTGGTGCTCAGGGAGCAGCTTGGCTCCCCAGGGGAGGGGCAGGAGCTGCTCTCATCTGTGCTGCCCACACTTGTCTTCCCCAAAAACTTCTGTCAAACCTGGGCTGAAGCTCTTCACTTTGTCATGTGCATTTCCAGAAAAAAACAGTGATGTCTAATCACATCCAGTCTTCCCCAGCCCTCCTGCAGGTCAGGTTTACCCCATGGGAGCCACAGTTAAGGACACTTGCTGCCATCCCAAGTCACAAATCTCTGCCCCAGTTAGCTAAAACCAGAGGTGATAAAAGGAAAACCACCCCTAAACCTCCAGATTACTTAATGAAATCAGCATATTCCTTGATGAGCTTGTGCAATGTGCAGTTTCACAGCTCCTTAAAAGTGGTTTATAAAAATATTAACCCATGGATGTTTACTGCTTTGTTTTAGTTCCCAGTGAACACTCAGAATTTGCTGCAAAACTTTAAGCAAGGTGGGATCTAGTTCTGGGACAGTGTTTTGCACATTGCAAAGGGTGGAGATAGGGAAGATGATGTTTGTTTTGAGGGGCAATTATTGTACATATAACAGTGTGCACTCAAGCAGTACAACACAGCTGAAAGAGTTTATACTATTGAAACAACATTTAAGATGGGGAAGCCTCAGGAGGCCTCCTGAAGTTTGTCTATACCAATTTTAGTCCTAAGGCCACTTTGTGGCATCAAAGGTCTTAATGAAAGATTTCCTAAAGCAAATGGAAACTTGGAAGACTTATATTTTTTTCTATTTCTTATGTTTCTTTTCTTCTCCTGATAAACTCTGTATAATCTATCCACAAGCAGGTAGTTTGAGAGAAGATGTTATTACCCACAACTACAGACAGTTTCTTCTGTCTGGAAAATAAAGATAGATTTATGTAGTCCTTGCTGCTACTCTCAAGAAAATGCAACTTTCCTCACCAGAAATCAAAGGCAGGCTAGACTTTTCTTACTGGATTTTCTAAATAATTTCTAATGTTATAAATTTTTGCTTTCACAGCACAAGACCTGTGGTGTGACTTTTACTTCAAAACCCTTGGCTCCTGGAGACAAATCTCTCCTGTCATTCAATGCAAATTTCTAACCTTCACTCACTAAAAGAAAAGTGGTGGGCTATGATCTAATGTGACCTAAAGCCTCAGAAAATTAGAGAATATCCTGAGTTTCAAAGATTATCTTTTAAATGGTATGATTTTTAAATCTCCACTAATGTGGAGAAAGAATTAGGAAAGAGGAAGGATGGGCTGTGGTGATTTTTCTCCTTTCTCCCCTTTTCTGTACTTCACGAAAATGGCCATGCAATCTATCAGAGTGAGCTGAGGAAAGTGGTGTCAGCCAAAATCATTGAGTTGTGGAAATCTCAGAGCTGCAGCTCTTCAGAGTTCCAGACTGGGGTTGGTGTGCTTTGGGAAAGGAAATGCTGGTTGCTGTATATCATCTTCTTGCTCTCCTGTTGCCCTCTTCCTCCAGGATTGAGGAAATTTGATTGACTCATCCCTTATGCTTGTTGGAAATGTTGCTCACTGGGGACTCTGACAACTTTGTTTAATCTCCCCGGGGCTGTGCTCGGAGGCTTGAGCAAGTTGCTGCTATGAACAGCTCTAATTTGAACCAGGCCCTTGTTGCTATCAATCAGCATGGGTCAGAGTGTTGTGCTCAGCTAGGAGAACCCAAGCAGACAGCTGAAGGAGGAAAACTGCTGGAAGCAGAAGCCTTGTGTGCACAAGGCTTAGCTGGGTGCTGCTGCCTGGGGCAGATCGCACCGAGAAGGACAGGAGCTACTGACACTGCTTAGCCCTGAGTCAGTGAAATAAGTCTCTGAAGAGGGTGGGATGTGGGCATTAGTCCTATCTCCTAAAGTGAGCTCAGTAAATGCTTATAGGCACCAATGACATGTGAACAACTGTGGGAGGATCTTACCCAGGGCTGGCAGGATCCATCTCCACCAGAAATATATAATGCTCAGAAAAGGTTTGCTGAGTCTTATTTCCCTCTGTGCTCAGGATAACACTCAGCCCAGGAATCTCAGTGCACCTGAGCAAGAGCTTTTGCTGTGGCAGGGAGTACCCTTGGCTGTGTGGTCACCCAAGGTAGGGATCTTGCTGTCTGTCCCCATCCTCATAGAGACCAGCATGTGGCAGCTCAAGCTGAGCACAAAAGAGAGAGCACAAGAGAAAGTTACAGGGTCTTTTGTAAAGATGGTTTGTTCCTGTTTTCCTGAATATAATAAATATATAATCTCATCTTGTTAGCATGTACTGGTTTTGTGTGTACAATGTGATTGTGAAACCTCTGCTGAGTTCTGTGTAACTAATATTTTCTGCTGAGCTCCTCATCAAGCAGAGGCATGGGCTCCAGGCCTGCTGGGGACAACTCTTGTGGTGGGGTGCAGAACCACCACACAGCCTGTACTCCTCACTTATCCCTGTCCCCATCCCTGTCCCTGCACCCCTTGCTGGGGTGCTGGCCCTCCTTCCTGCCCTTGTTTTTGCCAAGAGACTGGGCATCACCCCTCCAGCCCAGGCAGAGCAGGGTACCCTGTACTCTCAGTATTCCCAAATGCGAGCTATTGGGGTGGTGCTGGTTTTTGTTGCGTGGGTTAGTGTGGATGTTTTTCCCCTATGGGAGGAGGTGAATTGAGGAGCTGGTGGGTTAGCATGTAATTGGATTTGTCTCTGCTGCAGTGGCCTGAATGGGTGATGGATGGTCTAGCCAGGTGGAAAGGAGGTGCTCTCATCCCCTGCTAACAGACCTGTTGTGCTCTTTCAGAGGGGAGAGGTCTCATCAGGGCATCCTCCAGGAGCCTTCTGGAAGAGAGAAGCATTTTGCACACATCCACAGGGACATCCTCCACACCTGCTCAGCTAGGACACCAAGACTTGGAAAGCACCAGGTTTACTCAAGCGTTTGTGCCCCACACACTTCCAGTACAGTCTTGAGTGCTGGCCAAAATTTATTTCTTCCTTCAGAAACCTCACTTGCATTAGGCAATCTCAAACACTGTATTTCAAACTCCTGTATGGTTGACCTGTCCTCAGAGCCACCTCTGATATGTTGGGGTTTCTTCAGTTTGCACTCCAGAAATTTCTGCCGGTCCTATGAGGAGAGAATCAAATTTTCTGGTTTAACTTCTTTCAGGTTACTCTGAAGACATCAGTCAAATTGAAGCTTGTTTGTGGTTTTTAAGAAAAGTGACAGGTAATTCCTGTAGTGTGGCTGGTGATGCTTGGCTGAGCCAGAGAAGATGGGAGAGAAAGTGAAATAAACCAGGACAAATTGCCATGGGCTATTGCACTTCCTTACAGAGCCGAACACTTCATACCTTCCAGCTTCATTTCCTGGCTTACCTGCTCCTCACAAATGGCCTGCAAACACATCATGTCTGATAAGTGGTATTACAAGAAGCCTTTTCAGCTCTCAAGCTCCCCTTTGTTATCCTCTGCTCACGAGAGTTATGACGATGGCACCAGTGACCACAGATGTAGGTGTACATTGGTTCCTGGCAATCTCCACCCCGTGTGGTCTGTTCTTACATAAGAGTCAGGGAGGATGCTTGACAAAAATATTTTCCACTTAAAGCAATGAAACAGAGTTTTAATGACATCATTTGCCGAGCAGCTGCAGATGAAGAGCTTGGGTTTTTTCCCCCCAAAATGGGGTTATACATTCTTTCTACCAGACCCAAGTAAACTCATTGCCAACACTGTGCTCATTGCTGGAGATGATGAGGATGCTTGGGGCACAGAAGATGTGATGGGCACCAGAATGGCTGTGCCTGGTTACAGCAGTAACCCAGCTGATGTGCTGATACACCCCCACACTGCAGGAGGATTCGTCTTCTTTCCTTCCTCAGAAGAAGTGCAAGAAACTAGTTGAACTGGGCTGTTGAATCTGCTTCAGTCTGCTTCTGTTTGCAAAGCAAAACTCCCAAACTTCCACACAACCCACAGAAAGAATATATAAATCAGAGGAATGAGCCAAGAGGTGCCATGAAGGTACTTTTCACAGCTTTTACTTTCTACCTGTTGAAACCCTGATACTCCTAAGCACGTGCCTTGACTTTCCAATATCCAGGCAGCTTTGGTATTTGAGCTGCTAAAATCAAAACCAAGCACTTTCCAAATTGGTAGTGAATTGCTTCATTTACCCCTGATTACTCAATGTTCCCACAGCTCCATTGAGCAGTCAGCCTGTGAGCTTCGATGCCAAACCTTTCTGGGTGCCATGCCTTTAACCCCGAAGGCCCCTGCTACACTTTGCTGAGAGATGTTCTGATGGTGTTGCATTGTTCCTGAAAATCGTGGGTTTATCTGCAATAAGAGCAGAATTATACCTGAGGGTATGAATATTTATTGCTTCTCAAGGGGGCTTGAGAAGTAAGGCATTATTTTACTCATTGTGGTATCTGACCTTTATAAAGTAGGGAAAGTTGTTCTGGAAGCAAGAGCCACTGCGAAATGAAGTGCTGAAATGAAGGTTTTATTGCAAATGCATTCCTATATCTTCTGTAAATATTTATTTTTTGTACAGACATAGAAATATTTTGGTTTGTGCATAGTGATCTGTCTCATTTTTTTTATTATTTTCAGATTATTCCCCCATCCAGTCTGATACCTATGCCTTGTTTTATTGCAGTCATTGGCTAACTGCATCATGAGCATCTCTATTGTGTAGAAGTGAACTGAAAACCAGGGTTTGACAAAAAGAGAAAGGATGTCAAAGGATGAATAGAGAAGTCAGCTCTTTTCTCTTTCCATTTTGTTGGGAGTGAAAACTGCCTTTATTTTTCAGGAACAGCAAAGTGGTAGTGTTTCTTTTATGAGAGTACAAATAATAAAACTTCACTGATTATGGTTAAGAATGAGATTCAAGGAAAAAAACCATTTAAGTAAAAACTTGTTTTTATGCTATTGCTTATTTCACAAAAGCTTGCTGAGTCACGTGCTCTGGAGGGTACCTGAGGGGTAGAGGGATTACATATTCCACACCAAGATGACAGAAAATGCTTTAAATTTTTATCTTGGGGTTTTTTGAGAACAACTAAATCTTCATTGATTTTTCTAGAGATCAAAGCTGAACATACATAACTGGAAAGAACAGCCCCAGGGAGAGCAGAGAAAAGAAATGCATGACACTTTACATTGATTTAGCCATTATGTTCCACTGGAAAAATGGGATATAGCTAGAAGAGCCATTACACATCATTGTTTCCAAAGATGGCCTTGATATTTGCAAGTACTTGCACACAATTACAGCTTTAAGTACAGTAACAAGTGGTAGAGCTTTGCCCTTCCCTCTTTATCTTTTAAGTCATAAAATTACACACAGTGCTTCTGAGTCATCCAAAGAAGCCTGAAGAGGTGGGCAGAGCATCACTATGTTCTCATAGGGAAGGTACTAAAAGAATGGAGAGAAAAAAACCATAAACAGCTATGAAGAGGAATCAGGAAGGCTTTTCCATGCAGAAGAGATGCTCCTCTGTGTCTTAGAACCTATTGGGAACTTTCCAAAATCCTTTTAGCTCCCAGTTCCTGGGGAACACATTCAAGGTGTTGCCTGAACATCAAAGAAGAGTTTGAATTAGGCTTTACAATTTCCATCTTCTCATTTTGGGTAGTGAAGCACAGCCAAATCAACCAGCTGTTAAAAATCTCTCCTGAACAGAAGGAATTGTTATATGACTATTAGTTAAGATCCAATCAGTGATTTTAGAGAAGTTCCCACCATCAGGTTCTCATGTCACTTTTTTTGCTCAGTGGAGAAGGAGTGAACTCAAGTTGCCTTTGACTTGATAAAAATCTAATCAGGGGTCAGGGGTTGGAAACACTGCACATTTCTCCCCAAAGAGCAATACATTTGCTTTCAGCCCAGAAGACCTGGTAAATACTAGTTAGGACTTATCTGAATCACTGCTTCTCAAACTTTTATTCAGGTAGCCTCACCTCTATTTTCACTTCTTGATTCCTTTATGGGCTTTCAACCCTATTCCATTTCCAGGATCGTGAACAACTTTGTATCTTACTTCCTTACTTCTCACTCCCTTTTTCGCTCTGGGAGTCTAAGGATGTACTCATGACTTAAGGACAGATCAGTAATCCATATACTGGACACCCAGATTCTGCACAGCTCTTTTCATATTGCTAAACACAGTGGAGACTAGATGAGTAATTCTGGAGATTAAATACTGCTGGAGACATACCCCAGCCTCACTGCCATGCTGCTCTGGGTGTTCACAATACTCAGAGCTAGTCCTTGTGTAGAACAAGAGACAGTGGAAGACAGTGTGGACAGCTGCTTGGGGGATTCAGTACCTGAGCTGTCTCCCTGGGTCTCTTCTACTCAGTAGAGTAGGTGCATCCTTTAAAGACTGCTTGTTCTTACACCTTTAGTCCACTTATGTGTTTTTCGCATAAACAAGTGTGGACCTTGGCCAGCAAATACATCTATGTCTTAGACAAATATAGCAAGTTGTTACTGGGAAGCCTGGGCTGAGTGTAGAATCAACTTGAGCTTGAGTGAAAGTAGCACTGGGGTTCAACTTCTGCCTGGGTATTAGTCAGAGGACAAGGGAAGTCCCAGATTATGACCTGTCCCATCTCCTAATTGACCCAATTGAACCATGCCCTTCTCTGTAGACTGTACCTGAAAAAGAAGGGATGGATGAATGAATGGATGGATAGATAGAGAGACAGAAAACATATTTGATGTGTTAATTGTCTGAACTGTGAAATTTCCTGGGTTGGTTTCTGTCTGTCTAACTAGACTGTCCTTCTAGAGCTGTCAGGAAGGTGGTGGAAAATGGGGAGAGCTAAGACAATGTAAAGTTATGGTCACATTTGCCACAGTTGCCTTTGAAATGGATACCACCAAACATGTGGTGTAAGTACAGTAATGCCTAGATCTAATCTCCAGGACTTTCTGTCTAGTGGGCAAGTCCCAGCAAATTCCATTTGACTCAGTAAAATCAGTAATTGCTGTCCCCAGCAGTATCATACTCACCCACCTTTTGGCCAGCAGTGCTTCCACAGGTATTTCCCAGCAATACACCTGCACTGCACACTTGCCTCTCTCTCTTTTCCAGATAAATGAGGACTGTGCCTCTGCTTCATTCTGGGGACATTTGTGGCATGAGTGTGAGGACCCTGGGTGTCAACTCAACTTTGACCAAGGATTGTATTTAATGTCGAACCCTTGCCCATGGTCCTTGCCAAGCCCCAGACAGCGAGTGCACACACTCAGGACACAAAACCAAGAAGAGCCCAGGATATTTTGACCTGTTTGCTCATGTGAAGTATTTGTAGATCTGTGGAACAAAGAGTTGTCCTACGCTTTGTCTCCATAAGGGTCCCCTTCAATTATCTGCACTGGATACTGTGACACCTCAGCTTATGTAATTGCCTGAAGGTATATACCTGTAGAGCTGCAGTGCTACTGAGCTGCTACTCCTCTGCCACAGCCACGGAATCCTGCTTTTGTTGGACCACTGTGTGATAAAGGCTTCATTCACACTGTAGTGCTGTTGTTCCTTTCAAAGTGGCTCTTGTTTCCTCTCCCTGAGTGCATTGCTGCAAGATCTTTATAAAAGATAAAAGAACTGATTCATTGTTTGCTAACAACTCCCGCGTTGTGAAGCAGCTGAACACTTGGTCTCCAACACTTTTTCATCACTGTGGGCCTGGCTTGGCCCTCTCTGGAGCCAGCAGGACTTTTTCTTGATATGAATTAAGCCTCAGATGCTTTGGCTGGTATCGGTAAGTAAAAAAAGGACAAGCCTGGCGTTCAGAAGTACTGAGGCACACTTGCTTCAGAGCTGGGGATTAGGAATTCTGGTCAGTGGGGCTGATCTTGATGTTCACAGCCATGGGTTGCCCTCCCAGAAATGATGCTGTGAATTACCACACTCTTTTCATGTGGGTAACAGTCTCTGCTGTAGAAGAGTCACAATGTGGCTCATGAGCAAGCAATTGTACGTGGTATTTTATGAAACTGTAGTAAACTTATCATCAAAAGTCTGCTGAAGGAAGTATTGGGCAAGCAGTGATAAAGGCCAAGGAGCTGACTGATCTAATTCTGCACTCTGAACTGCTTCATGTAACTTTAACTGGAACTAAGGGTTTTGGTGTTGGTTCCCTCTCCTGACAGGGTCACCAGCTGTAAGGTTCCTATGTCAAGCTGTCAACCCCGGTTTATTCAGATGGCTGGCTGCTTCTTTGGGCAGAGATCTCCTGAGTTCCCAGGTTAGCTTCCCAACTTTAACCTCCATAATTTCTTGACAAATGGCCTTCGTGCATATATAGTGGATCTGCTGCTTCCCTGACATTGGAGAGCAATGCTGCTAGTATTGGTATATGGAATGCTTTGAGAGGTGTCCTTGGTAGGCTTGTCTGCATTTGTTTTGAATAATTTAGTAAAGCTGACCAAGATTTGGGAAGGACATCTAGGTGACTTTTAAGGTCCCTTCCAGTCCAAACCTTTCTAAGATTCTGTGATATCCATGCAGTTTTCAACTATTTCATCAGACTTAAGCCTACTTTATTGATTACAAAGCAAGAATGTTTATTGATTTGATTGAATTGGCCTGTTTCACAAACAGCCTGTGGTTTCAGAAGGGCTTCTGTCTTTTAAGGACTGCTCTTTGTTTTATAGCTTCTCCTCCTGGGCTGCATCCTCCAGCCAGTGTTACTAGACCTGTAGCAGTTCGCATGCAGCACCTCCAGAGGTGACCCAGTGACTCTTGAACAAGGAACCTGGTAAGGTTTTACTCTCAGCTCCTCTAGTACACCTCTGCCTGTGTGTGATTTTCTTTTTTTTCCCCCCTGTAATTAAGTGTAATCATAATAAATACATCAGGTATAAAACAATCTCCTACCTCATAGAAGGTATCCAGTTAAATTGCCTGTGTTTGTGTGGGAATGTTTTCTTTTTCACTGGCAAAGTTTCCTTATAAGGAGTAACAATGAAGATCCTGTTAAAGAAAAATGTGCCTTGAAGGTTTACTATTTCACTGGTTTTCTGTAGAATCATTTACGCAAAGCTGTGAGTCACCAGCTGAAGTTCGGTGTCTGAAATTGCTGGCAGAGTAAATTAATTTTGTGCATGAGAGATCAGTAATCTGCATGCATTACAGTCAATTCATAATTGCTTTAAAATCACATGGCAAATGATTATAATTAGGACAGGAGCTGTTCAAATCAAGAACAAAAGAAGGCCAGAACCTAAATCTATTCATTGCTACATTTCTCCTCCTTGAAGGTTTATGAAAGACATCCCAACTCCTAACTGGAAAGCACAGTGGAAACCATCACTGCCCCTTCCAGCTGCTGCTGTGCTGTCAGTGAGTTTGGCAGAAATGCTTGTGAAGTGGAACATTTACTCTTAGTCACAGGCACCTAGGTATAAAGGCCTAAAATAGGCAGGTCTTGAGAGCAGTAATTTCATTGTCCTTCCTGGATAGCTAAGTCTACCTGGAAAATTGAAATGACCTCTGTCTATGCCTGTTCTGTCTCCTCCACACCCAGGCTCTGCAATGTCTATCACTACAGACCTTCCTCTAAGGGGTTCTCTCTTTAGAAGCAAGGAAGAGTCATCTGTATGTAAAGGGAATATCTCCAAAGGTGAAAGATGCCTCAGGAAAGTGCGTGTCATTCTTGAAAGAGATTACTATCCATTAGCCTTACACACTGCAGGAGGGCTGAGACCACAGCTAAGTGACTAGAAAAAAGCAAAACAGAATGAAACCTTGAAAAGAGAAATTCTGCTGGTAGAGGTTAAAACCAACACAGAGACACCCTACCTCCACCCCCAGCCCTCCGTACTGATAGTGCAGAGACAGGGGTATGAGCTGAGCCTACACAAGCCCCAGCAGACTGACAGGGAGTTCTTGCCACAGTCACCATCTCACTGGTGGTGCAGAGGCACAGTCCCTTCCTGCAAGGTGCTCAGTGCTCCAGGACACGGTGGGAGATGGCAGATCTCCTGGCAAGGCCAGGAACTGAGGGAGACAGGGGAAAACCTCAAACACGTGCGAGGGGGTGATGCAGCACATCAGTATCTGAAATATTACCCAGGGTTTTGAAACCATCTGAGCAAAGACAAGGTTAAGGGAGACTTCACTGCAAACTGTGACTTTTGTCTCTGGTTATCTGTGCTTCATCCATGCTCAATGGGCCAGGTGGGAGGCAGTGCCCATGTGAATGTGGGCTGTGGGGACAGCACAGCCTCACTGTTGCCAGCAGACAAGCTCCCCCAGCCCCATGGGAGGGCAAACCTTTCTGAAGATAGCTCCATGCAGGAGAAGGATGCTGACTCCAAAATGCGTAGGCATAACTGAATCAAAGTGAACTCACCCGGCTTAGAGCAGCTGGTACAGATCATTATTTAACTGAATCAGAACAGAGCAAAAGCTTCCTACTCCATAAATCCAGATGAATGTGATTAATTCCTGTGAAATTTTATTATCAACAAATTATATTTGGTCTTCATTTGAAGATTTGTGTAAGGCTCTTTTTTGGCAAGGTCAGCAGTTGTGCCGAGCCTGATTTGTCACCAGTCTGGAAATCCCCAGCACTCTGTGCACCTTGACACACACACGAGCTGTTGTTTTGGCATGGTCAGTCCAAGGAGGGAGGCCGTGGGCCATCCCATCCTGAGAAGGGGAGCATTGCCTATCCCACTGTTGGTGTATGAAGAGGTGGAAGACCCATTGGTCTGCATCCCAGAGATGCCAAGACTCTGGCATCTGTGTAATTTCTGTTTTTAACCACAACTTCCATCAAAAACATACACCCAAGAGAGAACTATTGTTTTCACAGGTGAGAGAGAAATAATATCAGCAGGCAATTGCTACTGCCAGGAAAATAGAATCTTCAAGCTGGGAGGCTGCTGAAGTCCCTCAAGCAAGAAATTTTTCTCTCTTCTAATACTCCTGGATGACATAGAAAACCTTCTTTCCTGATAGACTGCAGTTTACAGGAGAATTGCTTCAGGACTTCTCTAACATGTGCTTAAGATGAGATTGATCTGACAAAGGATCCTTGCTTCTCTTGCTAAGGCTCTGACCAGAAGGACTTTCTCCAAGTGACATATCCTGGATCACACCATCCTTTTGCTCTCAGTGAGCCAAGGCAGACAATGCTCCCTCCTGGAGAATTTAGTAACTGTCCTGAATAGCGCGAGAAGCTCCAAGGCCCAGAGACACCATATTTAATACTAGCAATCCAGCATGCTGTCATGCCCAGATTTAACCTCCCTTTCAGCCACACAAGAACTAGAGAAAAGAAACTTCAGCAGGATCAGTGATTTTCACTGATAACAAATCCAGACAATGCAGGATACAGACTGGTTCTCTTTCAAGAGACATGTGTGAGTCACTACAGCTGTTCCCAGGATATGAAATGTTTGGAGGGATGACCAGAGGTCAAGGTGCCTTTGCTCTGATGCAGCTCAGCAGCAGTGAGGCTGTGCAATGTGCACCATCTTGGCAGACAGAGCTGACAGGATGGCTATGGAGATATTGCTAGTTAGGAATAGATAAGTGTGCTGTCAATCACTAGTGTAAAACCAGATGTTGTGAGCTTGCATTTGTGGCTAGCCAGCTGAAAAAGTGACAAATCTTTCATCTGCAGGAATAAGAGAGTTTGGCATAAAGATATTTCTTTTGAAATGGCAAGGAAGAACTCTGATGTGTCTCAATTGATTGGTTAGGAGCAGGTTAAGGCCAAGGGAACAATGGACTGAGATCAAAATTTTTAAGTAAAAAGAGGCAGTTTAGATTTCAGGTGCTTTGAGTTTGCACATTTGTAAATAGGTAACGTGATCCTTAAAGGGGTTGTGATTGTGTTTTTACATGTCCCCAGATAAATGTAAGAGAATCTGGCTATCAGTTTAGCCTTTGCACACGCATCATGCCCTGCAAACCTGGCAAGTGAAAGGCTGAAAGGGGGCTACAAAAAGGCTTTGAAAGTGAGCCCTCTGAAGAGCTCCTGAGCTAAGTGGTGGGAACAGATGTGAGCAGATGGGTACCAACTCGCCCTTCTGCCATGAAGATGATCTGTGAGCTCTCAGGATAGTTCGAAGTCATATTGAAAGAAATAAAGAATTGTTGTTGGGGTGATTGTTCATTGCTGGGATCACATGGCTATCATTTAGGATCAGAAAGTCTCTTTCTACTGTGGTCTTGCTAAAGGCCTGCTGTGTGTTTCTCAAGCCTCCCTTGCAAGCCAGATGATGTATCACATTATATTACAACTCATGTGCTTTTTACCATCTCCTTTTTCCCAGGTCTAGGGAAAGATTAGTCTTTGATGAGGTGTGGTCCTTCCAGAAAAGGGAGATAGTCTAGGGCAGCTTTCATCCAAAACTCACAAGCTTATGTGGTCCCTGTTTATCTACTGGAGACACCAACAATCAGCATAACAGACACAGACAATGAATTTCATCATGCTGTCTGTAACAGGCACTTGTGAAGTCTAGCCATGTTAACAATATGCACTGAAAACAGGACTTTTGTTTTCTTCTAGAACAGAACAGCAATCTGCACTATGGATGAACGGTATGGGATATCTACATTCCATGTGACAGCAGCTTAGCCAATGTTCAAAGGGACTTCTAACAATCTCAGCTTCATCCTCCAAGTCAGTTCAGTATGGCTCAAGGAAACTTGGACAAGACATGCATTCAGAGGACCATAAAGGCTGTGATGGGCTGAGGAACAGCGAATGTAGGAAACAGAAAGAAATGCTGTGGAGCAGTCGCAGCAGCTGGATTTTGGAGGCTGAATCTGACTTAATTTTCTGACTTTTGATTAGGGAGAAGATGGTTATGAAAAGGAAAGCCAAGAAGCAGCCAGACTAGAGAAGATTTAACACTGTTTATAGAACCACTGGATGTCAGAGTGCAGTTGGACTCCCAGAGAGGGGGTGAGACATCAAACATCATGGAGATATTTGTCAAGGAACACATCTCATGAAAAGCTTACCCTGCAGATGTTCCTAACATACTTGTTCCTCTTCATACTTGACATCTAGAAGAAAATTCCCCAAGCATATAAATTATTATCCATATAATGACATGGACACCCAAAAGGATGTTCCCATCCAGAGCATCATCAGTTGTGGAAGAAGATGCAAGTCCAGATGTTTATTCAATGGGCACACCATTAGAAAAAGCACAGTGCTCAAATAGCCAGGTTGCTTTATGCAGCATCATGAATTATTAGTCTGAGTTATACAGGCTTACAGTCAACTTCCCTGTCTCCTGCCAGCAAGCTTTCCAGTCTCACATACCAACACAGTTCATGTGCAGGATAGATTTATTGAATTTCTCTCAGCTAGAGACTACCCAGCCTCATTCGTTTAAGTGTTAGGTTTTCTTGGGTGTAAAAGGCGCAGATTTCTACATTTTTGAAGTATGCTTAAGCAATTTCCAGGAAATAGATGCATATCAGTACGTGCTCTAGTGTTACCTAAATGGTCCTTAAGAAATAGGCAGCAGATGTTTTAAGGCAGAAAACCCCAGCATTTCACAAACAGTCTCTAGTTCTGTTTATTTAAAGAATGTACTTAATTAGTCTATTGTGAGCATAATCATAAATAAAGTAAAATTGATGCCTTTGCCATAATACTTTTAGCTGGAGCTCTTCCGGATTTTGTTTTCTTTGGAGCTCTGTAAGAGCTGAAGACTCAAAAGGTGACCTTCATAATTCATTAATCATCACAAAACTCTTCCTTGAGGGAAAGAAATATGAAAGGTATGTGCAGTGTTGAAAGAGGGTGGCTTGATTCACAGCAGATTTGAGAGTCTGGGCTCTCAGCCAGAGGATGATTTTTCTTAAAGAAGCCGTCCATCCAGCCCCCAGGTGCATGGTGGGTCCATCCAGCCTGGCGTGCATGGTCGTCCCCCTCTGGCCTGCCTATTCCTTCCTCTGCAGAGGTCAGGGCTCACCTCTTTTGGCAGCTCAGCTCTGGGGGATGGTGGCTTGGCTTGTTACTCCAGCTAAAGCTCAGCTCTTACACTGTCACCTCAGCCAGAGACTGTCCTTGCCTTGTTCTTCACCAGCACAGACCATGTTCTCCTGGGCCTCCTTTTGGTTTCTGCATATACCTATGCAAGTAAACTAGGAAGGGACAGGACACTGGCTTCTGGCACTGGCCTACAGCTGTCCTGGTGGGACACTTAGCACACACCCTGGCATGGTTTGTAGCCCCAGCAGCCACCCTTCAGTGCAGCAAACACCTGGGCACAGTTCAGCTCCAAGAGACTCAATGCACACACAGGAGCAGTGGGCTGTATGGATCTACACCTGAGCTGTAGGTGCAGGCAGGTTATCCAAGCAAATGCAAACTATGCCATAGACGTGTTCACTTCTCACGCACAGTTGCAGTCAATGAGGTCCATCCTTCTGTACTCCCCTCACACTTGGTTGCTCTACAAGCTGTTCTGGGTCAAAAGAAGAGCCAAAAGGAGCAACCAGGCATCCCAGAAGAAAATTTATTTGGGTTCAACAACACAAGATTTGTGAGATCTCAACTCATGAAAAAATAGGCCTGACAGACAGAACAGCCCAGGTCTACCCCCACCTTGGAGGTGAGACTCCCCTTGCTGTGTATGGGTGTTTCAAGGATGCTAGTTAATTGCTCCACCAGTGCTGGCAGTGCCAGGCCTGGGTGTCCTCATCATGAACAGAGCTATGGCATTCCTTGCCCTGTGTGGCTGGGGCACACACCATTTTCACCACAGGGCTGCTGGATGCCCTCCACTCACCCCACACATCTTCCACGTCTGTGAGCTGTGCTTGTGGCCATTTCACTGACTATCACAGATGAGGCCTCTGGTGCATGTTGCAACAGATCACATGGTCTCCTGGAGTTCAAACCTACTGATACTGTATTTCCCTCAGACCACAGATGTCACATCTTCAATCTCATTCAATTTGGAGCAGTCACCAACACCTGTCTGCCTCACCAGTGCAGTGTGCAGCCAGACCTGGAGAGCCTCAGCTACAGATCTGCCACAGGAGTGGCATTACAGACTGAGGCCCATACTTGGGCATCTAAGTAAAGCAGATCAGTCTTTAAAGGCACTCAGCACTGCAGATCTCCATGATTTTGTCAGTTGTTCACTTAAAAGGAATGAGAATGTGATTAGCACGGTACAACTCTCCATAACTCATCTGGGATAACCCCTGGTTTCCTCAAGCAACTCTTCTTTCAGCCAGGCTTGCTACAGAGATGAAGCTCTCTGTACCATGGTTTAGGCAGAAAAGCATGTGTGCAGGTATTCCTCCTTATTCCTGCACTATCAAACTGTGACTGACATAAGCCTATGTGTCCCATTATTTTCACAAAAATAAATGGCTATGTAGAGGAGAAAAAGAGATGCTGGAAATGTCTGAATGGGGAAGCAGGAGAAAAGGACCAATGTCTTCACAGATATCAGGAAAGTTCTACGAGGTAGGTACATTAGGATTACCACAGCCACTGATAAATATCTTGGAGCTGGCACAAAAGAATCCAGCAACTAGCAGAAATCCACCAGGAAACAATTCCACCTACATTCCCACTGTAAGTCATGTTTTCTCAAGGCAAACACATCACCAAAACTCTCTTCATCCCTCCACTTGCCCATAAGCCAGACAGAAAATAATAAGAATGTGACTTGTCTTGGAGGAATGTGAAGTTGTTCAGGAAAGATACCTAAGCCTCAAATGCTTAGGGAGGAGAAGCGCAGGTACAAGAACACATCCAGAGACACTGAAGTGACAGTGGGCAGCAAATCAAACACCTGAAATAAAACACACCCTGAACTCTATTCACACACATGCATTTTTGCCATGGAAAAATGGGTGAAAAGACCTTTTTTTAATGGACTTGATGTAGAACAGAGCCTTCTGGTCCCACTCCAGCACAGCAGCTGAGCAAGGTTTTATTTTAAGGGCATATGTAATCTCAGAAAAGCAAGTAGGATTTCTTGTGTGCTTAAAGTGAAGCACAGGTTGAAAATTTCTTCTCTGGCTGTCGGAGAGGGTCCTTAACAGGACGGTCATCCTTGCTGCCTTCACAGCTTCTGGGAGTGTACATTGGGTGCTGAGACCACCGTCTTGGTGGGATGACAGAATCCAGAGCAAAGCCACAATTTCAGAAGACCAGAGTGATCAACTTCAAAGGTAAAATCATAAAGCAGAATAAGGTTTTTCTGACGTATAACACAGTGTGTGGGCAGATGTAAAAGCAGCCTGTAAATATCTGAGGAGAGTAAACACTGTTGATAGAAAAAAATTACTTAGGCAAGCACACTGACAATGTAATTAAGGTAAATGAGAGAACATTAAGAAAAGGAAAATTCAAATTAAATACTATGGGAATATTGGTGAGAGAGTTTAGACTATAAAACTGCTGTCTACAGTTTGTGCTAACTTCCACAGTTCTGCTTCTCATAAAGACATCAGGCAGGAATTGAACAAATTAACATTTATACTCTGGATTTTTAATTTGTTTTAATTTTAATTGAATTGTCTTTGCATCGTTCAATGTACCTATATTACAATCAGGCCACTCAATGTCACCAATGCAAGAAGGAAGAGGCAAATTATGCTCAGAATATTAGTATCAGTCTTCTTAACTGGTTTTGGGCAAATGATGCTAGAGCAATAGAGGTCGGATGCTGTTCCAGGTTGTTCAGATTTAGGTAATGTACTTTGGATGTCCACGTGTTTTTCTTTTAATCTTACAGTGTAAAAGAGCTTGTTAGATATTCACATAACTATTTCTGTCACCTAAAAATAGTTGACCTTTATTCACACAGCTCTTTTTCATGGTGAAGCTAAAGCACGCTGAGATTTTAGTTCAAGCAGTCTGCTTAAATCTTGTGTGCCAGCAAAGGAAAATCAAAGACTGGTGCCACAGCCTGCAGGGAAGGCAGGCCTGTTGTTACCTGGGGCTTTGTGTTTCAGATAGCTCAGGGCTTCACTTTCACAGAGGATGTGTTGCTGGTTGTTGCTGATCAAGTGCCTGGATCCAGGTCCATGGGACAGTTTGGTCTTGGTGAGAGGATTCCGAATGCCTGCGATGAGCTAGACAATGGTGTCTAGGTTATGCTGAAGCCATCACTGCCTCTTGGCAGTGTTGCATCCTAGGGATGGCATCCTAGGCAGGGCATGTCCTGCTTCTGCTCTTGTCCTTGTCTTTTCATTCTGGGATTTTTTTCTGCACAGAAGGATGCTGTAGCATCAAGGAAAACCCAAATAAACATAATCCAGAGTCCAGACCCATGGGCACAGGTGGTTGGCAGAGCAAGCTACCATAGCATCTGCATAGGAATTGTTCCCACTGGCACCATCATGTCCTGTTTGTCTACAAAACCCCTCTGGATCTCTTGTTGCACCAGACTTGGATGAGAGCGACTGATGCAAGGACACAGTGCCCAGTCCAGTCACAAACCACACTCTCCCTACCTGTGATCTGGTTTGCCAGGGCGAGGACAGAGTCCAGCCAGCCCTTGCATGCAGTCCCCTCCAGTGTTTGCAGCCTGCTGCAAAGGCAGAGGGATAGCAGGGCCCCATTCTGCCAGCTGGGGTGCAGAGCAGTGAGGTGACCCTGGAGCTCCAGATCCTCCTCCTCCCACCATGGCAGTTACAACATTAAAAGCACAAAGTGGTTTTTATGGCTTGATCCTTTGCTTCGAGTAACTTTTGCTGCTATTTGCCTCCTTGGGGTTGCCAGAAGAAGTTTCCATGAGAGGTTTGAGGCTTTGCTTTTCTTCTGTGATAATTCTTCTCTTGGCAAAAGTGCCTCCATTTACATGAGCAGCTGGTGACTGAGCAAATAATTTCAGGGAGCTCGGTTTCTGTGGAAGCCTTGCATGTGCCCCTCACAGTAACTCTCCATAAACACTGGTGTCACTGTGAGAGCGGACGGCAGCTATTGCCGTGTTTCTTGGTAAACACAGATGGTGTTTATGCTTAAATATGCCAAATGTGGTAATGAGAGCAAACTTTCAAAGGATTTATTTTTATGTTGTTTCCATTCTGTCCCTCTGATAATTAAGGCTGCTGTGACCTGCCTTTTGAAGTAGGAAAATATATTTATGCAGTGCTATTCAGGTTTCTAAAATAACTAAGGAAGGTTTTGTTTGGTTTCTGCTGAAGGACACTGAGCTCCTCTTTCCCAGGTTTTATTGCCCTGTATTGAAAATTGTAGACCAAGGTTTACGAGGATCATTTGGTTATTGGTTTATGTATTTATTAATTGTTTCTAAGGCTTTCTCTATAAAATGACTATTCTTTTTTTTTCCTCGGAAAATGACATTAATGAAAGAGTTGGAAAGTTTTACTCTATTCTGTGTATGTTCTTATGCCATGCTCATGCGGTAGCATTGACAACCAGTGAGGAGTATCTGTCTTCTGGGACATGTCTCTTCTCCCATTGCCTCTGGAGGTGAGTGTGCTGGTGAGTGTGTTTCAGATAAACACTGACACTGCAAGCATGCAAACAAACTTTGATGCTGGAGGCAAGATCTGAGAAAGTCCTACACTCTGTGAAGGAGGTGACAGAAGTCCCTCCACAGCTACAAGCATCCTTGGTCTCCTTGTCCCTACGGAAAGGAGCTTATTTTTCTTAGGGTAAATTTCTTTCATGAAAGGGTGATCAGGTGTTTGAACAGGCAGCCCAGGGAAGTGGTGGAGTAGCCAGCCCTGGAGGTATTTAAAAAGTGTGTAGGTATGGCACTGAGGGACATGGTTCAGTGGTGGACCTGGCAGTGCTGGGGTAATGGTTGGACTTGGTGATCTGAGAGGTCTTTTCCAACCTAAAAGAGTCTATGGTTTTATTTTCCCTCCTGTGGAGACTAGTTGGGGTTTCTTCCTACACACACATCTGCCATCCTTCCTGGAGGAGAGACTGCTTCTCTGCAGCACAAGCACGAAACTTCCCTTGGATTTCGGTGCTGAATACTTGGAATAAATCCAAGTAAGGCTGCTCTGAAAGGTCAGTCTGACTGACCAAGCTGGAGCACAGAGCACCCCTATTTGTCTTCTGTCTTCAGGTCAATGCACAGGAAATCTTTCAGAGCTAATGCAACCTTGTGCCACAAGCATTGGCACTGGATGCTTGGGATGAAATAAATGGGCTGTGACATTTCAGTGGGGTCAGCATGGAAAAGATGCTAATGTGACATATCAAGCAAGCTATGACAGACAGCTCCAGAGATACCTTTCCTCCAAGGGATCAGCACCAGTAATTCTTGTTGTGGGTCCTCAGGATTTAAGTTTTGATCCTTGTTATCCCACTGTTTTATTGCACTAAAGGTCACAGACTCCCTGGCACCTCTTCTGTTATCAAATACAACCTGTAGCAGAATCTCTTACACCGAGTTCTTAAACAGCTGTGCCTAAATGTCACTGTTACAGAAAGAGACTGCATGCACAGAGACTGTATGTTCTCTTGGCACAGAGCTCTTGCAGGGATAGCAAACTAAGCAGAATAAAAGAAAAAAAAAGTATCATTTTTTGTATTCTTTAAAAATTTTGAAATCATCTAGAAATGACTAAATAATGTAAACAGCTTTCTAACGATTTGACCTTCCCAGAATGCTGTGTTCTTTAAGAAAAGGTAGTTTCACCACATATTTTGTGACTTTGAGATAAAAATAATATTTTTAAAATCTGTATTCTTCCTTCCTGTGGCTTGCAAATGCAGTGAGGAAGACACTAGAATGTTTTTTTCTGCTACAGCTGTTACCATTTAAATCGTGGCCAACAAGAGCTGTGTGTTATAATAGTTTCAGGAGTCTGTAAGGCTGCAGCTATGTTAGAGACAGCTGTATCTGTTTTCTTCCCTAATCCATCCTGGCATCTGTACCCATATTTACAGACTTGTACAAGAAGTCTTATTTCCTGCACTGCCAAGGATCTTTAGCTTCCACCTTTGAAAATGAGAGTGGATTAGGGGGCTGAACCCTGGAAGCAGGAGATACTGACTTCCATGTCTACCTCAGCATCACAGCATTAATAGGCAGGACACTCAGATGCAGATCACAGAGCAGGAATTTCTGATCACACCTCAGGGCTACACACAACTCTATAGGATGCTTCTGGTCTATGGAGTCTCTTTCCCAAAAAAGCTGACCCAACTGAGGACATGGACTTATTCTTCTAGGGTCAATGCAAAAACTACTGTTGAAATGATGATTGGATTAATGCCTTAAATGGCTACCTAGAAACAGAGACTAGACAGGAATAAAGGAATAAAGGAGGGATTTATTTGAAAGGCCTTCAGAGGTACACTCTGGGGTCCAGAGGGTCCTGCCTCAGTGGATCCCAAAATGGACAACAAGTCATGAGTTCTTCACACTTTGATATCATCATCAATTCACCAAGCAGAACCCAGCCAATGATGGAATTTCCCCAAGCTTCCCCTCCCTCTCCCCAAGATAATGGTTTTCCGTTTTTGGGCCTAGGACAGTCTGGGTGTCCTTGGAGAGCAAGCTGGAGAGGCTTTGTTATGTCTGTCTTAGCATAGAGAACAGCACTTAACAAGCTACAGGAAACTTCAGTTACACTAGCAGTACAGGATTTGAACAATATAAAAGCTAAAACCTAAAGCATCAGGATCACCTGAGAGATGGTAGTGTAGATAAAGAGGTTTTACATGCATTGAGTGAGTAACCTGTGATGAAAGCTTGGCTGAAGGTTCACATTCGCACAGGTGGATACCAATGGAAAAGGCCTGGCAAACCAGACACTCACAGGGACAAACTTAAAACCAAGTCCAAGCCAGTTGCTAGAGTAGCTGCTAAACACTCAAGAAACTCATACTTTTCAGTCCTGCTGGACCAGATTCCCCTACAACTTTCAGAAATTCACCTCATAGGAGATTCATATAATCTAACTTTAGGTATTTAGGCTTCCTCTGTAATCAGAGGAGAGAGAAAAGGACTTCAAAGATAATTTATCCTACTCACCTCCAGGAATATATCTTGATGACCTCTGCTGAATTCTCCCCATCATCCCCATCATTCCCTTTCCTCTACTGGGAGATACAAAACTGGATGCAGTATGTAGCTGTGGTATAATGAGGGTTGATTAAAGGGGATAATCCCTTCTCTTGATCCACTACGATGTTCCTTTTTCTTCAGCCACTATGAGCAAAGGCTGAAAAATAGTCCATGAACCCCATCCTTTTGCCCAGCTTTTGTGAAATGATGGAGCTATAGGGTATTTCCCTGGCTGTGTTACCATCCAATGGCAAGAGCAATACTGCATCTTCATTCTCTATGGACCTTTGGGCTTCCTCACAAAAGTCCATATGAGTTTTGATGTTTAAATTCGAGCAGGACTTAATTTTACATCCAGACTCAAATATGGGAAATATTCTGACAACAGTTTAACAGGATGTGAGAAATACTGATTCAGAAGAAAGAGTGTGGTACACAACTTAGAATGATGATATCTTAAAAGAAACACTGGACTTTGGTTTGATTTTTGCAATGACTAAGTAACAAAAATAGTCACAGTCAAATATTAAGCCAAAATAAATGAGGCATGAAGGATTAAGACAGAGACATCACTAGATTTTCCATGTGATTTGATTTTAAACAGTTGTTAGGAACTAGGAAAAACAACAGAAGTGCTTGTCTTTTTATTAAAAGGACATTTTTGAGGGAATGCCAACCGCCCTACAGCATCCTGAGCTGAATCTTAAAATAGGCTTTTGAAGTGTGGCGCAAGAACATGAAAAATATTTTAAGAGCAGCTGGAAGGGATTGGGATTGAAGTCCCCGACTAGAAACAGAGCAGAGGTCCCGGGAGCCCTCTCGTCTTCAATGCAGGCCGCTTTCCCTGGGTCCGTCCTGCCCGTGCTTCCCTGGCTTGCTGGCACCACCTGGTGGCATCCCAAACAATGTGGCTCGTCGAGAAGCTGCCAGAGCAATTTCTTCCTCTGTAGGAACGGATAAATCTAAAACACATCAAACTCTATTCCGGCACTCAGAGCATGATTATTAGGAGCTGTAAATCAAAAAACCTGCCATAGTCTCCTTCGAATCCCAAACAGTCACGTTGCACCTATATCCAAATTCCTGGCAGTATCATAGCTGGGCAGGTTTTCAAGATTTTCACATAACTGATACTTTCACAGAATCGCACTGACATTTATATGGCTGTAAATTCCAAAGGACTTCAAAAGCAATAATTGTGAGGTACCATTAAAGGGTTGGACGATGACAGCTGGGGGTAGGTGAGCAGAACATCTATTAGGAAAAGAGAGAATTTTGCTAGAGGATATCTGAACTAAATCATATTCTTAAAAAAATAAAAGTGCAGGATGTTAACATGCAGGAGCTTTCCCTATAGGAGCTTTCCTTACAGATTTTATCCAAGAGAGCATCACAAAATGAGCTGCATTAAATCTCATCCAGTCTAGTATTGGAGATGAGACATTAAAGCTGCTAAACAATCTTCTTCCACATGGCTGACAATCTGAACAAATAATTTTCTGCATGATTTCCATTTTGTATCTCCATAAGGAGTATATTTTATAATTCACAAAACGAAACATGACATTAGTCATTTGCATCACATATGAAATATACTGCGCTTTCTTGTAGAGTTCCAATCTTTAGAGCTGACTGCTGGGGAAGCAGTGATTAATGTGATGAACTAAAATCCTGCATTGGAGCATGGGGAAGTTTTCTTAGTGATCAAATGGAGCTAATCAGGAGAGATTTAGATTAGAAAATATATAAAAGAAGTAATAAAAGCAATTTATTAACAGTAGCAGGTGATATCTATAAAGATAAATATAAGATAAATAATCAAGAAGGACTAAGATGAGGTTACTCAGAAAGAGTGTGGAAGACAGGAAAAACTTATGGGTGCACTAGTTTGCATGCCCATGAAGGGCTGAATAATGAAAGCCAGGAAGTGGGCATATAATAGGAAAAAAAATAGGAAGTACATGGATCTAGAAAAGGTAGGTAATACCAATAAACCTGACACCTTTCTTCACAGGTGTTATACTTCACAAAAAAGTATTTAATCTCTGTGTGTATCTGAAAAGCATCTCATTGGATACCCTCAGAGAAATTATCAAGCAGCTTTTAGAAAATGGGATTCAGCACAGCACGTATGTAAGAGTAGGCTTTGAGGGTGGCAGCAGATCCTTCAGGAACTGGTCATGGTGGGAATTTCCTCGGTGGTCAAGGCAGAGAGCAGAACTCCAATATGGTACATGGAGATGTTCAGTCAGTGTATGAGAGGATTGGGACACTGTAGGAGAAGAACTGGTGGCGTTGGAGACTAGACCAGCTGCTCAGCCGTATTGAATGGAAGGTCACAGTCCTTGGAAGGGATGCTAAGAAATTCACAGCAATTTGGCATGTCCTTTGGGCATGGCTAACAGGAAAAAGAGATTTTTATGTTCAGGGCTGATCTTGAAGCTGCCTTCTCCCAACTTGAACCAGTTTTCCATCACAGAAAGGGAACCATAAAATTGTGTGGATTGGAAGGCACCTTAGAAATCATCTATCTCCAACGTCCCTGCCATGGGCAGGGATGCCATTCACTAGATCAGGTTGCTCAGAGACCCATCTAACCTGGCCTTAAAAACTTTCAGGAATAGTTCCTCTCCTTCCTTTTTATAAGCCCCCTTTGGGTACTGGAAGGTGCTATAAGGTCTGCCTGGATCCTTCTTCTCTCCAGGCTGAACAACCCCAGTTCTGTCAACTGGTCTTTGTAGGAAAGGTGCTCCAGCTCTCTGATCATCCTTTTGGCCTCCTCTGGACTCACTCCAACAGGTCCATGTCTTCTCTGTGCTGAGGACCCCAGAGCTGGACACAACACCCCAAGTGGGGTCTCACAAGAGGACAGTGGAGAAGCAGAATCCCCTCCTGGCCCTGCTGGCCACGCTGCTTTGGATGCAGCCCAGGATGTGGTTTGCCTTCTGGGCTACAAGCACACCCTGTTGGTTCATGTCCAGCCTTTCATCCTCAAGAACACCCAAGGCTTCTCTGCAGGGCTGTTCTCAACAGGCCACATTATTCTTGCTCCTGGTGCTCCTGTCCCAGTCTTGTGCTTTAGGAGCTGACTATAGGTGTGAAGAGATAACATGAGAAAAGAGGACAAGCTGGATTAACATTTATGGCATTGCAGATATTGCAGTGCCTGTGGGTTCTATTATACTGTGGGAATGCCAAAGTACTTCTTGTATAGTCTCCACCACTCCCTCACCTTACCTAAACACTCACAAATTATATACCAGGTGCCAAAATAATAAAAAGCTTAAAAATCAGAGTATTTGAAAGTATGAGTGTTGTTTACTTTATATTCACCTTTGAATTTGACTCTTTGAGTAGTGTGTTTATAACTTTTTTTCTTTATGGCTGCATTGATAAGAATTTGCAAGGTTCAGCCTCATGAAAGAACCAGGACATGGAGCAATACTGCTCCAGCTACAGCTTTCTGGCTGGGCTGTGTGCACAGCCAGGCACTTGGTGAGGTATATCCAGCTGGCCAGTTTGTTGAGCATGGATCCAAGTGTTATAACCTGGAGTTTAACTATAATATTTCATCCAGTACCAAAAGCCACCAGCCTGGAACTGTTTATTTTAAGAAGGACACAAGTATTTAATTTTTGAAAATATGTGTTGGATTAGTTATTATTCTGGATTTTGGTCATAGCTAGGCAGGTGGGTTTTTTTTTAAATTTTGCCTTCTAATCTTCAAAAGGTAAAAAAATACTAGAGATATGACCATTATTTTGTCATTCTCAAATAAATCCTAGGATGAGTGGCAGCAATTTTCTTTAAAGAAAACTTCACTAATTTTACTTCATATTTTTAGTTTCAGTCTGGACTGGTTTTGAATTTCCAGTCAAAGAAACAGGTCCAAAATCTAATCTTAATTTCAGGGGAATAAACTATAGCAGAATAATATCCAATCGTGTTTAAAGATTTCCTACAGCTTTGCGCTTCTTCATTTGAAGTCTCGGCCTTTTCTCAAATCCCGGAGAAGGTCCGCGGCATGAGACACATAGCCTTCATACAGTTACTAAAAAAATGTATTGGCTTTGAGCCTGGCGTGGTTAAATGCGCAGTTAAAACAGCACATAGCATCGAGAGTCACTTTCTCGGCACGGGTTTTTTGAGTAGTAAAAGCATAAAACGAAGCTGAAGACACTGCCGGTAGGTGTCACCCATGCACCAGGCACCGAGCGCGCAAACCTCACCCCACGGCCACCCAAAGAGCCACTGCAGGCGGCGGCCAAGGCAGGCAAGGAGGCTCCAAAGGAAGGTTTCCCTCGAATGCAGCCCATGGCTGGTGCAGGGATGTTCAGAGGGCAGCCGCCGTGGGCATCCTGAGCGGGGAAAACTCCTGCGACCCATGCTGGACATGGAGAGAGCACCCCAAACTCTGCCTCCACTGCCAGGAGTGAGCCCTAAAGGGAGGAGGTGTTATTGTCAGCTCTGCTGGGCACAGGGAGACCTGCCCCAAGCAGGGTGCCGGCATCTTGGGGAGCTGGTCTCCACCATCACCTCATCTTCATCACCATCTTCATCACCATCTTCATCCCCGTCTCCTGTCACCATTCCTGGGCTGGGGATGTCCCTGACAGAGTGTCCCACCCTGCAATCCTGAGTGCTGAGGGACTTGTTCTCCCCAGCATGGCAGGTCGAGACTGCCAGACCCTTTACACTCCTCTTTACACCTGTGTGTCATGGAAATGAAGATTCCAAGCTTGTTTTTTCCCCTCTAAAAGTCAATTGAAAGCAGCTTGGTGCTATCCAGATTAATCATTAATTAGCACTGAGCTGACTAATGGTGCTTGTTCAGGCTTTCTATAAAACATCTAGAACCAAAACCCTGCAATTCTCCCCAAACCCTGTGTACCCAAGAGTCTCATTAATCCCAGACATACTGACATTGCTCAGTCTCTCCATTTTTACTGCAAAAGGCTTAGAAATAGTCAAGCTTATACCCTGATCTGCTTATCAGTAGGACATTTGGGCACAGCCCAGGGTTTTGCTGCTGCTTCTCTGCTCTGGCTGAAGGCAACTGATTTGGCTGAGCACCTCCTTCCTCACACCAGTGTCTGGTATTGGTGGGGAACTTGGCTGTCTAACCAAGCTGTCTAACTCTCACATCTTACCAGCTATCAATGATTCCTGAGCAAAACATTGGGAACTCTCAGCCTGGACAATTGGGAACAACATCAGATATACCAGTGGCTCTGATTTTTTGTGTTCTCTGGAGCTCTGTGTTCTGATGAGCCAAGTCATGGGCTTTTAAAGTCACCTCAGTGGTTTACAGGAATTTGGGCACTGAAACATAGGATAGAAAAATATGACTTTAAGAAAGAAAATCAGCCAAGCAGTGAGAGACATGATCATCCTTAATTATAGCAAATGGATCAAAGAATATCACTGATGTTTCTAGGGGGTTTTGTGTGTCAAACAAAGGAAAAGAAGACTTTTAACCATGCTGACTCTAGGCAAATAATCCTTCCAGGATCCCTAATCACACACACCGAGGGCAGCAGCCACAGTTACATGTTGGTTGCAACAGGCAGCTAAGTATAATTTTTTCTAGAGAGAATAACAGGTCTTGGGGAAAAAAAAAAAAAAAAAAAAAAAAAGAAGAAAGAAAGATAAATATCACTCATCTTACTTGTCTGGCAAAACTAGAATTCATTTCCCAAATCAGAATCTTTGGAAGGGGGCAAGTTCACTTTGTTTTCCTGACAGGAACAAGAAACTGCCAACAGAAATCAAATTAATCTAATGAAAGAGCTTCAATCATGTACCTCTTCACACAGGTGCAGGAGTTCCTGACTGGTTGTGTTTCCTATGGGTGCCACTGAATAATTGTTTCAAAGCTGGGTACCCTTTGCTTCAGTGCCACAGGACTTTCCTGGGGGGCTTCCAGAAGGTGGAGGAAAATGAACTGTTATTACTATCACACTCTCTGTATGAATAAAGTGGGTAGAGATCACCTTCTCTGAGTACAGGTGGGGAAATGAGGAGAGGGCCATTTCTACTGAAACCCAGCAAGTACAGAGGGGTACCCGGGGTTCGAAGAGTTGCTGACTTGCAGCCTCTCCTGGGCTATGTCCTCCCTGCTAAAAAAGCAGCTCCCCCAGCCAGCAAGCAGCTCCCCCAGCAGCTCCCTGACCCAGCTGTGGGAAACCCCTAGGTCCTCGGGGCTGCTCTGCCTGGTACCTTCCCATGACTGCCTAGTTGGATGGCCTTAAAGGCCATTTATTTGCTTTGTTTTAATGGAAGATGCTTGGCCTGAACTTCAACCAGGTCTTCCACTGTCTTTAAATCAGAAATCCATTGTAATGAATAATACCTTTTTCTTTTCAATAGTAACACAAATATCACTACCATTCACATGGGCTGCCCAGAATATCTTGAGCTATGGAAGAGGAAGATCCAGGCACCACCCCATAACTGTGCTGTGCGCAGTGTGACTGTGATAGACACTGAGATAAAACCTCTTACTTAATTAAGTAGCAGCAGGCAGGATGTGGGGCATGAGGTCATGCTGAGGCTCACAAGCCAGCTCACAAAAGCCTCTGGTAAGCAGGGCGTGAGGTAGTTTCCACGAGGTGGGGCTCTGTCCCCAAATTTTGCAGCTTTTCCTGCTTTCCTGAAGGCATGTTCAGCTTTTCCCTCTCTGGTGCTGAGGGTGGTGGCAGTGGTCCTGGTGATGGGCAGGGAGAAACATGGGATGAAATTTTGATGGAATGGTGGTTTGAGGTGCTCAGCATGGAGATGCTCAGTGTGAGCCCCCTGAAAGATGCTGATTCCCATGAAGTGCTCAGCACACCCTGCTTCTGCAGTGCAACCCGGGGGGGGCAGCTCAAACCTGCACCCAAAGTCTGAAGCAATAATATTTTTGCAAATAACTGCTGAGCTGATACTCAGAAGGAGCCTGTGAAGGCCGAATCCTGCTACATGCTATACACCTTTTCACCCCGGTTATTGAGAATGTTCAGTCAAGGCAAGATGCTTTTGCAAAAGGGTTTTCCTAGCAGAAATTATTTGCTTCAGGCAGCAGTTTCACAGACACAGGCATTTTCTCCATTTCTGTGCACTTGATACTAGTCATGTTAACAGCCCAGTAAACGTGTTTTCTTTTCAGCTACATTGCTTGTAACAGTATTTGCCTGAATTAGAGCGAGTTTGCTCTGCAAACGGCATTTACCTTTCCCAGACACAGCGCAGCTGTTCCCTGGTTGTTCTTGCAAGGTCCTTGTTTGCACAGAGTTTTGTCAGCAAATGCACCCCCTGAACAAGCCACTCACTCTGGCTGCCCAGCACTGATAGGGGAGTTGTAAGTCCTGCAAGACACCTTCATCCTTGTCTTCTCCTTTCATTAATGGGCACCTCCCTTCAAGACGGCGCCAACAAGGCTTTGCTCACGCCATCAATCACAGCACTGGGGTTGAGCGAGTCTTGCAGAAGCATGAAGGAAAGAAGTAGACATTATTAATTCTTCCTGCAGTGAAAGCTCTTCGATAACACATGCTGACACTCACTATGTATCCCCACCAGCACAAACACAAAGGTCACCACCTTCTGTCAGTACTGAACAGCAAACATGTCTCACACGCCTCCCACAGGCAGGACAGCATGGATGGCCACTCGGGTGGAATCATGGTCTGTGGAAAACACCAAAGCAGTGGTGCCTGCTGTGATGGGGGGGGCACAGGGAGATGTGCAGGGGCTGTCCTGATCCCAGAAAGCAGGATTGAGGGCAGAGCCAGAGAAGGCTTCAAGCTCCTCGGCGACAGGGATTTCCAGGCTTGAACATCAATCTGCAGGAGCCAGAACATTCTGCAGATACACTCATTTCAATGATGTGTGGGCACACATCCATCAGATCTGACTGTGAGATGTTTCCAGCTTTTCTTGCAGGCAGTGAAGCAGCCTGGACTCCTGGGGTCTGCTGAGCCAAGGGTGTTCATGACACACTGGGGAATGTGTGACTTCCAGGGCTTGTGGACCTCTGTTGCAGAGCTGAAGATGGAACCAAGGCTCGGGGCGAGACAGAGCTCTGCTGTCCAGGAGAAATCAGCTTGAGCACGGATCCTTCATGTGGAGGTGTTGGTGCGACCATGGGAGGTATGGAAATGCTGATATGTCGGTGTGTGCTGGGCTCCTCATTGCTCCCATGGTTCCTGCTGTGCACATAGGAGCCTGTGCTCCTGCTTCTCAGACTGGCTTTCAGTCCCATTCTTGTCTGCCTAGACTTCAGCCTGAGATTCAACCTTTGAGGAATGTATTATCATCTGAATCTGATGGGAAGGGAAGGGAAGGGAAGGGAAGGGAAGGGGAGGGAAGGGATAAGTCACCAGAGAGTGTCACTGGCTCCAGACAGCTTCATAAAGGTCCTGAAGAGATAAAAATTTCATGGATATATGTGTGTAGGGAGGAAGATACAGAAAAGTGAAGAGGCCAAAGACAACAACCATCTGACATGTTCTGAGATACACACTGGGGCTCCCAGAGAAGGTCTTCTCCTCCCTTCCACCAAGGGCAAGGCCTGCTGCTCCGGACACCTCTGGGAAGAATCACTCTAGCTGTGCTGACAAGTAAACTACCCAGGCACTGGTTTCCTCCATTTTTCAGTCTGCCACTCAATTCTTGCACAGAATATTTCAGTTCTGAGGTGGACAAAACTGGAATACCAAGCAGGGCTTCATATCATCTACTGTGGGCATTCCAAACTGAAATTCGCTGCATGGGTTGAAACCTGTTTCTTACAAAGTCTGGGATATAGATAGCCAGCTGAGGATCTGGCTCTCATTTTCCTAGTCCTAATGACGTCCACACCAACGGCTTCTGCTCTCAGGGGAAGGTACACCTACAAACTTACACACCTGTGCTCCTCTGACCCCACCCAAATCTTCTGGATGCTCAGGCCAGGTTGCAGTGTTTCTTTGAACTGTATTTAAAAGCTTAGTCTTCATCACAGCCAAGATGCTGCCTAAAATAAGAATGCAGTTTATTAAAGTGTCCACATTTTCATGCCTATTGGAACTAACTTAGTTGGTTTCTCAAAGAGCAAAAGGAGGTGTCCTGGCAGAGGAGTGCTTGGGGGAGATCTTCAAGCCTGGGCCCAGCTTTCAGGCAGAGGCAGGAGGTCTGCACCGAGCCCGACAGAGTTCAAGAAGCATTTGGACAATACTCTCAAACATATGGTGTGATTCTTGGGGTGTCCTGTGCAAGGCCAGAAGCTGAACTCAACAGTCCTGATGGGTCCCTTCCAATTCAGCGTATCCTGTGATTCTGATTCTAAGTCTGCCATTCCATACAGTCAACACCCAATTAATCCTCCCAGAATGCATTATTTTCCTTGCTCTGAGTTTCCTGTCACAGGAGATGGCTCTCTTTTAGCTTGCTGTAGCTGCCTTTAGACTTCAGAGGGGATAAAGGCAAGATATGGTCCTCTTCCTGGAAAGTGCCTGCAGCAGCTCCACCCTCCAAGCTGGCTTGATCCTATCTGCAGTCATTTAAGCAGACATTGAATGAGTAAATACTCTTACACATCAGCCACGAACTAAAAGACAGTCTGAGGAATGGTATTTTACTTCATTGCCAATCTCTTGAACTGCTGTTTCTGGCTTATCCTGCTCTGGGGACACATCCCCATCTCTTTGAAAGCAGTCAGGCACAAAGCTGTTACATGAGTGATTCATGCCCTCAGCAACTCCACAGTCACGTCCAGGCCCAAGAGTATAAATCTGGACTGTATTTAACTGGCCAAGGCTATTGAGACACCCGATCTGACCAGGATTCATTGAGACATGAGGACATAGTGCTCATTACAGAAGTGTCTGTCTGGATGCAGACACTTCGCAGGTAAGGGCTGTGATTTGTGATGCTGTGCTAAGAGGCAGGCTGTTGTGTTAAGAGTTGGACTGAGCTCAAAAGTGCAATTGCTGAGGGCAGAATGACAAAGGCTTTCTGCCTGCATTGATCATACAATGCCAGGAAAAAAAAAGTGGCAACTTTGCCCCTATTCAGTGAGCTTGAGCTGGTATCCAGAGCCATTTCTCACTGGACAGTCATGGCTCAAAACAGATGGGGTTAATAAAGAGGGATCATTTTTGCTATCTGATGAAAGCTGAGTAACTTCAATCCAGTTCCTCTGGGCAAGTGTGTACTACCAGCACTAACATCTGCAGGTGATCCAGCTGGCTCTTCACACAGTTCAATTACTTGTAGAGGCTTGCAGCTTGCAGCTCAAACTCTCCTGGGACCCCCTCAGGGCTGGAGTGTTTTAGAAAGGACTCACTCTGGTTCACATATCTAAATCTGTCAAAGGATGTTTTTAAAGCAGCACAGTGAGGTTGCATAAAGGTTGTGTGGCATCTCTTGCTGTACTGAAAGGTTATCTCAGCTGGAAAACTCGGACTTGGTCCATTTCCAATTAATACACTTCTGTGCAAGACAAAATGGTTCACTGGATGAAGTCTAATTTGCTACATATCTTGGTACTTTTTCAAGGAAGTTTGAGTTCAACATTAAGAGAGATTCTGTCTGTTATTATCACTGCATTCTGACCATGCAGACCAAGCACCAGAGAGACATTAAAAGCAAATGACCACGACAGGGAAATGGAGACAATCACAGTTTAAGGCTGTATCAGGTGAATCAAGCAATCTGTGAAAGAAGCATGAAACCTGCTTAACATGCTATTGCTTCTTATCAGACTTGGATTTGCTTTGATGCAGCAACCCAGTTCATCATGATAGTCAATGGTGGGGAAAGCTGGGCGAATGTGAGGACAGTCACATTAGCCTAGAAAGGTATTAAGATAAACCAATGAAACCAGACAAGGAGAATGGCAAACTAAGCACGTGCAATGTGGAAACATGAACTGTTTGCATGGCTGTTAAGAGAATTGTATTTACCAAGTAATCTTAGTTATCTAATGCACATGAGCAAGGCACGTCTCTTATTACATGTCTGTACAGCAATTGGCTAAATGACACATAAATATCATTGATGATAATATTATATTAATAAATGCAAGAATAAAAGCAATGGAAGATGAGGTCTTCATGCAAGAAATCCTTCGTAACAGCAACAGGCAAAGCTGAAAGCCTGTTGTTTACAAGGATGTAGGCAGCATTCAAAAGCTGTGCATTGGTGTTAACTTACAGCACAGCTGCAAAACACTTAAAATGTGTACCACAAGGTTTCAATTTAAAAAGGAATAGGATTCCCATCTAGAACAGAAAGGAAACTAATCTTTTTTCACCCACTTTTGAAAAAAAAACCAACAAAACAACCCAAACCACCAAAGATTGCATTTTTCCTAGTAAAGGGAAATTTTTTCCTAGTGAAGGGAAATATAAGTGTGTTAATACTCATAATTCTTAATTATGAGTATTAACACAGAATCATTTTAGTCCAGTAAGGAACTTTAATGACCAGACAAATGCCAATCAATTTTTATCATGTAAGTGTAAAGACAGAAAGTATCAGAAATATGACTACTTTTTATTATTTTCTTGGGTTTTTGTGACATCATTTGTAGAGAGTGACTAGCTATCCAAGGATGTTTTGGAAACTGTACAGGGGCAATATTTAAGCTCATCTGTTGATCTGCAGCAGTGAACAAGTGTGGTAAATTTACTATGTAGCTTTCTGAAAGTGGGAAAAGCTTTCCCGGGTTTTCAGTAGGTAAAGAGTTGCAGTTGCTGTGCATAGATTTGTCCAATTTCACTTGACAGTTTCTAAACTTCCAAAGTAATTCCTGCCTAAAAACTTATGGTTGGTGCCAAAAGGAGACAAAGATATGACTGACGGGTTTGAGTCTTTGGGACTAAGTTTAAAAATTGAGAAACTTAACATTTATCATCCCCCTCCTTCTAAAATCTGACATATCCACGTAACAGCTTGCATCATTCTCAGATCTGCTGGTTTAAAGAGAAAAAACACCATTCCATTCTAAATACAGCACTGTGTCTATTTGCTTTCCCACGTAACAGGAGAAATAAAGTAGTGCTTGGGTGATTCTCTAAAGAATGCTTTGTAAGAAAGGGAGCTAAATAATTGAATATCAGGCTGGTTATGTATGACTGCTACCAAGAAGACAGAGATATTATATTTGTGGCCAGAAATAGACTGATTTATTTTATACAAGAGCTTGAAAAACGTAGGTCCTGGATATTGACATCTGAAAGGTTAATGAAAAGGTGGCAGCCTGCAGTGATTATCACCTAGATCAGAAAAGACTTCTAAGTTCATTGAGTCCAACCCAGCACTGCAAAGTCCACCACTAAACCAAGTCCCTGAGTGACACATTTACATGGCTTTTAAACACCTCCAGGGATGGTGACTCCACCACTTTCCTGGGCAGCTATTCCAGTGCTAGACAACCCTTTGGGGAAAGAAATTTTTCCTAATATCCAATCTAGATCTCCCCTGGCACAATTGGAGGCCATTTCCTCTTATCCTATCTCTTGATATCTGGAAAAGAGACCAACCCCCACCTTGCTAGAACCTCCTTTTGGGAAGCTGTAGAGAATTTTTTTCCTAGCTAATAAATGTTAGTCCATGGATTTACACTTTAGTTTGAAATTAGGCTCTTAACCTTTAGATACTGTGGAGATGGGACCTCCTGACATGGTCTGAGTGTCTTTCATAGGCCACCAAACCATTTCTCTGGAAGTGTAGGCATGTGGCAGTTCAAGGAGCCAGGTCCATGGCAAGCTTTGCCTCTGAGATGCAACAGGGCTTCATTCCCTGTGTGCTGTGTCAGATGCTTGATGCATGCAGAGATCATAAAAGAGATAAGAGACTTGCCTAAGGCACACTGGAGTCTGAAAGGCAACATGACTTTTATGCAATTAAGTTGCTTCCAAACAACTAATAAACACTGGTAAATATTGGCCCAAGGACAGCAATAAAATAAACACTGTGAGTTGAACTGTAAATTTTTGACTACTGTAATCCTGCAGGAAGGTCACAGACTGAACTGTTCACTAGCTAAAGTCCCACAGACAATTTGGAAATGCCATATGATTTAGGGTGGAATGGTCTCTTGAAATTTATTGATCCATCCTTTTTCTTCTTCTCAAATGCATTTTTGTACAACTCCAAAAGCAGCTCATCTTGCATCATGCAAACAAGAAAATAAGCAACTTTACACTGCAGAACTGCTTTTGTTGAGTAACACCAGATCACCATGGGGTAAGGTAGTGAGGGAATCACACCCACAGGAATAACACATTTTATTTGAAGACAGCTGTGGTAACCTATGTGAGCTCTGCTCTTCGTGCATGCCTAGTCTCGTGGTGGAACAGCACGCAGCCAATATTTTGTGGTCTGCCCCCTCCCACCTCCACACCCACCTTCTGGCTGCAAGCAGGAACTTGACTGCTGCAGGAATCTGGGTCCCATCCTGCAGCCCTGGAAGTTCATTCCCAAATGCTTCTTTAGTTGTAGCAGTACAGAATGAAGCATTAATACCACAAGGCAATTGCCTCATGGGCCTGGAGGTTACACCTTTACTATATGCTGTTTTCTGCCACTGACTTTGTCTGAGCTGGAATACAGCATGGGGTCTGTGGTGTCTTACAGTGTCCAGCCCGTCTTTGGCCCTTTGGTCCATCTAAACTGCCCTAGCTCTCACTGATCTTCTCCGTAAGGGCTCTAAACATAAAGCTTTTTTTTCCTGCAGTTCAGCCACTGAAACAATGTAACAGTAAATTCAACAGACACCTGCAAGGTCAGACTTCTGGACTAGAGAGCCAAGCACAGGGAGATTCTAGTGAGCCCAGCACACTGCAGGCCACCCTCTCTGGCCATGGAGCAGAGCATGCAGACCTACACTGTCATCCCAGAACAACTGGTTTCAGCAGCATAGGAGTAAATACAGTAGCCTCAAAGAAGCACCCAGTCCTGCTCAATTTTTTTTCCTATTAGCCCCAAACCTTTCAGAGCCATTCAAGTCAAAAGGCCAGCAGTGTTTCAGACTGGAACAGGACACTTAAGAGTATATTGATCTTCCCAGGAAGGCAAGATAAAATGGAGATTTGTGGAAGCTGGCTAATGTGGCAGCTGCCTTCTTCTCTCAGAACACGGTTAATACAGTAAAACTTCTGTTTGAGCATAAGTGAGCTGAAAAATAGGAACAAAGTCTGAAAACACATAAATTGAGAAGCTGTTTGGGAACCAAGCTATGCAAACAGAGGATTTTTATTGCCTATGATTGCAAATACAAGGTAGAAATTGTCATTTTAATGAACATGTGTGTGCAGATACAACCAGAAAGACCAAATAAGCGGAGAGAAATCTCAGATGTATCAGAAAAGCATGAACTAGGAAGAAAAGCAGAGACTGCAGGCTGGAGAATGGCATAAGAAACACTAACGGAGGTCCTGTTTCCTCAGGCACCCCAGTCCCTGTGTTGATCATTGGGTATTGTTTCAGAATTTTTTTGCATTTAAATTAGTCAAGAGAATTGTATTGCAGAATCACCTGACTTGTCCTAGTGACTGCATGAACATGCCCTGCTTGGGCCAGAAATGGCAGCCTGTTTCAGGCTGCATTTCATGTGTTCGCCTGAGAAGTTGTGGACAAGAAAATTCTGCTAAGTGATGCATGATCAGGGACATCACTTAATTAGGGACCATAAAGTTTTGGAGTTGGGGTACTTTGGTATGTTTATCAAATAATAATCACTTTTATTGCCGTAATATATTTGGGTTCCCATGTCAATCAGGACATCACCCTTACCAGTCCTTGGTACTCCTGGAAATGGTGCTCCTGCAATTTTCATTACCAGGGCTCCAAAAGCATTCAAAAGCTGGATATGGCTGTGGGGTGCATCAAGTCAACTTGGCCCCACCAAACCACTTTTCAAGCTGCTTTAGCCTTTCCCTGTGAGAAATCACAACCACCTTTCACAGACCTTCCCACCCAGGGCAAGACCTTAGAAAACAGGTTTCCTCTGACACAAACAACAGTAGAAAAAACAGTCATTACTGTGCCTGTTGTAGTCACTACTAAAAGCAGACATACGAAAATCCTCATAGAACTCGGATGAAGGGAAAACTCCTATACATCCAACTTCATTAGATGAATTTTATTATTTTCAGAGCTGAAAGTTGATCAGATGAACTTGCCTAGAAACAGCAAGCAAACAGCCCTTGAACTGCTCCAGCAGACCTCAATCCAGTCAGCAGCTTTCCTGCCAGCCTACCTGCGGCAGCTGTGTGCTGCTCAAGTACCTCTGAGACCTGCAGAGTAAATAGCTGTCCACAGCTGCTAGGAATGGAGTCCTCACTTAATGGTGTTTGAAGCTACTATCACCTAGAGTGGCCAAAACATGATTCTTGGACATGTGCAGTTGTTTAGGCATTCTTTTTAAACTAAGTGTTTGCCATTTTACAGATTTATACTGTTCTGGCAGGTTCACTTGTTTGCACAGGGATTGAGGCCATTGCCTGTGATTTGTGGCGTGCACTGTGGGTCCTTCCCCCTCCCACACTCCCCACCATCTCCTCTGAGCACAGCACAGCTGGAGTTATGATCCCACACACCTTGGGGAACGGCAGGCAAAGGAGTCATGCCAGGAATTGGGTACTGCCACTCTAAGCAGGGCGATGCCTGAAGGTTAAACATTCCCCTTCGAGAGGGAAGTCACTCACCACCACCTCACACCTGTGGCTGAGTTTTGGCCACCCTGCAGGAAAAAGTGACATTTCAGAAGGACAAGCAGGACACCCACACAGAAGGCTGACACTGTAGCCCAGAGTGAAGTAATTTCCCTGAGGGAAATGATGGGTTTCCCATACGACTTGTATCAATCTGCAACCCTCTGAAGATGGTCTACAGGACCAGGGAACAGTGAAGATGGACTGGACCTGAAAGCAATTACTTTAATATACCTTCTTCATATCCTGTCTATGGTTACAAAATGGAGAGGATACAGCATGTCCCCAAAAAGAGGTAGAGTTTGTTTTGAGTAGCCCTTGCACAGCTGGAGGCAGGTCTGATGAAGGTGTTGACAAACACCGAGCAGAGTCCTGCTCCACTTCTGAAAGTGGAACTTGTGCACTTGCACAAAACCACGGGGCTGAAGCTGAAACTAAGGGTAAGAAGCTCTGAGCCGTGCAGTGGAGGTCAGACTGGGTGGTCTGCATCATTTGTCTAGCCTTCAAAACCTGTGAGCACGTCCTGGGAGAAAGGTGGAAAGGGTCTGTCCAGTTCATTGCACAAAAGCAATGATGATAATTGCACTGACACCCCAGTTTGCACTGGGAGAGCCACCCAGTATTGCTTGTTATGAGAACCCACCTCGGGAGCCAGTTAATGCTGAACTGACCCACAGCAGGCTTACGTGATGGCAGAGAGGCCACAAATGGCCTCGTGCCCCAGGTTCCTCCATGATGTCTTTCCTTGTATCCACTGGATCAATTTTACCTGAAATGTTTGCTGCCCCTGAGCAGTGAGGAGAAGGCAGGAATGCTAAGTTAACTCTGTAAACAGAGCAGGCACAGAGGGGTCAGAGCCCAGGGGAAGGATCAATATGTTGTCTTAGTCAAGGGGATGAACGAATTGTAACCAAGGGACAGAAAGTAAAAAGAAAGTGTTTTCTTCCTTTAAGACAAACCACAAATGATTTTCTTGCCTGCATGAGACAAAAGTCCAGATTCTTGGGAAAATCAGGAAACAGTAATAATAATAGTAGTAGTAATATTATTAATAGAAGTACTACTATTGCAACCAGTAATAATTATTATAATAGTAATAGTAATCCAGACATGCCCCTACAGAAGAGGTGAGTAGGGTGCAGGTTCAGCTGCCCACTCCCTTTGGAGTTGAAATGCAGTGTGCCTTCAGGGACCTACACACCAGGGATGTCCCCTGCAGCCTGCAAAAGCTGGCACAGGAATAAATGCTGACTTTCTGCAGTACCCAAACAAGCTTCCCAGCAGCCCTTTCTGATTCTTCTTCCTCCTCCTTTCAGCCACCTCTTTGTTCTGTTTCCTGGCATCTGTAGCCCCGATTCCTTTATCCCCTTTACTGCCTATCCTTCCCCTGGCAGCTCCTATTTCCCTGTTCTGTATGGGCCTCAGGCTATCCCCCAGCCGTCATTAAATGGTCAAGGTCAATATCATGTGAGGTAGGAGAGGCTGCAGGGGCCAGGGAAGGCACCCCTGATGCCACCCTGTTTGGGGTGCAGCATTGTCCCTGCAGGGAGAGAAGAGAGCAGGAAGAGGAGTGGAGAAGCAGGGTTGGAGGGTCCTGGTCTCACTGATCAACTCCTGGGACCGGGAAACAAACAAAACATCCATCTCTTGGGAAAGCTGTTAACCCTCTCAGTTAACTGGGTGCCAAGAGGTCCTGCTGTCTGATGCTCGAAAATGTTGTGTCTGCCAGGGCTCCTCTTCATTGCAGGGGTTTCTGAAGTGCACAAAGTCTGCTCCCCAGAACTGTGTCCCCAGTCCAACCACCTGTCCTAAATCTTGTTGAAACATTCCTAAAGCTTTTCCTTCCTTGCTTCTCTTCCTGCAGCCCATCTCCCCATGGGCTCCACTCCTGACCAGTGCTTCTGCCCCTCCTGAAAGGCCCAGCTCTAATGGCAAGGGGAGCTCAAGTGCCCTGGGACACTGACAATAGCCACTTCCCAGTGGAATCACTGCTTTAATTCCAAAAGGGTCTGTGTTCTGCATTTTGTATTTAAGAACTTCATGAAATATCAAGGCATCAGGTGGCTGACCCCCACCTGACTGTGCATGGGCTCTCAGCTGTGAAGCCATCATCACTGTCCTTGCCTCCAGATTTCCAGTTGTTTCTTCATTTTTTGCTCCCTCCTGACTCTACCACCCCATGCAACAAGAACTCAGATTTTCCATCAAGGATTTCTCCTGCCCATCTCTCAGGTCCTCCTTCCCCTGCTCCATTTGATAAATTGGCAAGGCACCAGTGTTTGTAGCAGCAGACATCACAACCACTGATGCAAGAACTTTGTTCATCCCCCCTCAGCTCTGTAGTATGATACTGAATAAACAGTCTTGGCAAAGAAATGGGTTAAGGTTCCTTTTATATCTCACGATGCTGTTTTCCCTTACAGCATTAAACTCTGTGGGAGGGTGTCCACTAACAATTGTGCTAGGTACGCAGTCATGGGTAGTGGGAGGAGGGACCATCTTGCTGGAGATGTACTCAGAAAGGCTGTATCCATTAGCTCTCCAGCAGTGGCTTGGAGAGTCACCCTGACATGCCTCTGACAGGTGCTGCCTCTCCAGGCTCTGGTTCCCCAAAAAAGGAAAATCTTTCCCCAAAGCTTAGTCTTGCTTAGTTGCATTGGAAGCTCGCTGGCCTGGCTGCTGTGCTCTCTGGGCTCCCAGCTTGCTGAAGAGCCTAAGCGCAGTGTCATAGCGTCCTGCTCATGGAGCTGTGTGTGCAGGTTAATGCACGTGCTGGTGCACAAGCTTCCATGAGAGTGTCTGCTCAGGAGCACCTCTCCTCCTGCACCTCTTTCCCTCACCCCTTCTCCACCACATGTGGGAGTAGGAAGTGGGCAGAGAGCACCTGGGACAGTGCACCTGCATCTTGGCTTACAGCATGGAAACGTTGTACGCCAGGACTAAAGGATGAAACCCTATTCAGCGGACTGTCAGAAGCCATTTAGTGGCTGCTAGCCTAATCCTTAGCTCCCAGTTTGGGCTGTGTTTTCTGCCTCTTCAAGTAATAAAAGTGCACATTTTGGATCTGTCCATCACTCTCATGCAGCCAGAGAGCAAAAGACTTCAGTCAGGAAGATGGCACCATCAAATATCTGACATTGCCACTCCAGAAGAGAATGAGAAAACACACAAATATTTTAGACCAGACATTTGTTTTATCTGTTGAAAATTATGGGTCTTACTCTGGTGGAAAAGTATGTCATGCAGAGGATTAAAACCAGCTGCACTGCTTTTAAAATCAAGTGGAGGCAAGTAAACCTCTGCTTCAGGAAGGATTCAGGATTGCCTGTGCAGAAACCAAGAGGCCATGGATGGCAAAGATCTTTAAGAAAAACCAGCTCTCAGTAACACAAGAGATGTGGGGCTGCTTGCTTCCACAACAGCAGCAGCAGCCGCGCTGCTCAGAGCATCCAGGTGATTCCAGCCCTGGGAAAATGGGGACGTTATAAGCTTCTGTGTAAAAGTAGCGTCTATCTTTGCTTCCCTTTTAACAAGATTAGTCTTGCTTTTCTCTCCCTCTTTCTTTTGCTGTCTGCTGGCCACCTCCGTGCTCTCCCACTAATGTGATTAGCGGTGCATGGGGACCATACTGGCAGCAACTGTCACAAAGATCTCTGCTTACTTGAGTGCACCTCTTTCCTCAGTGAAACATCTTGTGTTTATGGTCACAGGGGGTATTGTTAACTCCTGGATTCAAATAGAAAGGGATATTTACGACCCTCCCATAAAACTTGATTCAGGGAGACATTTAGGAAAGAAAGGGACAGAAGACAGATGTGTTTCCTACCACAGATGCTGAGGAGGTTCAATTGTTCTGCATATGTAATGACTTTTTATGGTTCCTTACAAATGCTTTCCACACTGCTAGAAAGGTGCCTAAGTCAACTACGCATAGTTGCTTACAGAAGACAATTTAGTGACCATACAGGACACTACAGCTTTATATCTTGTTAAATATGTCAGAGATGGCCATCGCTACACGTACAACACGAAGGGGAATCTCTGCCTGCACTGAGTCATGGCTGCCCTGCTGCCTTCCCCACTGCAGCTCTGCTTTCATTTAACATTTCCTGAGGCTTTCAGAGCATGTTTACTGTCATGCCCATATGGTTAACACTTACAGCACCTATTGATTTTTTTCTAAGCGAGGCACATTATCGGTGTTACGTTGACAGCTGCCGTTTGTGTCTTCCCAGAAGGGCAGAAAAAGAAGCCTAAGTCTTCCTAACTGTGCAAACAAATAAGTACTTGTAGGTGACAGGACCGGAAAGGTTGCCAGATTATAGGTCTGAAGACAACAGATGACCAGAGACTAAAGCATAATTACAGGCAAGAGAGGAAAAGGAAGATGGCAAATTGCTATGTTATCCTAACAGCAGCCAGAGGATTCTTGGTTACACGATGCTTCTGCCTCAGGCTGGCTGGTTTTACTTTGTGATCTGAGCTCCTGAAGGGTGACAAGAGGGTTAAGGTGAGTGTACAGGAGGAAATTTGAATCTCAGGTGGTGAGATGAGCTTTCGAGTATTTACAGCAGTGGAAGATCTGGCTGAAGCCACTATGGTTCCTCTGTGCTCCTGTGACAGAAACAAAGATATTTCCCAGGAAGTCTTATGCCAAAAATGTTGTGCATAAAGTGGCTGTGCACTGAGATGCCTGCAAAGAAATGCAGCTCATCTCAGCTGCACCCACCATCCTCCCACTGTCATCCAAGGGATCAAGACTGACACTGACTGAGGACAAAGTCTTCCAGTCTTGATGCAAAAAGAAGAAATGGGAAAGATTGGCAGTGAGATCATCAAGGAGTTTGTGCACCTCCTTTTGTGCTCAAACACAAATATTTCCAGCTGGCCTGGGGGTTTGGAGCATAACAGAGCTCAGGAGGCTTTCACTGAGATTGACTCACACTCTTACCAAGTTAGCTATGAGCCTAAATCCCAGGCAGGACAGGCTCAAGTTGGGAGTGGATGCTTAATTTTCAAATGTCCAGACAGAGTCCAGCTTGTTATAATTAAGAGCTGACTTGCCACTATGTGGGTGGTGTTATCAGGGTACCTGTACCTGCCAGACTGATTTCCTGTGGTGTGCAATTCTGCATGGCAACACCTCAAAAACGGTTATGACCAGGTTCCCTGCACAGACAAGTAATTTCTAATGATTTTGGACAATGGATGCATCGTTGTGTAACAGTTGGGAATACCAACGTCACTCCTGCATTCTCATGTCATGAGTGTCCATTCATTACCCTGGGAAAATATAACATTCCCAGATGAGGAAGTTTTCTTTGCCTGGTAAATAATTAATAATGAAACTACAAGCTGCTGCTTGTCTCATAGGCTTGCATAACAAGAGGTATTTTCTTTGCCCGAGAATGAGCAAGGTAAAAACCTCATGGGATAGACAGCATGTCTGCAAAAGCCAAACCTCACTTGCTAGAAAAATCTGCAAAAATGACTGGGCAACAGCCAAGTTCAGTAAAGGCTGGAGTAAAAAAAAATGCTATGACTCACAGAAATCCCTGCTCAGGGGAAGGCAAGCTCAGCCACAGCAAACTCATCTCAGGAGAACTCCGGTATGCTCCATCCAGATTTCCTCTGGCATGGAGAGTGGGCATCCACTGGGATTTACCTAACCATGAAAGTAGGGAAGAGGTTGCAAGAGCAGGGGTTTGCAGTCCCCCTTTCCCATGAAGCTGAAGTGAGACATCAGTGGAACCTGGATAGAATGGGAAGGCAGGCTGCAGAGAGCATCAGACTCTTCCTGCCAGCAACACAGTGCTGCTTAATGTGACCTTTGTTAATGTTTAACTGCCTGGGGAGAAAATAAGGTCTGGAATGTGTTTCTGGTTTCCAAGGATTTTGCATTATTTCCAGAACTGTAGGGTCTTCCCTCATCCTCCAAAATGATGTATTTTCATTATGAACTCTTCTCATCGCATGTTTTGCAGGCTAGACCCTGCCATTAAGTCCTCTACCAGCTTTATTGACTTTTTAGGAACAAATCCCTTTACTTGAGAATGTATTTCCCTATTCCCTTCCTTTTGATGAGAGCAGAAGTGCTACATTATAAAGTACCTACTGATAAAGAAAACCCCTGGCCACCAGCCCAGGAAACCTGACACTAGGGACATCAGTGACAGCTGCTCTGCATGCATCTGCTGGTTGTGCCTTTGCAAGAGGGTACCACACAGGGCAGCTCTGGGCAGAGAAAGCCAAGCACATCAGCTCAAGCACTGAAAGCTATTGAGACCATGGTGTCTGTCTGTGTTTGACCATGGTCCCACCCCCACACTGATGGAGCCCTTCCCACCAGCCACTCAAAGTCACTGGTGCCCTGCCTAGGCAGTGGGTATGTGCCTTGATGATGCTGGTTGTCAGAGCAAGCTCTCAGTTGTTACCATGCCCAGATTAGCCTTGTTTTAACTCAAGTAGGTTTTTGAATCACTGGGCTCTCTGCTGCCCCCGTGATTTGACTGAGCTCAGGATGTGGCCTTGCATGTTGGGGTGGGGTACAGCCCTGCCATAAAGGGGGAAAACTGTGAGCAGTGAGGAAATGAAGCCAGGAACGCTGAGAGTTCTTGGCCATAAAAAACATGCTGCAGGTTGCGTCTTGCTGGGCAATGTTAGTTCCCAAGGATTTTTTTCCATTGTTGTTGTCATAAAACTTCAGTGAAATCACATACAAGCTTCAGAAGTTGCACGTGGGAGGGGGTATAAGTGCAGAGCCCATTGTTAGAGCCTATAGAGATTCTTCTGCTTAAATTGGCTTGTACTGGTATGTCTTTGCTGGGCTCGGTGGGATGGTCATTGACTCAGACCCCAGGAATTAATTAATCATCATTTTCTTCCTTGTCAACAGACGACCCTGCTGAAAAAATTTTGGAAAAGGGAGTCTGTGCTGGGCTCCAAAACCTTGTTGTTTCATCCTCGCATTAGGGACAGGGCATCTATTTAGCAGGACTGTTTCATGTGGGAGGCAGAGCTGCAAGCTGGTGGCAAACCAATGGACCAAAGCACAGAAAACAAATGAACAAACTCAACCAACAGGCACTTTTAAGGGCAACTGCAAACACTGCGACGCATCACTGGGCACATGTACATGACCTGGCACCTTCTGAGTATGGCAAATATGTAAATGTGCCTCTGAGTGAATGCTTAATGACTCAGCTGCTTATCATCAGCTAACTGATGCAATCTGTCCTTCTGCTTGCCAACCATCCCCAAGATGATGGTAGCCATCCCCTGTCCTGGTGCCATCCCTCCCTGCCCCTCCTGGGCAGCACATGGCTCAGCAGGTGCCTGACACTTGAGCTGCAGAGAGTATTGGTCTGATGAGCACCCAAGTGGCACAGATGTGTATGTTTCTGGATCATTGAAATATAGAACCTTAGAATGGCTTGGCTAGGAAGGGACCTTAAAACTCATCAGTTCCAACCCCCATGCCATCCATGAGATCAGGTCACCATGAGATCATCCATGCCATCCATGAGATCAAGGCAGGCATGGCAAAAGCAAAGAGAGTAGGCAGGAATGAGTGGCAGCATGGACAATAAGAGAGATGCAAGAGAAAAAGGATGTGGTCCAGATGTGCTAATTATAATTAAAAACTTTAAAGATAGCTAGTTCTCTTAACGAGGGAAGAAGACCTCCAAAGAGCATGAGCTGCATGACTCAGCCCTCTACTCCCCAAAATCTGCTACAGCTGTTTCCTCTGGGTCAGATGATGTATGTAAGACACCCAGCAGAGGTGTGGCACCTGCTTGCTATGGAGCAGAGCAACATCTTTTAGCTGAGCAGGGAAAATGGAGGCCAAAGCAGAGAGCCAGAGAGCCTGATGAGTAAATCTGGTTGGTGACTTATCATCCAAGTTGGTTGTAGTTGGACTTATTAATAGATATGAGGTAGAATAGTGAAAAGCATTTGGTTTTGCCAGTTTGATGCAGAGCGAAGAAGGGTTTTGTATTTTTCTCTTTACTGTGATGGAGATATAGAGACTCTTCAAATTAAACAGAAAACTGTTTTGTTTGGAGACCTTTCCAGGAAGCACAGTGCATATTTGTTCAGCTTCCAGCAGCTGGGGGGTCTGGTGGACTACATCTTCACAGAGAGCTTTCTGCTTAAATTCATTCAGAATTAGGCCTTTAAATTAAATGTTGACCCTGACTAAGTGTCACGGCCAGTGCTGTGAGACAGCTACAGTCTTTGGACTTGGCTCTAAAGTGATTAAAGTGACTTGACTGAACGGACTTTTCACTCCCAGGCTCACAATCGATTAACCATGACCGGAGTAACACCTTCAGATGAGAGGGTAAGGGAGAACCATGCACTGCTGAGGCCCTTGTTCTGTGTTTGTAACAGCCTAGTGAAAGGCTGGAATACCTACCAGGGGATGCCAAGGGCTGGATGAACATGTAGCACAGCCTCTTGCCCCAGACTTTAGTTAGCAGACTTATGGATAAGTATAAAATGTGGGTGACTTTTTCACCCACAAATGGCCAAAGGGAGCTGAGAGGATCTGGGAAGAGGAACATATAACAAAACAAACATAGCAAAGTGTGATAGAGATTGACCATAATCAGGTAATAATTATAGGAAATTCTAGTTTAAATTATAAGCCTACACAAAAACATTTTTCTTTCTTTGATGACTGCATTGTCCTTGTTCTCCTTCCACATCCTTCCATCATCTGGTAGCTTATTACATCCACTCATGTCACCTTAGCTTAATTAGGGATGTGTGCAACAACCAGAATGTTAATGCTGAGTTTCTGGCTGGGACTGGAGGTATGAACAAACCACTAAAAGTAGAAAATGTTCAAAACCTCTTATCTGATAGAAAGAAACCTTTCTGTGGGAACAACAAAAGCAAAATTTTGGCCTTTATTTTCAAAAGAAAAGCAGCTATCAGAGGTTAATCCAAACAAGTAGATTGATCCCAAACAGATTACTTTGCTTTCGAGTGTTTTGTGGTTCAGACAGTGTTGGGTTTTTTTCCATTCTGAGTCAAACCAAACTTTGTAGTTGGAACTTCCCCAGAAAAATGGAGTTCAAATCCTTTCCCCTCCCAGCACAGCTTGGTACAGTTTAGTCTGTCCCTACTTGCCCCAAGCTAGTCTGCTGCTGGTCCAGTGCAGACCAGGTGTGGTGGTCCCAGCTCAACATCTTCAGACAGCGTCATGCCGCACTCCCACAGGTGTCTCCATCCTCATGCTATGAAAGCACCACTGCCATGGGTACTGTGCACCCCTCATCCATTTCAGGTGCTTGGAAGTGGTTTCTGCTCCCGGCACAAGGTGACAACCCTGTATTTTGTTAATGTGGAAATCTCATGGCATAAGTAGAAGACCTGGACTTGAGGGCTTTGTGGTTGGAACACAACCACTTTGCTCAGGCATCCGTCCCTGAGCAGCATGGATACAGATTAAGGCATACAAATGATCCGTGTTTCAGCTCTGCTTTCAGCACACATATGGTCTCTCTACCCTGGGGAAAATGGCCTCACCTCTGTGTCTCCAGCAGGAGAATCCTTTCCTTCCCAGAAGTGCTAGGAGACCTGAACTACCTTTGGGAGGGGTAACATAAAAGCTGTGGCAGCTATCTTATCTCCCACTTTATAAACTAAGTGTATGGAAATTACCCAAGGAACAGAACCTGCAAAGTAACCTCATTATCTCTTTCTTTGTGGAGTTTACTGTAAACCAGCAGGGTTTAGATCTTAATTTGCTGGGAAGTGCAGTGATGTAATTAGCTAAACTGATAACAAGATGAGTTGTGTGAATTCTTGAGAGGAAGGGAGGAATGCTCTAGACAAAGAGAGAAGTAAAAGGAAGAAGAAAAAAATGCTTAATTTGCCAAGAAATAATTTTTTTTTTTAATATATTAATGATATTATGGAAGACTTTTATTTTGGTCAGAGGGAATGCCATGTACAAGTACTTTCTTACTTAAAAAGGACACAATTTTTACAATTTCTAGAATCTCTAAATTATTTTTAAGAATTTTAAGAAATAAAATTCATGCATATTTTGAAACAAAGTACTTTTAACCCAAACCTTGCCAGAGATCCAAGCACCCTTTCTGCTTGGCGCTGCCATGTCTGCTCGCAAAAGCTTTGCTGAACACCATGCAAAGCTCCAGAGGTGTGAACCTCATTAGGCTCAGCCGTGCACGTACCTGGGCGAGGGGCTGCCCGTGCCAGTCCTGGTGGCCAGCACCAGCTTACGTGGGCTTGCGAAAGGAAGGACGGAACGAAGAATGCGTTTCTCTTGTCACTAGATGGCCCTATCTCCTTCCACTAAATGCACACAGTTTTCTTTTTACGGCTCCAAATCGGCAGCCCTACAGCTGTGTGCTTGCAGGGGCATCAGCCACATCTGGGAAGGAAAATCTCCAGGATGTGGGAAAATTCACCAGGGCTTTTGATGATGGTTTTCATTATGTCCTTGGTAACTTCCCTGAGTAAAATGAATACTGTTGCAAGAAAACTCATGCTGTGAGATTTGTATGAAATGGTATCCTTGCAGAGAAGTTCTGTGATTTCCTCATCTCAGACTCCTCCAGCAGCTGTGCTGTGGAGATTTACACCTGGGGAGGGGAGGAATTTGAGTAGCTGCTGGGCATTTAACTCAGGTGCAGGCTGGTGGGGGGACAGGAACTTCTCTTCTTCAATCCTTCATTAGTTGGGAGACAAAGAGGGCCTGTTTCCCAGCACACTCCTGAGATGACAAAAACTGGTGGGATGAGGCTTTCCAGGTTCCTTGTGCACCACCAGCCACTCCCGGGGTCACCTGGCCCCTGCCCAAGGGATGCTGCTCCCATGTCAGCAACTGCCGTCCTGTCCCACACTCAGCCCCTAGGACTTGCTTCTGTGCTGCATCTTCTTTGGGGCTGTGGCTTTGAGGCACAAATTTACCTTCTGAAGATGCTTTTGTTCAGGGACAGCTCACTGCCACAGCCCATGCACAGCAGCCTGGAGGAAGGTCTGGGGCAATGGAGACAGTGGGGGACAGAGTATTGCAGGGAAGCCATCCCATTTTTTGCCTCATGATGGTGGCAGGACACCCTTCTGGGATTTTGGCTTCCGTGAGGTGGAGCAGGCAAGCAGCTCTGCCTGTTGGAGCAGAATGTTGACATTTTAATGAGGGGACACTGAACTGTGACTGTGCAGTAGGCTGAGGACATGCATTAAAGCCCTGTGGACTCCTCCAGCCCCCAAATCCTTACACTGATAGCCACATTTTCATATTTTGGATGCCTCTAACTAACTGAAAAGCTACTGCAGGTCTGACTTTGGACAAGCAAGCAGATCATATTGTTGCTTTCCCCAGAAAAATACTCTTATGTTTAAAAAAACCCCAATATATTCAGGGCTTTCACCGGCTGTGTTGGCTAAAGGCTGAGTATTTTATGAACTGCCAGAACTCTCAAGTGTATTCAAGAAATGTTTGAAGCAAAATTTCTGCCTGGAAAAAGTTACTATCTGAGGATATAATCCAAAGCCATGAAAGACTGGGAGCATTCTTCTAACGATTTCAAAAGGATTTGGATCAGGCCCTGAGGAACTAGTCCGTCATCTCTCCCTCATATCAGTAGCCTCTGTACTTTGAGGACACAACCCTTGTAATAACAACTATTTGCAGGGATATTTGACAGACCACAGCTTCAGCTGCACAAATGACATGAGACACGAGTCACCATGGTGGGAAAGGAAGCAAATTTGCTGCTTTAGATAATTAACAGGCATTTGAGACAAGTGTTGCTATCTAACACCTTACTGACAGACTAATAATTCTGTCTGATGAAGCAGCAATTATAACAATAGTTATGGCCCACTAAAACAACCATCTCTCCTAGCCACTGCTGCCAAGAGAGGAGGAGTAAGATTGTGTTTCTCCTTCATCCGTGTGAACAGACCACATGTCAGAGAAGCATCCCATGGGGTCTGGCTGGGAGAGGAAGGGCTCACTGAGCTACTGAGTGGCAGCTTCAGAGGATGCCTTGCTTTATGGTCTCAGATAGCTGCAGGCATAATTTTGGATGTGCAATTTTGCTCAGATAGATAACCGTGGCCCATATTGACTCATGTCATGTGATGCCTCAAGAGGCCGGTGCTGTGAGCACAAATAGCTGTGGCTTATTAGGAAAGGCACTGTTTGCAGAGCAGACATAATGCTGGGTGTTATATCCCTTCTGAAAACTGGCTGTGCCATGAATCAGTGTAACCCTATCAATCTCAGAATCACAGAATGGGTCAGGCTGGAAGGGACCACAGTGGTTCACCTGGACCAAACTCCCTGCTCAAGCAGGGCTGTCCCAGAGCACAGGGCACAGGGCTGCACCCAGACAGCTCTTGAGTATCTCCAGTGAAGGAGACTTCACAACCCCTCTCTTCCAGTGTGCAATAACTGCACAGTAAGGAAATTCTTCCTCATGTTCAGCTGAACTTACTGTGCATCAGTTTCTGACCATCGCCTTCTGTCCTATTGGTTGGCACAATGTCCTTCCAGCTCCTTTCAAGAGCTGAGCTGGGGAACTGAGGAGTAACTCTACTCACTTCAGGGGACTACAGTGGTGAAAAGGAGAACTGGAGCCCTTTTGTTTTAACCTGGTCTTGTCTGACCCTGTGTAATGGCTGGGTGAGCTGAATGTAGGAGTAAGCAAATCCTCCAGGGTGAATGCAGGAATGGGGTGAAGAGAGGTGTTTTCCAGAAGAGGGCCTCTCCATTATCTCACAGCCCATGGAGGGGTTGTGCCAAAGTCCTCCTTTCCTCCATCCCGCCCAGAAAGAGCTCATGGGGAACCAGCTTACAGAGTCAGGTTTTTCCCTTCTGTTCATGCAAGTCATGAGAGATTGGCAGAGATCCAGGACCCAGGCAGCAATATGAACTTCCTGGCCTCACACTCTGTAAGGAACACCTGGGACTTGGCTCTAATTTGCTTTGTATGACATACAGAAAATTTTATTCAAACTAAGAGGGTCAGGATAGTCGATGGTGGGGTTGATGGGCAGCAGAGGGCTCCGCGTGTTGCTCTCCAAAACTCTGCTGTGCAACTTCACCATTGCTTACATCCCATGTTTTCCACAGACAGGAGGAAAAATCAAGTAATGCAGATTTCCTCTGTTTCTTCTCTTCAGGGAAGCAGTCTATTGAGAAATTCATTAACATCCACTGTGCCTGAGATAGAAAAACATCACCTGACAAGAAAATGCTCTTATGGAAAGCAAGTCTTTGATAGCTTTACATGCTTCTTGAACACAGGGAAAGCCAGTCAATAACATTCCTTGTGGCCTAAAAGCAGAAACATCTGTCAGAAGCGGCTTGCTGGCCTGAATATAGCAGCAGGAAAGCCCAACTGATTAACTCCATCCTCTTCCTAACATGTTTTTGTGGTTCCCAGAAATCCCTAGAAAGGGCTCCTGAGGACGCTGGCACCATTACAAGCCAGCTATAATTCAGTAAACAGAGAGATGAAGAAAACATTATCCTGACTGCAGTTCACCTCTGGCATCCAGGTTGCATAATTGCCATGTACTTCATCCTACTTTCCCTTAGCTGTGCTAAGGCAAGCTGCTGATTTAGGATAAAAAAGGAAGAGCAAAACCCATACTTGACGAAGGAAAGTATAAAGTTATTGTTTTGAGTGGGAAAAGAGAGTTGGGGTCCATACACCCTTGCAAGGAGCAGGGAAAATTAGCAGAGAAGATTAGAGCAGTAATACAGCAGACACAGGAAGTACTTCCAGTGTGCCTGGGTTGATCCTTCTTAGTGAAACCACTCACCCGGGCCCTTCTCCCAACCCCTGCTCTTTTCATCCACATTTGTAGATTCACCTCTATAAAAAAAAGTTAAAATTACATCTGGGCTACATTTTACTTGTGTCCTACCTTACATCCAATAGTTCATCATGCATAACTCAGGGACTTCTCCAAAAACCGCAGGAAGTTTCCTGACAACTCTTGCCAACTTCATCACAATTGCTCCCCTTACTCTGGAAAGTAGAAAGCCCTTATATTGTTTAAGACATGTGTCTGGTCTTGTTGCAGGATTGCAATCCTGTAGTGACACACTAATGCAGTCAGGCTCACAAAACTTGTTGGGACCAGCTCAGAACACATAAATAATAGTGTCATTCTTAAGTCAGTCTCTCTGCATCCAACCTCCAGTGGACAGGCTGAGAGACCTCCAGATATGCTGCCTCAGCAAACAATAGTCAGCTTGCAACAAGTCTATAGGAAAAAGTAATCCTTCAGTTTCCAAAGTTTCTCATGCAGGGGAATAATTTCTGCAATCACAGAGCTACTCTGGAAGCACATTTAAACATATATATCATCATTTTAGTACACATTGAAATAACTTCTGTGTAATGTGTACTAATATAAGAATTTCGGACTTCAATTGTGCTGCATAAAGAGAAGCAGCTTACCTTGGAGATGAAGTAAATACCACTACTTACAGCAGAAGGGTGGGGTGGGAAAATAAAACAGCCTTTGGTAGAAAATTATATGTGGCCCACTCACTCAGCAGTTCTTCAGAGGGATATGAGTATTAAGAGCACTATATGAAGCCTTTCCCTAATTGAAACTTAATTCTGAGTAGATCCCAGTAGCTTAAAGAAATAGTTTCAATCAGTCTGAGGGATTTACCACCCTGTAGGGGTTTTACGTGTGTGTGAGGAAGTTCTGTGTTGTTTTTTTCTTGAGGAAATGAACTGCCTCCTTTTTCTGAGTTTTCGCTCCCTTTCAGCTTACAGATTATTAAAATTTATCAGCTGCAGTCTGGACCTTGCTCTGGAAATGTTTATCTTCAGATTTAATTTTTCTCCATTGCATATGTCTACGTCTTAGAATGTTTACCTTTCACGTCCTACAGTGGAAAATTATAACATCAAACCTGAAAGGCAACCCACTCTCTTTCTAGCTCTCCTAGAGGACTCTTCAAAATCCTCCCTCTCACTAGTCAAATCAGAAGACATCAAAAATACAACATGACAAGAATCCTTCTGGCTTTGAGTCACCCACTATTTATGTATTTCCAAAACTGGATTAAAATTCCCAGAAGACTCTGCTGAAATCTCAAAATGGCATTGCATAGCACAAAACCCAATGTGATGAATATTTGTTCTCTTTCTAGCCAGTAGCAACATTTCCAAAGTTTTCTGCCTTGCATTCTATTTCCTCACCTGTTTTAGAGAGGCCTGAGGCAATATAATGTCTTCACTGGCAAGGAAAAAAATTGTTGTCAAAAAGGAACATTTATAACTTCTTTTTTTAACTTTCAGGTTTGTTTTTTAGTGCAATTCCCAGACTAAAAAAAACATAAACAACCAAAACCACAGCAATATTTTTATGTATTTTGGTCAGTATATGTTAGAAGCTGAGATTTTTTCATCTTCCACTTAATCCTGCTACAGATGACTGAGATAAGACACATCCCCCGGGGCCATGGGGATCTGCTCCTGGCCGGCATGAACTCCTCGCTCTGCCCAGCAGCTTCCCTCCCTGCGGTCTGCTGTGCACAACCATTAGGTTCCCCATCCTTTGGCATTCCTGCCACCTCACTTCATGCATCCCTTCCCTTCTCCAGTCCCCACAGACTGGATTCCTGACCCTTATTCCCCCTGTCTTTCTTCCCCCAGGTCCCCAGCCCACTTCAAGCACCACCATCTGCTCAGGCTTTACAGCTCTGAGGACACAAAAAAGGAAGAAGGATTGGGAATTTTTTCTCCACAGGATGGTTCCCTTGTCACATCATATTCCTGCTTTCTTACCCTGTTCCTCACACTCACTCTGTGGGAAGAACTGCAGCAGATGGAGGATGTCACCTAAAATAAAACTCGTGTGATAACTAAAATAGAGCAAAACAGAGCAGATGATGCCATCATAGAATCATTTGGGTTGGAAAAGACCTTTAAGGTCATTGAGTCCAACCATCAATCCAGCACTGCCAAGTCCACCGCTAAATCATGTCCCCAAGTCCCACATCTTTTAAATACCTTCAGGGATGGTGACTCAACCACTTCCCTGGGCAACCTGTTCCAATGCCAGACAATCCTTTCCTGAATAATTTTTTCCTAACATACAATCTACCTTCCTATGGCCCAACCCGAGGCCATTTTTTCTGATCCTGTCACTTGTTACCTGTGAAAAGAGACCTACCCATACCTGGCTACACCCTCCTTTCAGGCAGTTGTAGAGAGCAATAAGGTCCCCCTGAACCTCCATTTCTCTAAACATCCCCAGGTCCCTCAGCTTCAAGTCAGTACCAGGAAGGTGCTGGGCAAGGTATCACAGACCCTCAGCTCAGCTTAGCCTCCTGTCCTCTTCCTCTAGCTGTGCCCTCAGGTGGCCTGGGGACACAGCAGGACCAAAGGCCAGGGTGACAGGCCATCTGCCATCCCAAACAACCCAGGCTGAAAATACCTGAATTCTGGGGTAGGTGGTAAGCAGCGTCCAGCAGAAGCTGATGTCAGGAGTCCATGAGGTTCCCCTGGTCTGGACCAGAGGCTGACCAGCATTTTGCAGACTCATCCTTGGGCAAGGCAAGGAGCCAAACTGAACCTGCTCAGAGTGCCTTTGCCCCAGGACAGGACATGGCACTAGCAAAAGCTGTAAAACACTTCTCAGGGAGGCAGCAGAGCCCCTTTGTCCATAAAACCACAGGAGGGTCATTATGTGTGGGCAGGGATACAGAATTAGACGTGTGGATCTCATCTGCCATGTGCTGGATTCTGCACCTGGGTCAGGGCAACCCTAGATGTTCGTACAGTGTCCAGAATGAGATGCTGGACAGTAGTGCCATGGAACAGGACCAGGGGGTCCTGGTCTATGGCAAGCTGAACATGAATCAGCACTGCCCTGGCAGCCAGGAGGGCAAATTGTGTCCTGGGGGGCATCAGGCACAGCATCACCAGCCGGGCAAGGGAGGGGATTGTCCTGCTCTGCTCTGCACTGGGGCAGCCTCACCTCGAGTGCTGGGGGCAGTTCTGGGTGCCACAATGTAAGAAAGACATTAAGCTGTTAGCAAACACCCAAAGGAGGGCAACAAGGATGGTGAAGGGTCTGGAGGGGAAGCCATATGAGGAGCTGCTGTTCAGGCATTGGTCTGTTCAGCCTGGAGGAGACTGCGGGAAGAGGTTATTGCAGTCTAAACTTCCCCGTGAGGGGAAGAGGAGGGACAGGCACTGATTTCTTCTCTGTGGTGACCAGCCACAGGACCTGAGGAAATGGGCTGAGGTTGTGTCAGGGGAGGTTTAGTTTGGATATAAGAAAAAAGGTTCTTCACCCAGGGGGTGGCTGGGCACTGGAAGTGGTCACAGCACTAGTCTGACAGAGCTCAAGAAGCGTTTGAACAATGCTCTCAGGTACACGGTGTGACTATTGGGGATGTCCTGTGCAGGACCAGGAGTTGGACTCGATGACCCTTGTGGGTCCCTTCCAGCTCGGGATACTCTGTATTTCTGTGCGTGGGCTCTGTGTGTGCCGCTGGGGACCGAGCCCAGGGTCCCGCGGCTCCCACAGACCCCACAGGGCCCCGCCCGGCCCAGCGCCTCACTGAGCACGCGCCGCCCCGCCCCCGGCTTGGTCACGTGCCCTCCGGCATGGCTGGCGCGCAGGGGGACGGCGGCGGGAGCGGCGACGGTAACGGGAGCGTTCTCCCTGTCCGTCCGTACATCTGCTCCTTCCCCGGCTGCGACGCCACCTTCAACAAGGCCTGGCGGCTGTCCGCCCACCTCTGTCGGCACACGGGCGAGGTGAGCCACGCTGGCTGGGAGGGGAGGGTCTGTGTGACCGAGGTGTGGCCGCCGCGCTGGGACCCCGCGTGGGACCGGGCAGGCTGCTTCACCTCGGGCGTGCCAGAACACGGCGGGGGCTGCGAGTCGTGTCCGGGGCCAGGTGCGGCCGGGACATCCCGCTGACAGCGGCCTCCCGGGAGCGGCCGAGCCCCCGAAGGGGTGGGTTTGCCCCCTGGAACAGCTCCTTTCTTTCAGAGGCCGTATGTTTGCGATTATGAAGGCTGCGGCAAAGGGTTCACGAGGGACTTCCACCGCGCCCGACACCTCCTTACCCACACCGGGGAAAAGCCGTTCGAGTAAGGCCCAAGTTTTTACTTCTTCAGCTGGAGTGCTGTTGTCCCTAAGGAATGGGAGTTAAAACGGGGCGCTGGTACAGGGCATGCATGCCTAGCTTTGGTGTCATGGGCACTGCAGTAACAGTGTGCACACAGGGTGGGATCAAACCCCCTGTCTGGCAGTGATCTATAACAGATGCTTAAAGGAATGAGCAGATCGCCCCCAAGAATACATTATTAAAAAGCTAACTTAGTCTCTGGCTTTTAATGTTTTCAAAGAAAACTTCTGTATTTGAGTTGTGAGTTTCAGTAATTCTTCTGTGTGTTCCTCTAGTACAGTAATTTCTGTATCTGCCTAGGGAACAAATCACTGACAGCAGTAATAAAAAACGCAGTTCGTTTACAGGTGCACAACTGATGGGTGCAATGCGAAATTTGGAACAAAATCAAACATGAAGAAGCACATTGAGCGCAAGCATCAAAAGCAGCAGAAGCAATATGTGGTGAGGAATTACCTTTGTACTGTACAGTGGAGGCTAAACAAACTCGTTTTTGCATATCTGGTGAAATACTTCAGCTTGTTCTTATGTGGTACTTGTGTAAGTTCAAATACCATAACTGGAATTTCAGCAAACATGTGAACTGAGCTGTCATTATTTGGCCTCTAATTGTAACTTAATTTCCTCAATAGTGTGACTTTGAAGGCTGTAACAAGTCTTTCAAGAAGCATCAACAACTTAAAGTTCATCAGTGTCACCACACCAATGAACCTCCGTTCAAGTAGGTGGATAATTTTAATACTGAACTTTAATGATTCCATTTAAACACTGTAGATGAAAATAGGTGCCTTTTCTCAGCCTTTTCATTCATGTGGCAGTAAAAAAAAAAGACAAATCAATTTGTAGTCAGGACTGCAAATATATTTTTTGTACTAGTCCTTTTCTCAGTGATCTGTTTTGAGCAATAGTCTTGCTGCTGTGTAACTTCAGCATTCCAGAAATTCCAGCATTTTCATTAAAAAATAACATCCTCCCTCCCCCCACCAGTTTTTAGTTCATAGTTTGAAATACAACCATAGGAGCTTGCACAGTAATGAAAAAATGCAGCTACCTTTATTTCCCAGTAAAAAGCAGTGACTTGGCTGACTTTAAAGTGAATACCTAGAAAAAGAGGAGAGACTTGGACATTAATCTTGGAAGCTGTGCATTGCAACTCGATTTAGGTAACACATCACTATAGATCTGCTGAAAGCAAAGTTCAGCCTTGTATTTCTTACAGGTGGGTCACACTTAACATGAGTGTTCATTCCACTTAAGTGAAATCCACTACTGTGGTTGGATGACAGACAAAAATAGTCAGTGCTCTGCTGTTGCTCTGGCTGTTGGTTCTGTACAAGCCACTTAAACCTTCCACTTTCTGTCCTTTTATGTTTGAAGAGCCTGCTGAGTAGGGATGATACAAGGCTTGACTCTTTAGCTAAAGCTCAACTCACTGTATACATGGAAATCATAGTATAGTTCTAAGTCTCAAAGGCATCCAAGAAGGCATCTATTAAAAAATATTACAGAATTTACTTTTACAAGGTGGGGGACACACTGATCTCTAGGCAAAGGGAACCTTGGATTTTTTTGTTAATTTTAATTGTTCTTGACATAAAGAACAAAAAATAGGCAGATACAGTGAAAGAAATGAATCCTCTGTGTTTTGTACCTAGATGTAATAAAGAAGGATGTGGAAAGTGCTTCTCTACTCCAAGTCGGCTAAAGCGGCACGAGAAGATACATGAAGGTAAAACTGCTTTTCCTTCCTGCTTAAGTTACGTTCCTGCAAAGGAAAAAGGACTGCTTCCAGTGCAGAGTATGCACAGATGCATGGCAGATGTGGAAGTGTTCTGGGCAACAGAACCTAGTGACCCAGACAGGCAAGCCCCTTTTGAGCAGTGAAGTGGGATACAGCTGCAGGGCATTGCAGTGTTCAGTTATGGTGTGTTTGTGGCAGGCTGAACAGAGTTTAGGATTCCTTATTTCCTCTCCTGAGGTGCTTCCTCATCAGTAATCCATTTTTTGGAGATGGGCTGATGGTTGGGACATTAGCCTAGACCTCCAGAGCTTAGGATGCATTGCTAGTTCTGCCACAAATTTCCTATGGAGCCTTGGCATAACCAAGTGTATTTTTAGTTACTAATGAACCTATGTGAGAGGTTTTTAAGTGAAATCATCATGGATGTTTGACTAATCCTGGTACACTCCTATCCATTCTTTCATTGACACATAACCAGCTTTCCAGTGATAGGAAAAAACCAAACCAAGCCAACCCAACAGACTAGGAAGAGTATCCAGAAAGCTGTGATTTGTACTGATTTCCTGTTTTTAAGACAGGGATTTGTTCATAATTTTTTGAGCACTACAGTCCTGGGATTTATATAGTGTTGACTTTCTGTGGTTCCTGCCTGCTTGATAGAATGGTAGAATCTCTTTAGACTCTGGAATATTACTGTATGGTCAGTATTTTTTTTTTTAATATGCAGGACAAATATTTATATAGAAGTAATATGTGTATGGCTGGGAGGAAGTAGCTTTACTGAAGCAAGGAGAGAGAGTTTCACAAAATCATTCAGGTCACAAAGGATGTCTGGAGGTCATATGATCCAGCTCTCTGCTCCAGGTAGGGCCAGTTAGACCACATTGTTGAGGACTGCATCCAGTGGTATTGGCTGTTTTCAGGGCTAAGGCTTCCATAGCCTCTCTGGACATCTGGTGTCAGTGACACAAGACTTATTACTTAAAACTGTTGGGATTTTCTCTTCTTCTAGTTTGTGTTGATTGTTCATTGTCTCTTTCCTGTGCAGTATGGGAGGAGAAAAGGAATTACTGGCTTTTAATTTTCAAACACTGAAAATAGAGCTCCCCATTGTAACACTGGACTGTGTTTGCCAGACCCTTTGTGATTGTAAATGTCTGTCTTGTCCAACAGGCTATGCATGCAAGAAAGAAAACTGCTCATATATCGGGAAAACTTGGACAGAGCTTCTGAAACATAATAAAGTCAGTCATACAGGTAAATTCCAAATGCTTTAGTAAATTTATGATACAAACAGGAAGCCAGCTGCTAATTTGAAGAGGAGTCCTTGCTGAACTCATTTCATCAACTTGTCATTGTGTCCCAACTTGTCTACTAACTTTATTGGTAAAATGGCTGTCACTCCAGCTAGACCTTTGATGAAAATGCTGCTCAATATACTAACTTAGCTTTGTGATTCAGTTAACAAAAAATTGTTTAATGTAGGATTTCAGATCTGGATAATTCATACTGCATCATCCTCCTGAAGTCTCTGAGTTCCTTGCATTTCATGTTGATTTTAGTATTGTTCTAGTGGACCACTAGGGTTTGATTCTGAGCTTCTGCAAGAAATTGTTAATTTATACTCTGCCTTTCTTTTTCCCACTCAGAGCCAATAGTTTGCAGTGAGTGTAACAAAACTTTTAAACGGAAAGATTACCTCAAGCAGCATCAAAAGACTCATGCTGTGGAGAGGGAAGTCTGCCGCTGCCCCAGAGAAGGATGTGGAAGAACTTACACGACTTTATTTAACCTTCAAAGCCATATCCTCTCTTTTCATGAGGAGAAAAAACCATTCTCTTGTGATTATGCAGGCTGTGGAAAAGTGTTTGCAATGAAGGTATGTATTTTTTTAACTGTTCTTCTCTGAATCATGTAATCTGAAATGATAAACTTAACTCCTTTTTTTCTTTCTCCCCTACTCTTTATAACTGTAGCAGAGCCTAGCAAGGCACGCAGTTAAGCATGATCCTGAAAAGAGAAAGCTGAACTTGAAAGTAAGTTACACTCTTGGAAAAGTCTTCTCAACCCTACCCTGTCACTGCAGAGGATGGTAAACATTACCTGTTTCAGAATGTGACTTCAAGCAGGAAAACAGTATCTTGTTAATTTGTGAGATCCTTCATTTATGAAGCTCCTTTAGCTAACGCAGTCCTGGCCTGTACATTGATTTCTTCTTTCCCCACCACAACAGTAGTCTTTGCTGCACAGATACGTTAAGTTTACTAATTCTGGATCTATTTCTGCCAGGCAGAGCGTTCTCGGCCCAAGAGGAGCTTAGCCTCTCGTCTCAGTGGCTACATTCCTCCTAAGACGCAGCCAGGAGAGGATGAGGTTATGACGGAAAGCAAGACAGTGGATAAACTCCTGGAAAATGGAATACCAGCTGTCGAAATTCGGACTCTGTAGGAAAGGTTAACCACGACACCGTTCTTCATGGAATGACCAATGAATGCAAAACTCAACAATAACTTTATCTAAAGATAATATTTTCATTTTATTTTTTAATAAATTAATATTGTGTACACCGCTTCAGAAAGTCACTGGTGCAACTCATTTGACTTCAGGTCTTCATTTTCGTCTTTCTTTACTGTATTGTTTTTCTTCATTTCTATCTTCTGCTGTTCTTTCAACTCTTTGTCAGACATGTGCCTCAAAATACAAGTACTCACTCCTTCTCTAGCAACTTTTGGCTTGGAAAGGTAAGTGGCTTTCTCAGACACAGTCTCCAAAATTTGATCAAAAAGTGTGAACTAAAAAGGAGGAGAAAAATGGAACTAAATGAATGCACAAATACAGGCAGAAAAATATTTCAAGCTGCTCTGTAACACAATCACCCACTTAGTTTTGCTTTCAGCTGAAACAAGTTAGTCTTGGTTTGAGCATTTCACCTTTTCCTTTCTTAACTGGTTTGTTCTTTACTCATAAGCAGTTTTAGGCAAGTCACTAGAGGGGGATTCAGCTATTTCCTAACACTAATGCACTACAGGGAAAACAAGGAAAAAAAATCTTGCATGGGATATTTATAAACAATCCATTCATCCAAATGACAGTGAAAGCTCAAGGCCCTGCAATTATACTGGTAAGTTGCCATCAGCTCCCTAACATTTTGAGAGATGTTCACTTTGCCAGTCTTGGAAGACCATGTGAACAGTTTTTCACATAGCAATGGACAACTAACCTTAGCCAAAGTTTCACAAATGCAGCTCCAGAAGAACAACTGGTGAAATAATCCAGCTAAAATGCAGGTTTTTTTAAAACCTCACTTTTAAAGTTTTCGATGGGTGAGCTGGCTGAAGCCATAGATATTAAAATTTCACTGGCCCCTTTAATAAGGTGGTGCTGCTTAGGAGTAGGAACTGCTTAGAGCTTAGACTCTGCTGTCCAAGCTAGTATTGCAGCTGGAAATTCTTAAGGATGCATGGTGCTTGAATTGTCTCTCTGGGCCTACTTCTCTACACCAGTGTCTGAACAGGAGCAGCTTAAGGCAGACAACCATTACTTGCATGGGACCTACATCTTAGCACTGAGATACTAAAAATGGTGTCAGTACTGAGTAGGGAAGGTCAGTACAGCTACAGCTGTTTAATGACATTGACTGGTCCAACCTTCAGGAGTGCACTTACCATGTCTGTACTGCAACCTTTTGCTTGCCGGATGGTGACTTTAACATGGTGTTTCTTTTCAATCCACTGTGCTATCTGTTTAGTCTTGGTCTCTAAGTCATTCTTGGCAATAGCTGAAGAAAAGGATAACTCCTTCTGAACCACCCCTGTTTAAAACAGAACTGTAACTGTGTTGGCTTAACATTTGACAAACCTGTACTAGTTGCTCTCTCTTACCAGCTTATGGTGCTTTGCTTGACTCCCTCCTCCCATGCTGCTTTCTCAGAGCACCGCAATCTCATTGTCTCAGCATGCACCCCTTTCACCTTAAAGGGTGCCAACTTGGTACTCTCACACTTACTGCCATAACTGGGAGACTGAGTGCATGTTTGAGGCACACAGGGAAATCTCTTCAGCAAGCTTAAGGTATTTTTAATTGCAGTCTTGTTCGTATGATCCACAAGGTAGATCTAATGAACATGTAAGCACTGGAGCTGGAATTAAAGACTTAGTGTGCAAATTCCTGTGTTCTGCACATAGGACAGCTGCAGATAAAAGCTTTGACGTTAGATAGCTCTTCATCTCAAGCCCATTCTCTTGAATGGTGAAGTGCAATATTCAACTGGAAGTATGATGATGCCTTGTATTATATTTGAACTACCTATGGTCTCTTCCTCCTTGAAGTTTCTCTAAAGTAGTTACCATCTGAATAAAATTTTTGTGGTTTCTTTAACAGAGCAACTCATTACCACAATAATGCTCTCCTCTAAAATCAGAACTCTACCAGAAGCACAGCTATATTTGTTAGCCTGAGGATAAGAAAGGATACAAGGTCACATGCCTTTAGTAAAACCTCTTTGTCAAACTCAGTTTGTTAAATTGCTAGGCAGGCTGTCTTAAGAAAACAAACAAACTGAAAAGTGTTCAATACTGGAAAAGTGTTCTCTTATTCTGTACAAGAAAGGGTTCCAGACTTTGTTGTCCTAGCAGCAAATGAGGAAGAGAGTGTTTCATGACTACTAGTGACAAACTATGTCATTACATTGGTGTATCTGGTCCTTAGTTTGTGAAAACTGCCTGTCACTCTATGCCTTAGTAAAAGAACAGAAATTCAGTGGGTCTCATGGAACCAGAGCCTAGTTATATTCACTCAAATAAAGGTATTTTTTTAAAAAGTCAGCAGATGCCAAAATAGCAAATCCTGAGAGGGCAATAGAAGGCTTCTCTGGAAGACTGGACTAATCCAAAATTTTATTTTCACCACTGCAAATCCTTAATAGCATGGACTGCAGTGACATTGCTTTGGATTTACACAAATACAAGTAAGAGGATTTAATCTGCTAGAACCACTTTTAATGCAGCATTTTTCAAAGTCCTCAGTGTTGTAGTGTTCACAATGTACATACCTGGCTTTGGACTTGCTTTTTTCTTCTCTGCACGTTTAAGCTGTTCCTCATGAATCTGCTGCCCAGTCATCAGTCTGTAAACTGGAGGTTCTACATTCTCACGAAGCAGAACTAGTTTCAGGCCATGCTGATCCATAAGTCTGAGTGCCTCTGCTCGGTGCATGTTTCCTAAGCTCTCTCCATCCTGGTTGATTACGTGCAAAATACGATAGGGAATTCTTCGCCCGACACTTCCAAATGCTCCTTTCCTTTTTTGTTGTGTGTGAGATTTTTCATCTGTACAAAATGGTTGAGTAAGCCCAAACACAGCTGACTTCCTAGGGTCAGGTACCACTGTCCAGAATGGAGAAAAGAGACACTTTTGTGCTGTCTGTGTCAGAAGAGTGCCAAAGAACCTTTTTGCGTATCTGTTCTCATTTCTGGTTGCTTGACATAATTGTTTAACTGTGCACAAGGCAATCATCCTGAGGAAGAAGAAAAAACAAGTTACCCCATCAGGCAGATTCTTCTAGTTATATTAGAAAGACTTGACTCCAGGTCAGTAAACCCTAGTGTTTGTAACTACTCTTTTAATTTCATGGTGTTACTATACAGAATGAGCAATCAACAAGTCATTTTACAGTAACAAAGGGATTTAACCCAGAGAGAAAAATCTAACAAATGAGCAAAATTTACGAGTTGATGTTACCTCCAGTATCTTAATATCTGAGCCTGAACTCCTTTAAAGGATCCAATACTTCTAGTTCCTTTCTCCTCACTTTCAAATTTAAATTTAAGTAAATTGTTACAGGCATCTATCCTGACAGTGTACTCACAAAGCTACAAACTTTCAAACAAGCTTCAAAATATACCCGTGCTTGAAGACTACTGAAATTCATCTTTGAGACATTTTGTCCATTGGAATTTTTTTCCCCATTCTTCCCCGGTTCATGAAATCCCCCTGGCAATTTTGGTGAACCATTACTTGCATTTTGTTCAGACCTTCAGAAATCATCCATTTTCTAACAGCTGCAAAAAACTTTAGAAATAAAGAGCAAACTGTGAGTATTCTCTGCAGGTTTTGTATTCTATGTTTAAAAGGGAGCAATCGCAGGAAAAGCCAAGGATGATGCAGGAAACCAAACATATGTCATACCAGAGGAGTTGGCAAGAGTGTGAACCTTTTTGCCCAGGAAGGAATGTGACTCCACTCTATAAATACATGCATGCATGCACTATATATACATACATACATGACATTGTGTAAACATGTGTCCATGTGGATACATACACATGGAAAAGTTGCAAAACATCAGCAAGGATGAAGAGCTATTTATAATTATAAGCAGTGTTGGCACAGGAACAAGCAACATGACTTGCCTGTGAATAAACTTAGTCTGAAAAGGGGACTGTCCGGAGCCTAGGATGGACTTCATACCTCAGCAGTAGGGACAAAGTCCATGCAAACTGCTTGAAGAAGGAGCCAGATGAGTTCATGAACAGAGCAGTCTGATAACAGCTACGTGCTACAGATGGATCTGGAACTCAAGCTAGCAACAGGGCACAGAAGACCCATAACAGGATTTCCACAGCAGTCTAAAACCAGCTGGCAGAGGTACTGCCCCTTCCTGCCCTGGGCTCCGCCTCTGCCCAGTCCAGACCCCCGTGAAAAGAGCTTTTCTTCTGGCTGTGACAACAGCCCTATGACTGAACACTCACTGCCAACACTCAAGTACATATGTGCATCATCGTTGCAGCTACACAAAAGCCACAACGTCCTTATTTTTTAAATGGTTTCATAAACGAGCTCTGGATCATGCACTGCAGACTTGGCCTTCAATCTGGGCATCACTGCTGCATTATCAAATTATATATTTATCTTCCATTCAGAGGAACCTGGCTTGCCTTTGAGACCTACTGATTTATAAAACTAAGTATCTCAGCAATGAAATAGCAGCTTATTTTAAGGAAATGCAGATCTTGTTCTGCTAAACACATGGTGTTCCCTTTATTCTCCTTCATTCTCTGTTGCTACTTAAATCTTGTAAACCCAGCCTTAGCTGTCTGAAAGAAAATAACCTTTTTTTACGGAAGGGCTTTTTCTTCGCGTAACACGGCAGGTACGCGTGTTTCGCGTCGTGCACTTCGATCATCCTTGAGCTGGCAAGGATGGCCGACGTCGCTGGGTGGGAGCTCGAAGGAGCGGGCAGCTACGAGCACACTGGGAACCGGAGGAGCAGGCGTGCTTCCTGCGGGCGCAGCCGCGATTCCCGTGCTGTGGGCCGTCACGGCAGGTGGGCTGCATGCCGCGGGAGCGCTGCCGTGCGTGTCCCCCCTGCCGCGGGGCTGTGCCCGTGCCCTGCCGTGCCCGCGTTCCCGGCTGCGCGTGTCGCGGAGGTCANCCTCTTCCTCCTCGCGCGCCTCCGCCTTCTGCCTCTGCCCCGCCCGTCCGCGCGTCCCCGCGGGCCTGAGCGCGCCTCTGCCGGTGCGCGCCTGTGTGTGCCTGTGCCCCGCTCCGTGTGCTCCCGCGTTCCCAGGCCGACGCACGCGGTGTGCCCGGTGCTGTGTGCGCGGCTGTTGGGAGCTGTTGTTCCCCTGCGTCGCTCTGTGGATTCCCGCCGTGCCTTTGCTGCGCTGCGGCGGGTGTAAGGAGCACGGCTGGGACAGGGTCCCCACTGTGCCCAGGGGCCATCCCAGCAGGGCACTTGGTTGCTGTGAGCGGGGACTATGTGGGTGCTGAGTGCTTTGTGTGTGTGTGTGTTGAGGCGTAGAATCATAGAACTTGGGTTTGGGTTGGAAAGGATTTTTAAATCTCGTCTACTCTAATTCCCCTGCAATAAGCAGGAGAGCAGGAACATCTTCAAGTCCATCAGGTTGCTCGGAGCCCTGTCTGTCCTGACCTTGAATGTTTCCTGCTATGGGGCACCATACCCCCTGGGTAACCTGTGACAGTGTTTCACCATCTTCCTTGTAAAGAACTTCTTCCTTACTTCTAGTCTAGATCCAGCCTCTGTTAGTTTAAAACCAAAACTCCTTGTCTTACCACTACAGGCCCGGCCAAAAAGTCTGTCCCCGTCTTTCCCTGTCCCCTTTAGGCACTGAAAGGATGCTGTGAGGTCTCCCCGCAGACTCTTCCAGACTGAGCAGCCCCAGATCTCTCACCCTGTCTCCATAGGAGAGGTGTTCCAGCCCTCAAAGGATCTTTGTGTCCTTCTTCTGGACTCTCTCCAGCAGGTCCATGTCTTTCCCGTGCTGGTGACCCCAGAGCTGGATGCAGCACTGCAGCGGGCGGTGTAACACAGCATCTCTGTGCCCGTGCCCACCCACGGGGCTGCGGGCAGTGCTGTGTGCGGGGCTGTGTGCGGGGCTGGGTGCGGGGAGCGGGCTGGGCTGTGTGCGGGGCTGTGTGCGGGGCTGCGGGCAGTGCTGTGTGCGGGGCTGTGTGCGGGGAGCGGGCAGTGCTGTGTGCGGGGCTGTGTGCGGGGCTGTGTGCAGGGCTGCGGGCAGGGCTGTGTGCGGGGCTGTGTGCGGGGAGCGGGCAGTGCTGTGTGCGGGGCTGTGTGCGGGGAGCGGGCAGGGCTGTGTGCGGGGCTATGTGCGGGGAGCGGGCAGTGCACGGCGGAGCTGAGTCTGCAGGGGTCAGCAGCGTGTGTGGCTGTGCCGCTGCGTGACTCAGTCCGAAAGCGTCTCGGGTGCTCGGATTTGTTACCTTCTTTGGTAGGCGGCTCTGCCTTGGGTTTGCGAGCTCCTCCATCCAATTTGGAGATAGAAACCTTTGAAAGAGAAGCTGAAATTCATGTGCAAACGTCGTGTCCCCAGCTGTAAGGAACACGCTAAGGCAGTCAGCCACTGAACATCACGGGAGTTGGCTGAGAACCTCTTTCCAGAGTCCAGGGGTTCGTGTCTATCGAGGGATGCTGTTTAGCCAGCTGGGCACGAGCTGGAACAACGCTCAGATTGAAAGTGTGCTTGTGTTCAGAATTTAGTACAAAATGGAGCTATGGGAAGCAGCTGGGAGGAAGGCATTGTCTGCGGTCCTTCCTGCTTAAAAACAATCAGAACTTTTTTAGCTTATATGCTTTAGGCCACAGCTAAGTGACCCCTCTTTCCTGTCCTTCTTTTCTGTCCAGGAAGGAGAAATGCAATGAAAATCTGATCTTTATCTTTCTCGGTTGAAAGCTTTCTGTTCTTTACTATGGTCTTAGAATGGTTTAGTTTGGTGTGCTTGCTCGTTTTGTTTTGTCATTGTGGTACACACATGTGAAAAAAGGTCTGTCATTGCTTCGTGCTCTCCATCTTCACAGAAGACATCATGTGGTAATGGTGTGCAAACCCAGAAAACTTTACTAGATGAGTTCACAATCTGAAGTTCATTCATATCACCTTAATCCTCATTAAAACTCCTCGCCTGCAGTAATGAAGTTGGAAAAATGCCAGCAACAGAATTAGCCAAGTAGATGGTGAGCTGTGTTAAGAGCCCAAATGACAACTGTAGCTTCTCCTATTATATGCAAATAGAGCTGGGATTTTCCATCCTGCTCTTTTGTGTTGTTTTTTTTTTTTTATTTTATTTCGCTCAGGCTTTATGCCTTTGGAGTTGTAAGCTCTTTGGGAGCAGGGATTACCATCACTTACATCAGTAGAATGGCTAAGAAAACTGGATCTCAGTTTGATGCTATTGAAACATAAATTATTGAAATTCTACAGTATCCGGTTGTGGAGAGTGAAATATTCCACAATAAGAAAAGGCGAGACAAAAACGGTTTTTACTGCTCTTTTCATGGTCTGGAAATCAAGTGTGGAATTTGAATAAGCATGAAGGGAAATTCTGGCAGAGCTGAAGCCTGGAGAGATATTTTTTTCATCATCAGCTCTGCAATATGCATTAGAAGAGAGCTTGTCAGCAGCCCCGCTTGCAGTTAGCTACTATTGCCACTCTGAGAGCCATCCCCATAAGACAGATAATTTTCAGCAGTGTTAGTAGCAGCAATAAAGCTAATAATCCTCTTCACTGTGATAAAAACTACCTGCATGAAAGCAAGGTACTTCAGAGCATACAACTCGCCTTCCTTCTCTCTTCCTGTTATTTAATTCTGTTAAGTTTAAACCTGATGCTTGTTTTACTTCATGCCTTTCTAATTAAATTTAGTGTGCCAAGAAATAATGCAGCCTTCTCATGCTGTTTGTCCTCAATTACCTTGATCTTTCTGGGGGTTCATTGTACTCTTTCTCCTTGTTCTTTGTCTCATGTCTCTTTGCACTGTAATTGTCCTGGGGCCATGTTTTTATATGTGCCTACCACATTGAGACTGCAGTCTTAATTACTTGAAAGACACTATCATAATAAGTGCAGTTAATAACTTTTTTCCTTCTACTTTGCGTGATGCATATCATCCTCTGCCCACCCCTGACAATACACTCAGTCATTTGTTTGCTTTTTAATCCCTAAATCTTCATCTGCCTTTTTTTCTTTTTCATTTGACATTTACTTACAAAGCTGTTGTTTTCACTTTGTTATTTTTTGTGCCATATTAAGTCCTGTTCTGCTAGACCTTGTGCCAAACCATGGGTATTTCATTCCTCAGATATTTTGAAATGCAAATATTTGAGCAGGGGAAAAGATGGGTGGATGGAGAGATTTCTTGTCCTTGTACATGAGCAGTGCAGTGATCTGCCAGTGTGGATGTTATTAATGTTAGTAATTATTGTAAAGCTCAAGATGCTACTAGGAAGCTTCATCTGTATTAACAACTGATCTCTGCAGGATGGTTTCACTGTCCCCTGAGGATGTTGAAATATGGTTCTAGTCCTTCTGTATTTTGGGGTTATTTTCAAAATCAAAGAATCACAGGATCATCAAAGTTGGAAGAGACCTTCAAGATCATCTAGTTCAACCATCAACTCAGCACCAGCATAGTCCCCCATAAAATCTCCCCCCAAAGCTATTTGTTATGGGTACAGTGAGCAGTTCGTGATGCCCAGCAGAGAGTGAGGATGCCCTCAGCCAGATGGCAATGTGCTCCCCTGGAGACCCAAGGCTATAGTTTACTGTCATTTGAACTTCATCACTCATTTTGTGGGAGCAGGAAGCAAGCTGCTGAAGTGCCTTATACCTGCAAGGAGCTCTTACCTGCTGGCTCTGGGTGGAGGACTGGTCTTTCCTTGGTCCACACCGAATATCTTGCTGCTTCCTAAACTGGAGCTGTACTTATGAATATATGGTAAAAAAAAAATTTCAAGGGCCAAGCAATATAATCAGGAATTTATTACTGATCATGTGGGGTTTATGCAATGCCTGGGACCCTTAGACATGGAGCAGTAGCAGTGGGTGGGACAGCAGGTTTTTTCAGTCTTCTTACTAAATCTGTGATTAGTCTCCTGCACACTTACAAAAGTACTGAGCATCTGGAGGGCACCTGTGCACCTCTGTTTTCCTGTTTTTTCTGTATGATTCCCTCCTTCACAGGGCATTTCAGCAGGGAAGCTTTGGGGAGGATGTGGAGAGAGTCTCTTACTCCTCCCCACTCCCCACTCCTGCTGGCAGCTGGCATGGCCCCCCTCCACCTTCCTGCTGGTTATAATCACGGCTGTGTGTTTCTGCAGACCCCTGGTTCAGAGCAGGGCCGTAGCCTCCCCTTTACACTCCTTAGTATTCCTCTTCCCGTTGGTGTTTATAAAAGACTTTTGCACATAACTCAGATGAAAAACTCCCTTGTGCTGAGCTGAGCATTGCCATATGGCAGAGAACACGTCAGAGTAAACATGTATTTAAAGGACACAGAAATTCTGGGTGCGTAGTAGGTCCAGATTTCTGGATGTGCATTAGCTCATTTACTCCTTTTCCATCCACAGCTTTTGAAAGTTGCTTCCTACTCAAACTTCTCTATTTTTATTCTAGCAAGAGATAGCAAAAAATTAAAGCAAACCCAAAATTATTGTTCTAGTGAGTGGCAAATAGTCACTGCTAACTAATGCCCTGCACAGAATATACAAATATTGTTGAAACTAGATAAAGTTTTGTTTGATTTCTGAGATCTGCCCCTCTTGTGGGAATTAAAACAAACCTTTTGAAGATGCATGCTCTGCCATTAAATTGCTTTGGCCGAATTACTGAATTCAGGCAAAGAACCAATTTTTCTCCCTGAAAAGCAAGGCTGACTGAATTTATTAAAATGTTAATCATAGAGCAAGCCTGTGGGTCCCTGGGGTGAGATGCAATTAGACTTAAAACTTCAGAGTATAGAAAGTTTTATAACTGTCTAGTTTTACATCTTGACTGTAGGGAGAGGAGTTTCCACTGTACATTGAAGACATTGTTCTACAGCCTTTGCAAGTTGTTGCGTTCAGCTGTGAAGATTTTAAAAGCTGCTTTTGTTGGCAGCCTAGGACACATCCGTGACCTTATTAAAGTGGAAGTGAAAGCTCTCTTCTTTTTTTTTTTCTTTTTTTTTTTTTTTTTGCAACAGTAAATCTACTAATTTTACAGTCAGTTGAACAGCAATAGATTAATTTGTTTAAAGTCTGCATTGACAAAGAAAATGTGAACTTCGCTGCCTTGAATACCCGAAACTACAGTGCGATATTTAAAGGGTAGAAACTATTACAACTTGCCCTAGAATGGTCCAAGCAGTTCCCTGTCACCTGCTTCTCAGCACAGGTGCTGACCTCCCCGTCTATTCTATCCCTCCTGACAGACTAGCAGCCAGGCTGGGGCTTTGTGTGCAACAGAGAGAGCTTTTCCAATGACTGGGCCAGTTTTCTTCAGCAACCACAGGAAGCAGAATAAAGAAAAGGTTAAGGGCCACCGCAAGGGTCAGAATGGGTTAAATTTAGTTAACATCAGAGGTTATAGCTTTTAACAAGAGCATGAAGGAAACTTATTCGAAGATGCAATTTGTTTCTTCTTTGTCAACCATTATTTTTTTTTACTCTATTGATAGTGACAGCTTAACAAAGTTTTTATACGCCAGGGTTTTCATCCTTTAGAGGATAAAGAACTGTGATGCAAAAAAGAGATGCAGGTGGAAGACTTTATAAAGCCTCCATGATTTTCAAATTGAGGGTTGAAAGTAGGCTCCCTGCGTGGCTAAGTCAAAAATAATTTGTAAATGTTAAAAAAAATACACATTATCGACAGAGGAACTGCTTTTTTTTTTTTTTTCTCTCCAGTGTAGCTTGCCAAGAGTAGTGTTTTATCAGAAGCCTTACAATCTGCCTGATTCTGCATGTATTTTTTTCCAAGGTAATCTTATTTTCTTTTTTATTACCCTCTAAAGATGATCAAAGTCAAATGCCTTTAACAACAGTCTTCATCTTCTCCCTTCAAGATATTTCAGTCTATAATGTATGATGCTGGGTTTTTTGTGTTTTTTTCCTCCCAATTTAGTGAAGAAGCAGAAACTAGAAAATGCACCTAATGTGGCTGCACTGTTAGGTTCTCAGTCAACTTCTTGGAATGCAAAATGAGGAAAGTTTAAATATTTCTGAAATTTATTGAACAAAAACAATTTTTTAATGGTTCAGTAGCATTTTTTACATTTTTGTACACAAGAGATCGTCTTCTGCCAATAATGTTTTTCATCAAAATTAATTAATAAAATCACCAATTTTTTTTGTTGTTTTACCCTGATACAAAATAAAAAAACTGAAATCAAAGTTTAATTAAGCCTGATAACAATTCATAAGCACAAACAATGCATTTTGGTAGATTTCTTTTTTCTTTTTAACATGTTGTCCTCAAGGGGAAAAAAAAAAAAGCTAATGTGAACATCCTGTCTCCCTATCCATCTGTCTCTCTGCAAGCTCTCTCAGCAGTTTTAATTGCTTGGACATTTCAGCCCAGTTTGACAAAGAAATAGGAGCCTCAAAGATACTGTATTTGTATATAAGTATATGTATTTCTGACAAGTTTTGTGACAACAGTTGTGAGACCTTCACATTGGTGTCTTGTTCTGGCAGAGGAGTTCATCAGGCTCTTTTAGTAAAAAAGAGGAAATTAACTTTTTACACTGGCAGATAGAGATAGGACATAGGGAACGGTTTTAAACTAAAAAATGAGACATTTAGAGTCAATATTAGAAAGAATTCTTTTGCTCAAGAGGGTAGTGGGGCACTGGAACAGGTTGCTCAGAGAAGTTGTGGATGCCCCATCCCTGGAAGTGTTCAAGACCAAGTTGGATGGGGCCTTGAGCAACACAATGTAGTGAGTGGCATCCCTACCTTTGGCAGAGGGGTTGGAACTAAATGATCTTTAAGGTCCCTTCCAATCCAAACCAGTTTTGGGTTTTTGATCTGTACAGTCCACGGTGTCTTTTGCCTTGCCAGGTGCTCAGGGGCTGCATAGATGATGTGTAAGACTGAGGGGGATTTTGAGATGGGAGAAGGAGCCAGAGCACTTTGATGGCAATGGAGAAGTGTAGGGAACACGCTGGAGTGATTTGGATCTATAATCCTGGTATTTGATACTGCAGGTCTGTTGTAGAAGATAAGAAGATGGAACTGACAACACAAGCCCCAACAATTCAAGTATCAGTTATTTCAGTGCTCATTTGCTCACAGGAGAAATTTCATCTGCTTTGTGGTGTCATTGCTATCAGTGTGATGAAGGCTTGAAACTTCCAGTTCACTTGCTGTTAACTCAGGCTAGTGGTGGGTCCCCAGCTGTATAACTGAGAGCTGGTTATGCTCTCCAGAGGGTTGGATTGGGCCTTTTGGTGCAAGTGATCCCTTTGACTTTTCTGGGAGGGTTCTGTTTGGAATCAGCAGCATGAACTCTTTTGTTGGTGCAGAATTAATCCTTCCCTAAGGGACAGGTAGCACTTCTAGAGAAAGTCTGTGCAGTTAATTCATAGGAGCATTTGCAATGGTGTGGTGTACAGGCAAGTGTATGGACCCATGACAGGCTAAGGACTAGAGAAGGGGAACAGGGAGCTGGAGAAATACAGGGCCTTCTCTGTCCCCAAAGATGGGGGAAATGGCACGATCCAGCCCAACCAGTTGAACACTGTATCCCCCTCTCTTTGGTCCACACAGGGGCAGCCTCTGCTGAGGAGGTGACTTCGAAAGGCCTAACTGCAGTGAAAAACAGATGAGAAAAAGCATGGATCTCCACAGCCCAGACAGACTGGCCTGGAAAAACACAACAAAAACTCCCACTTACTATTCTGCTCACAAGCTGCCACCAAAACTCAGCTGTGAGGAGAATAAGAGCATCTTTTTAAAAATGTAAAACTGTCTTTTTTTCTTTTTTCTTCTTCTTCTTCTTCTTCTTCTCCATCATCTTCTGAGCTGCTCTTACAAGCTTTAATGCATTAATTTCAAAAGCTTCACAAAAGCAGCAGGCATCAAACAGTCCAGGCTGCGTGGAAGCTCGGGGAGGAGAATTGTGAAGTTGTGAGGGTGATGGCTGCAGACACGGAAGCAAGGTTGTTTGTTTGTTACAAGTCAGTGATCATAGCTTGCTTTAATGATGGAGCAGCAGAGAAGGCAAGTTGGAGCAGCCCAGAGAGCCCTGGATTCACACAGCCTAAAGTTCAGCCACATCTTTTGTCTCATGCTTCTGTTGTCTGGGTGATTTTTGGATTGGGAGTCGGGAGATGTGAGTTTTGACAGCAGTGCTGATGTGCTCTGTGACCTTGAACAAGTCTGTTCATCCCTGTGCTTCTCCTCTCATCTTTTTGCTCACTTAGAATCTCTCTCTTTTTCCTTGCAGTGTCTTTCCCCAATTATACATCTGGACCATGGCTATCAGAATGCAGCTTGCTCCCAGGTTAGGCACTGCTATTGTCTGAGTGAACCATAAAGAAATACTGCACTGAGCACTTCACTAGGGCACTCCTGTTATCTCAGGGCTTCACTGACAACCTTAATAAAATAAAAGTCCTTCAAAAGACTGAGTGTTCCTGCCTACTGCCCAACTGCCTGCCTTTTCTGTAGCATCTTGTGCAAGAAAAAACATCAATTCTGATCCCTGGGTTGTCAGAAAAGAATGATTTATAGTATTTCATACTTCCTGATTGTTTTTTGTTCCTGAAATCTCAGCGGTAACGTCAGTACTTCAGTGTGCCTAATTTTCTTCAAAGTGAATTATAAACCAGCATGGTGCTACATATCTTACTCATTTTTATAGGTTTTCCTTAATTTTGCTCTTTTGTGGAGGAGCAGTTCATGTGCCTGAGACTAGGGACAAAGCCTCCTTCAGAATTAATTACACAGTACCTCTGAAATCCACTCTCTTTTATCCCCATAAGGATGGGGTCCAGTGCCAGGATAACTTGCTCTGCAATGTGATCTCAGCAAAATTGAGTATGTTCTTTAAGTTCAACTTCCCTTGTATATGCTCCTCTACCTGGTCCATGATGTCAATATCATATAAATAAACCCTACTATGCTCTTGGGAAAAAGTATTACATCCTTCAGCAACAAAGCATGCACACCAATAATTCATATCTCCCCTTGCATCTCCTTCTGTTGCAACCAGAATTCAGACTGGATTTTTCCATGAGACCTGTAAGAGTTTTGTGTTTCACATTTTCCTACAACATTGTATCTTTTTTCTTTGTATCAGGTGTGCTCTCAGACTGCATCTACAACAAACCTCTCACAGCTCTGTCAGCTTTCAGTGTCCTGTATAAATTGTCTGATCCCAGAGTTTGTACTACTGTGGTTCCAGATCCCACACCTCATGTTTAACTTTGATAGTTTCCCTCCCCCTTCTCTTCTGCCTTTCCTCCACATGATATAGGATTATAAGAACAAGATTTTGGCTTCAGGAAGAAATGGCTGTCAAAGACAATTTAGTACTTTCTGATAGAAGTGCAGAATTGGAGAATAATTTGGGTTGGAAGGGACCTCAAGGGGGTCATCTGCTCCAATGGTATACTAAGAATTTTGGACTATAACCTCAACTTGGGTGAAAAAAAACCCTTTACTTATCTGTGAATCAGTTCAGGGAACAGCAGGACCTGAGTAATTCTATGGTGCTACCCTTTTACATTCTAATGAGGAGTGGAGACCTTTATGTATACATTTTCTTAGAAGGAATTACAGTCCTACAAGCTCAGTCCACTTGAATATAAGAAAATAAACTGTATTTGAATAGAACATTGAAAACTTGTTAATAACTGTAAAGCACTTTTGTTGTGCTGAAGCATCTTTGCACTCCAAGCAGTTTATGTATTTATTTGGATTCTTATGCCAGTGATGCTTACATGGTATCAGACCATAAGTTATTTACTTAAATTAAACATGAATGATGGAGCCACAGAAATGAGTCATAATTTTTTCTTTAAAAAACAGCAGGAGGTAATTGTTTTTATAAGAAATTGAGAAACCAGCTCTGCATCAGAACATATAATTGTACTCAGGAATCAAATAAATTATTCCCATATTCAGCTAAGATCAAGTAACCATCAAACATAGATGGCTTTAGAAGGACTGAGCAGAATTTATGCATGCTGTGAAGGCTCACATACATTTATTCTGTTTAAATCTGTAGAAGGGAAATCATTATGCCAAATATGCTAATAAGAAGTTCTGTAGGTATTATTGACCACAACATTATCTTAAAAAAAATTTGAATTTATTAATCTGCAGCTATATAATGTTCCCCTGTCTTCAGCTTAGTATAAATTTGATGTCCAGCCCTAACAAGAGCATGAGCATACACAGAGAAACTGAAGTTTCTTGTTTGTCTGCTTATTTACAAGGAAATAGAGCAACAGAGATGGAATTATGTTTTTAAGATGCAAATCTCATGAATCTGAACCAACATGTTTCCACATGTCTCTGAAAAAGATAAGAGTTCTTGTCTGGTTAAAAATAAAGTGGGAGAAATCACAGTATCTTTTCTGAAATGGCCAAAAAAGGGAAAAAGTTAAAAGCAAGCCTAGAAATCGGGCCAGTTGGTGCTTTATTTAGTGGTTCTTTTTCCATTAGCTCACCCTGCTTTTGTAAACTTTGGAGAGGAATGCTGTGTTATAACAGTAGCATTTGCTTTGCTTTTACAGTTCCATATGTGGATAATGAAAAACAACTGTAATTTGTGAGCTTGAAGTATAATTAACTGATGCCCTAAAAGGTGAAGAGTTTCTTCTCATTATGTCAAAAAACCCAGTCATGAGCCAAGCAAAGTGATTATATAAAGTAAATATATCAAATATATGAATATATATATAGAGGCTGTCCCACTGTTTTTTATTTTGTTTTAATTGTATTAATCATAGATCCTTTGGAGTATTTCTGATAAAATTAAATATTGTACACAATGTAGTATTTCATTGGAGCCAAAGGCTTTGCTCAAGAGGAGCAAAATGCAGGTTCAAGTTTTCACTCTATCAGCTTCCTATCAAAATTTGTGATCTCTCATTGCTCCTGGCTAGGTTTGTGAACCTAGTTTTCCACATTCCCATGCAGTCTGCAGGGGAAACTGCAGGAGAAACAGAAAAAGCATAAAGAATTTCCAAATTTGGATGCATTCAATGAAATGAAATAATTAGCTTTTGGTTGGCAATCAGTATCTTTTTGTACAGTGGACAAAGCCACTGATCTTTTCCTCTCAAACAGATTCTGCCAGAGTGTAGAGCTGGATGATTTGATATGGAAATGCCCTGAGGTTCTTCATACCTTCATTGCCCTCTGCAGGCTGGGTTTTCTAGCTGAACTAAATTTCATGAAGTACACCAATTACTAATTTTAGTAAATTGTACCTCAGTAGTTGAGCTCTGAAAAGGATAGAATAGAATAGAATAGAATAGAATAGAATAGAATAGAATAATCTCAGTTAGAAGGGAACTACAGCAATCATCCAGTCCAACTGCCTGACCTCTTCAGGGCTGACTAAAAGTTAAAAAATATTATTAGGGGCATTGTCCAAATGCCTCTTGATCACTGGCTGGCTTGAGGCATCAGCCACTGCCCTAGGAAACCTGTTCCAGTGTTTGACCACCCTGTGGTGAGTCAACCCACTCAGCTCAAAGGATCCTCACTCTGAGTTTCTCTGAATATTCTGAATAACATATCCCCATGGAAATGTGTTTTGTTTGGGACACAGTTCACTGGAACAGAAGGGGGCAATATTACACATATAGGAGACATTCTTTCAATTAAAAAAGGAAAAGCTGTTCAGTTTTAGCATGGAGTTTTCCATAAAAACAGTTTCAGTGGAAAATTTTTGGACAAGCCCTAGATAATAACTGCTCACAACGTTTGCCAGGAAAAAGGGCAGAACATCATTGTTTATTGACCATATAAGCACTTGTCTTTGTTGAAGACTATATGGGTTGGAAATATCTGCTGTAGACTGAACAAATGTAGAGTCCTAGGGTGGTGTTAGTTCAGTCACTGGAATTTCATAATGCCATTTGCATAATCACTCCTGTAGCAGTAACTACTCGATACCTCTGCAGTTATGGTGGTAGTTTTGCTGAATGCATAAAAGAGGAATTAAAGAACCTGCCTCTCCTCCCTTCTCGGTTCCTTGTTGATAGGAAAAGGGCCCATTATCTGGGGCAGGCACATAGGGATGTGCACTTCAGCAAAGGGTTGTGATCCGTGTTCATTATATGCAAATTTGCTGGAGCAATAATTTGCTAGGCATTAACATAATATCACTTGGTGCATTGGAGTAATTCTCATCTGATCTAAAACATTCCTCATGTAAGCAAAACAGTTTGGCTACATAGAGAAATTATGAACTAACCATATCAAAATCAGCAAATGTGAACCAGAGTTGAATGTGACCTGATTATATGTGCAAAACCCCACTGCCTTACAGGCAGTTTATTCATTTAAATAATCAAATTAAACAAGATAGTCCTAAATACATCTTGCTTAACTTGATTAGTTAAGTAAGCAGCCATCTGGCATGAATGACACAGATTAAGTTCTTCCTTAAATTTTTCTTCTTCTCATTTTTCAACAGCAGAATTGTTTTGCACCGTGTGCTTATTTTATGTTACTTCTCTGCTGGAGTATCTTCACATAGAAATTGGGGGCAGAAGTTAATAGAAATTATTACACAAGTACAAGCTGAACTCACTGTCTCTACAACTTGATATTAATCAGCTGAAAGGAGTACATTAGCAACCCTATTTATACAATTATTTTAGCCACAGGAGAATCCATTTGTTGCTAGAGGAATACAGCTAAAATCTGTCAGTATTAGAAGGCAAGGAAGTGCAAGTGAGAATCCTAGCAAGTTTAAGTAATCCAATTCCCTGTTTGAAGTCAGAGACCTGATTTCATTTAAAGTATTTTTGTCTCATTGAAAAAGAAACACTTTTTGCTAGTCTTTATTAAATAGAAAATGCTTTTAAGTTAACAGAGCATTACTTAAGGTCTGATTCTGTGTTTTAGAACTGCTTTACACATAGGGACTCTCCTACTGACTTTGAAGGCATAAAAGGATTGAGAAAAGTAATGTATGCAGGAGAGTGCTGAAGAGCTGGGACTGCTGAGGGGCTCATTGGCATATACCTGCACAAATCTTTGCTTAGAGCTTTGGATAGTCATGGTTACAAGGATTGTACTACAGTGAAATTAGTAAAAGCAAATGATGTTTAACTGGGGTGGAATGGTTTTTACAGTGACCTTATATAGTGTCTTGCTTACAAATGTGTGCTGTGCTTTACAGTTTCTGAAGAAGAGAGGATCCTCAATTCTGATACTTGTGTATATATGGATAGTATGGCCAGCAGTTAATTCCTCTCTCTTGCAGGCCTGTGGAGCTTGACCTAGTTCCCAGCACACACATCAGTTCTGACATTTGGGCCTCTAAACATTCACTTTTACCAAATGGTTTCAGATCCCAGCCTCTTTTGCTACGTGGCTCTGGAAAGCCCATGTGCGTGAGTATTGCTGTGGTGTTCACACCAGGCGTGTCCTGGGCCTCTCAGCTGGATAATGTGCCCATCTGCCAGCTGTATTTTGTTGAGAATGATCTGACTATTGCCATTCCCCTCCCAACTGCTCCCACATTGCAGGTGGAGGGCTGTCCATGTGGAAAAGTTGCAGGCAATGCTGGCACTTAGAGCTGTATTTGCGCTTACACCACAAGAGTGTGATGGAGAAGAGTTGTTAAAATTCTTTTGCCTTTGTATCCATGTGCAGCATAGGGTGAATTTCTAAAAAAGGAAAAAAATTGTGAGATGCTTAGGGTGGGCAACTGTGTATGCTGGCAAGGTGGCTGTTGTGATTTAACCCCAGCTGGCAGCTGAGTACCACACACCTGCTCGCTCATTTCACACACACCCTCTCCCCCTCCCACACACACACACACACACTCACTCTTCCCTGTGGGATGGGGAGAGGAATGGGGAAAGAAAAGAAAATAGAACTCGTGGGCTGAGATAAGAACAGCATAATAATTGAAACAAAATAAAATATAATGGTAGTGGTAATTCTATTAATAATAGAAAGGAGAGAGAGGGATAGAGGGTGATAAAACCCAAGAAACACAAGGGATGCACAACACAATTGCTCACCACCCACTGGCTGATGCCCAGCTTGTCCCTGAGCTGCAGTGAACCCCACTCCCAGCCAACATACCCCAGTTAATATACTGGGTATGGTGCTCCATGGTGTGGAATAGCCCTTTGGCCTGTTCTGGTCAGCTGTGCTGTCTCCTGGCTTCTTGTGCAGCTCCTTACTGGCACAGCGAGGCACTGAGAAGTCTTTGACTTAGGGTAAGCACTAAGCAACAACCAAAAGCTCACTGTGGAATCAACATTATTCTCACACTGAATCCAAAACACAGTGCTGTACCAGCTACTAAGAAAATGAACTCTATCCCAGATGAAGCCATTACACTGACTCAATGAGAAGGTAAGATTCCTGGATTTAGTATTTGCCTCCTCCTGGCCCAAGACCTTTAAAAGTAATTTCATTTCTCTCTACTGCCATTTCCCCTCTCACCTGTTACCTTGTTGGGTTAGCCAGCAGGCTCCCCAAGGAGTTTTCACTGTGTTTCACTTGATGTTCATACAAGTGACCTTGACCTTCATCATGGGGATACGCCTGCCATGGCATCCCAAAATACTGTCCATCAGCTGAACCACCATTCCCTGACTCCACAGCTGCTCCTAGCCTGTGAGACACACAAGGAAATCTTTTAACACAAATCTCTGTGAAAGTGGTTCAAGTCAATGTAGCTGATTGGTTCTGTCACACCAAGATCTTACCAGATTCACCCCTAGCTCACTCACAGGAGGAACTGGGCAGATCAAGATAACTCTGGTATGTTCAAGTCCTCCTATCCAGCCAGGGTCTTCACAGAAGCAAGTAGAAAAATATCCTGAGCAAGGATATCTGTAGAAAAGGACCTGAGTAGCATTGCTGTGGTATCAAGCTGAGTAGTATTACACAAATTCAGTGTCCTTTTCCTAGGTCAGAATAGACTTAACATCACAGAGTTATGTAGGAACAGATAACTAGAAGACAGTCTTGTTCCTTCTGGTTTATCAGCTTTGGAAGATTTCTGCCATGCTTTGAATATATTTTCCACCTACAGCAAAGATTCCAGTATGGAAGGAAAGTAAAATGGCAGGTTTATCTCATTCCAATGTTATTCAAAATTTAGATTTTAATGTAAATTTAAGAATGAAGTGTCCTTTCCATTATTTAGCTGGAATAACCTTTCCTCCTCCCCACCCTGCACATAACACACACCCACTAGTGCTGTTAGTTGTAGTAATTAGCTCGATGTGCTAATGACAGTTTCCAGGGAAAACGCTGACAGGACTAATTAATGGGTGAATTTCACTTTAGTAAATGTATGGGCAATTTTCTAAATGCAGATGGCATGGTCGACCCCAACAGGGGCCCAGCCTAGAGCTACTTCATACACCAAGTGTCTGGGGAAAGTGGTTAATTTGTAGTATGCTTCATGATACTGTGTTGGGTTTGCATGGCGAGGTTTTGGCAGTGGGGGCCTACAGGAGTGGTCTGCGAGAAGCTGCCAGAAGCTTCTCTGATGTCCATCAGAGCCAATGCCAGCCAGCTCCAAGGCAGACATGCTGCTGGCCAAGACTGATGCCCATCAGCGGTGGTGGCAGCACTTCGGGGATAACACAGTTAAGAAGGTGGAAAAAAGATGTTGGGCAGAAGGAAATGGCAACCAGAGAGGAGGAACAGCTCTGCAGACACCAAGGCCAGTGAAGAAGGAAGGGTAGAAGATTCCCCTGCAGCCTGTAGTGAAGAGTGTTGTGGACAGAGATCCACCTGCTGCCCTTGGAGGGCCCCATGGCAGAGCAGGTAGATGCCCCAGAGAAGGCTGTGACCTGTGGGAAGCCTGTACTGGAGCAGGTTTGCTGGCACAACTTGTGACCTCACAGGGTTCCCTCGCTGGAGCAGCCTGCTCCTGAAGGATTGCACCCTGGAGCAGTTTGTGAAGAACTGCAGCTTCTGGAAAGGACTCACACTGGAGGAGTTAATGGAAAACTCTCTCCTGTGGGAAGGACCCCACACTGGAGCAGGGGAAGAGGGCTCCCCTGAGGAGGAGTCAGCAGCAGAGACACAGAGAATTGACTGCAGGCCCCCTTCCCCAGTTCCCTGAGCCACTTGCAGCGAGGTGGTAGAGAGTATCGGGAGTAAGGTTTGGCCTGGGAAGAAGGGAGGGGTCAGGAGAAGGTGTTTGAAGATTTATGTTTATTTCCTCTTTTCTTACTCTGGCTTGATTGGTGATGAATTAATTCCCCCCCACCTCCAGCCGAGCCTGTTTTGCCCGTGACAGTAACTAGTGAGTAATCTCTCCCTGCCCTTATCTCGACCCATAAGTCTTTTGTTATATTTTCTCTCCCCTTCACAGCTGAGAAGGGTGATGACAGAGCAGCTTTGGTGGACACCTGGCATCCAGCCAGGGTCAAACCACCAGATACTGCTTAGAAGAGAATTGATGCTTATACTTGTTTTCCAATGCATTATTCATTTCTCAGTAGTATGGAAATGCAATGTCCTTTTTTATGTTCACCTTTTCCAGACCTGTCCATTGAATCATGAGAAAGGAATGAATGTGCAGTGTCATTAGAGCAGTCTCACATGTTTTTCCTGCCAGCTTGCACCTCCCAGTCACAAGGTTTATTTTGTGTCATAAAAGGAAAAGAGCAACAGGATGCTCACTTTGGCTATAGCAGAAGCTAAGAGTGTGACATACACTAAAGCATTTGTTTGCAAGCATCAGTCCTGCCCTTGCAGGTCCAAGGAGACTTGGACCCTCCTCCTGATGTTTGCTAGATTTAATGTTCCAAGCTCCCCTGTAAACATGGTATTTATTGACTTAATTTTGTCATACAAGATTCTAAGTCTCTGTATGAGGGCAGAAAAGCAATATTCTTACCTGTCAGATCCCAGCAGAATTCAGGATTTTGCCATTTAGTTTCCTTGTGGAGGAACAATCAGCAAATGAAAAAATTGTGGATTATTTTTTTCTTTTTTAACCACACCCTTCTTATTAATGCATAGATGCAGCTCTGTGAACAAAGATGGTCACATACAAAAGCACCTTCTCTTGCTAAATGCTCAAGACAGCTGCCAGTGTCCCAGGAAGCAGCTGTATGTGAAGAATCAATCTCAGTGAGAGACCCGAGGGTAGAGAACAGTGCTTGACATCTGTGACAGTGATCCTGAAAGGAAGGGGAGGGACATGGGAATGAGTCTTGGGAGAGAGAGGCCCCTGACAGTGGTCAGGGTGGATGTCTACAGAAGGATGTCCTGGCAGAGTACCTGGCATTTCCTCCTTGCTGTACCTTTTTTGCAGTGGAATAGTTGTGTTTGTGTGCACTCAGATACATGTTTGTACTCACACACCCATGCCTGTTTATGGAAATGTGTCTTTCTGTCTTCTCGAGCTAAATATTGCATACCCTTCTTTTTTTCTTTTCTTTAAGAGTTTGTTTTTCTCTTATATTATTTGTTTTTATCCCTTTTACAACTCATCTGTGCCTTTATCTCATACCTTGTGACAAGTGCCAAATGTAAGTACTTTTCCACTCCTTTTAAAACCTGCTTTTTGAGAAGCAGCAAATAGCCATTCTCTTTTGTTTTCTCAATGTTATCAATAATATATTATTAAAATTTTAATAATTTGATAATAATGATAAGTAATTTAATAATGATAATAATTATTAATATCAGTCTTCGTTCTTTTTGCAAATTTCAGAGTCCTCATATTTATAGTCACTTCCCATAGAAGTAATTCCATAGCTTTAATATCCTTATAACATCATTTGTCAGCTCTAGCATGTGCTTTTAGGGTAGTGAGACAGAACTGATAGAGTATCCAGGGTCTGAGTACATCCTTACCAGGGCATAATGGTGTTTTCTGTTTTGCTCTCTCTTTGCTTCCTAATAACTCCTGACATCATATTTACCTCCTTGTCCACCACTGAGTAATGAGCTGTTATTTCAGAGAGCTGTTCAAAGATCTCTTCCCCAGTGATGATACCTAATTTAGAGCCCATCACGGAGCATCCACAGTTAGGATTGTTTTCCCTCATGCACGTTACTTGGCTTTTTTCAGTGTTGGGTTTCATCTTCTGTTTTATCCTCAAAGTCACTGCACAGCATAAAATCCATCTGCAGCTCTTCATACCCAGGTGTCATTGTTACTCCCAGGCAATTTTGCAACATCAGCAAACGCTGTCACCTCACTGTTCACCCCTTGTCCAAATCACTTATGGAAATCTTCGCCAGCACAGCTCCCCAGTGGTTATCTCCTTCATTGTGAAAATCTGTCTCATCTTTTTCACCTTTTGTTTCACATCTTTTAACCACTTTAGATTAGTCATTAATCCTCATAGGAGGATCTTTCATGACAGCCCTGCTTCTGTAAGATTCTTCGTGAGGGACCTGAGTGGGAGCTTTTTGGAGAAAAGAAGAAAAAAAAAGTAGCAGCACGAAGTTCCTTGTGCCCAGAGGGAAAAGTACTTATGAAGGTGGGTGAAGCAAAGTTCCTACTGGCCTTGTTGTACCTAGAGGTAAGATGAAAGCAAGTGGAAAATGAAATAGCTAAAGCAACTCCTCGGATGAAAAGATGCTCCATGGAGATAGGATGTTCTCCCAGGCAGCCAGAAAATCTCAGTCCTTTCAGAGCTTCAGTCTCTGGCTGAAGAAAGCCCTAAGATCCACATTTTAAATCATACTTTTCAGCAGTCAGTGCAAAGTCCACAGGCTCCATCCACAGCAGTTGAAACTTGGAGTATTTAATTTTTCAAATTCTCCTATAACTGTCCTGACCAAAGGTAGCACTGGACCTCTGATGGTCCCCATGAGCAACCCAAATCATATCTTTGAACAGCACCTGCATAATTCATTTCATGTCCCTCATTTGAGATAGAAAACTATCTTTCTCCCAGTCAAATCTGATATTAATTGTCATTTATTACCACAAATTATTGAAATTAGAGATGGCTAGTTATTAATGGGCTGTAAAAAAGTGAATTGCTGTTTAATTCAAGCTGCCCTTTTGTGATTTAGTCATGACTTGCTTGTGTCCTTCAGGCCAGTGGTAAAGGTGCTGCACAAAATGCTCTGTCTGGAGAGTGTAGTGAGCTCCCCAGGTGGGACTGAGGCTCTGGGGTGCAGTTCATCACCCTGGTACACCTGGTAGTGGAGAAAGGGATTTATTTCTTAACCGAAAGGGCATGGCAGTGTGAGCTGAGAGGCCCACTGAGGAAAAAGCATCAGCTCTTCTCTGATTCTCCATGGACTGCAAGGGCACAGCTGCCTCCCCATAGTCTGCAGGGGAATCTCAGTGCCAGCACCTGGAGCACCTCCTCTCCTTTCTTCACTGACCTTGGTGTCAGCAGAGCTGTTTCTCTTACATGTTCTCACTTCTCTCTTCTCTGGCTGAAATTGCTTCTGCAAAATAACTTATTTTCCTTCTCAAATATGTCATCACAGAGGCATTACTACTGTGTCTGATGAGCTCAGCCCTGGTCAGCAGCAGGTCCATCTTGGAGCTGGCAAGGTTTGTTAAGCCTTTTTTATTGCATTAATTTATTTATTAAGCCTTATTACTTATAGGGCTTGATTTTTGAGATGAAGTTCATGGAGCATAATATCAAAAAACAATTTATATTCCATGTTTATCTCTTCAGTCCCCATCACGAAGTGTGACAATGTACATCTCCTGCTTCCTTTGTTTTTATCACACCAATCTTAAAAGAAACACTGACTCCTTTAAGAAGCCTTACATCATTAGCCATTCAGCAGATTGCACTTGCTAAGCTTAAAGGGGTGTGGGGGTGTTGGAGAATGTTGTGATTATTGTTGTGAAGTCTTTTGTGGACCCACACATCCCACTTTGGTCCTAACTTGGAGTGCTCAATGGTGTTACTCTATGAAGCAGTCTCAGCAGCTGCTGTAAATTGCATTTCCCTTGTTCCAGCCCATGCTGTGTCACACCACCCATTGAAATGAGTGGGAAACTTACGTCTGTGCTGGGAATCGTGACTGAAAAACTGATCCCATTTAAAAATGGATATTTTGCAGGGCTTTTTTAGAGATGAAGCCAAAAGCACCAACTCAATTCACAACGTGGCTGCAAAATGTTTGCTCCAAATCCATGATGTAACAGGGTACCAGGTGGGCAAAGGAATGTGCAGCAGGAGCGAGGGGGCAGACATGCATTGCTGCTCGCCACAAAGCCGCAGCCTCATGTGGAGACAGTTCTCCATCAGCCACTGCTCTCGTCTCCTTTCCCTGCCCTTTCATGCCCACCCACCATGCTACCACCTGTGCTGTACTGGCACAAGCAGCTTCATGACTGCTGAGCCAAACAGCTGAAAAATGACTTTGCAAAAAGGTGGGTTATTTGTCATCCGAGTAAGTGCGGTGATCCTGGTCACCCTGTGCTGCACAAATGACTGTGCTGGCACAACTGATGGGCAGACTACAAGCAGAAACAAACACTGAAGATGGATTTGGGAGTACTCATGGATTGACTGTCTTGTTAGTGGCAGTGTAGAAATGTACACAATACAAATACATTTGTAATGTGTGCAGCCCGGGAAGCATACTCTGTGCTCTCCATGTTTCCAAGGTCCTACCATGTCCCACCAGCAGACACCAGGATCACCCACACAGGGCTGGTATCAGGAATGTTTGGACTTGTGATACTGTCAGGGTATCCATATGGCCCCATCCCTACTCTGGGGCCCAAACACCAGGCAGAGCATCAGTGGCTGCTCCTGATGCCTGAGAGTCTTAGTGCACATGTACCTGTGTCCCACAGCTGCTGTGTGATAAAGTGCTTAGTTCAAACACCACAGTGGCACACTGATGTGGTCATACTAACACCTTTCCCTCTGCTCTCCAGCTGAAAGCCTTTTCCAGGACACGAGACACAAGACAAGGTCACTTAGCAGGTTCCCATGTCAGCTCTGTGTGTGTGTGTGTGCCTTTCCTCTCCTCACTGTGGCCAGAACAAGTAGGTGCTCCAGCCCTCCCCATGAGCTCAGGCACACACACAGATAAGCTGTAGGTGCCTCTGAGCCCTCTGTCTTGGCAAGGTGTCTGTACCCTGCGTGCCAGCAGAGCTCTGCAGGGGTAGGGATGGCAGGTCCCTCCTTCAGCCCTGAAGCAGGTCAGGGTCCCCTCAGGCATGGCAGGAGCTGCTTGTCTCCCCACAGGCAGATACATCAGAAATCTGCTTCTCTAGATAACTTTAGTGCCAGTTCCTTTCCTTAACTTGCTGAAGCAAGTTGTATAATCCCCATGTTACCCAACACTGCTTCAAAACTCTCTTGGATCAAATAATTTTTCAGGTTAAAGTAGTTTGTTCCAAGTTGGGCGTAAATCATACAGAGTGAGCGTGTTGTCCCCCAAATTCCTCTCAGACCAAGAACACCCAGGTGGATTCTTCTGAGAGCATTCCCAGCCCTGAGGACAGCAGAGCCCAGTGGTATCTAATGTGGGTGAGGTGCTGGGACATCCCAGGCCATCAAAGGCACAGAAGCTCCTGACAGTAACAGGGCACAGGAGAGAATGGGCAGCTTGTCACTGCCTGCACACAGACAGTGCAAAGGAAAAGGCAATCCACTGTCATCCTCTGGGCATGAAATACACTCGATGGCAAAGCCTCTCCAAGGTCACCTACTCACAGGGGCAGCAAATGTGGCCTGCAGCCTCTGGACCCACCTCTGCAGCCTTCTCAGGAGGCTTCTCTGGAGGGAGCAGGAAGCATTGCTGGGATAAAAAAGCTCCATCAGTGGAGGGACAGTAATTACTGCCAGGTGATCCATTCGTCTGGGGGGCAGTTGTGTTCACTGGTTGTAATTTTTAGTTGGTTCTACAGAAGGGAACACAGTTTTGTCCATCTTCAGACTGGAATGGTGGTTAATTTCTCCTGGGGAATGAGAGATGCTTAAAGACAATTAGGGAGACTACAGCTTTTGCTTTAGTACAGCCTGGCACACCCTGTACTATGGATCATTTTCCTGCACAAGAGGCTGAGTCTCTGCATCCAGCCTGGAGAAAGATGTAATAAGCAGCTATTAGCATCATGTCTCACACGCAGGTTGCTGAGCACTGCAGTGAGCTGGTTGTCAGCTCTGCACCAGGTTCCTGCTGCCTGCACACTCTGTATGGAGAAGACCTTGAAAATCCATCTGTTTCTTAAAATGGAGAGCTCTAATGAAATTCACCTGGCAGTAGCTGTGCAGCTTGATCAGTTTGATGCTGTTTGGTTTGCTAGTACACTCATGTATTGTCTCTGTGCTCACAAACTTCCATTTTCAGTCAGCTGCACATTGATGACTTTGGATTTTACATCACTGCTGCTTAAATTACCGTGCTAGCCCATGCCTCTGAGTGGCTTGTGCCAGGGTGCCTGCAGCCTGTGACCACCATCTCTTTGCCTTGATCTTGGCTTGCTTGCATTAGCTATAAGCAGGGAGAAAGTAAAAATACTTATGGTAACGGGAGGAGGAGATTTCTTCATCACTACCCAGGTTGTGCTTTTGGGGTGTAGAGGGAAAGCTTAAATGCAAACTCAGAAAACTCCAGAACAACATAAACCAGTGACCACATGGTTTTCTGGGTTATTAGGGCTGGAGCTGTTGCAAAGTATCAGCTCGGTGGACAGGAAATATGCTGGTAATTTTCTGCACTATATATCATGCCAGAGGGACTTGCCAGGCGAACTGGGACTTTCTAGATATTGCACAAGCAAAGGCAGGGGCAGGAGGGAAGAGCCAGCCATGGTGGTACTGCTGTCCTGTGTCTCCTGCTATATAATGCAGAAATGGGGAAAAGCTCCGTTCTATCTTTCTCTGTATCCTCACCAGCGCTCCCGTAGCTTTTTCCATCGTCTATCTGTGTCCCTTTCCTTAAGACACATACACACATAAAAGCAGTTTTGGCAAGAGGCAGGATGAAGGATCGGAAAAGAACCTTTGTTTCCCGACTTGGGTCTGTTGCTGCAGAAAAAGTGTTAATTTTTATTACTATGGCATAAATAAAATGCTGATCAGCCTCCAGGAGGGGAGAGCAGCCCCGGGCGCCTGGCAGCGCAGCTGAGGTGCGAGACGTGGGGCTGCTCGCCTGTCGGGCATCTGACGCTTCCTGGCTGGGTCTGCAGCTCCGCACCGACGGCAGGCGCAGCGTCCGCGGCTGCCAAAGCCGAGCTGACCTCCAGCTGCCTTTATCGGAGGCACGGATGAGTGTGGGTGTCTGCGGAGTTCCGTCTATTTGTGGTGGAACAAGGAGAGTTGGTATTTAAGCATGCAACTGGCTCCTGTGGTAAATCTCTCCCTTCCTGCCTCCGCCACTATCCTGCGCTTGGAGAGGACCACACGCACAAAAAAATCCTGCTTTCTCAAAGATTTCCCAGGGTGCATTTTATTTACAGAGCTGAAATTCTGGGAAAAATCAGCAAATGTGTTATTGTTGTGGTGTTTCCATCCCATTCCTTTCTGGTGTGTGTTTTCAGCAAGCGCCCAGGTGAGCTCCTTGCTGACCCAGCTCTTCAGCCTGCAGATGCTCCTCGTAAACCTGCGGCGTTTAAGGGCAGAAGGGAAATTCAGACTGCTTGGGCAGACTGCCTGTCTATCACAGGCTATTACATTTCATTCACCTGTGTCTGGAGCCCAGTTACTTGTGTGGGGATACAGGCATCCAGCCTTGAGCTGGCAGGAGCTATTGCCTTTGGCACCGAGAGTTAATGGTTAAGCACTCTGGCTGGTGGAGGTCTGCACTTCACTTCCAGGCTGAATTTGTGTGGCTGCAGCTTCATTCCTCAGTTTTTGCTATGACTTCCTCCTCTATATCTGTTCCATTGCAACCCCTATTTTCCCCCTGAGCAAAAGTTCATACAAATTGTAGCAAGGTCAGCTCTCTCTATCCTTGATAAGCACTTCAGGTTTTCCGCAGTAGTGTTTTCTCCAAGTCTTGAAATGTTTAAGGTGTTTTTTTACGGTAACTTCTTAAATATTGAACAGCTTTCAGAATTGCAGAGGCCAGAAGTGGATACAGTGTTAAGTGCTCAATGTGCACAGTTAAAATACCCCTTTCAGTTCCTTTGGGTATGCAGAGGCCATTTAGGCACCCAAGGGATGTTTTCCTGCTTTTTCCCTGGATTCCTCCTTGGACACAGTCTTGCTGTCCTGCTCCATTCCCTACTGCTCTGCATCTAGTTCCAGGCTTCAAAAGCCTTTTCCTTGTAGGGCCTGGCAGACTGAGAAGTCCAGCATGGCTGTCCTGTGCCTTCCAGCTATTCCTGAGCCACTTGGGAAGGTGCTGCTCCCCTGGTCACCAGGGAGGCTGCCAGTGCCTGCTGTCTCCTGTCGAAGCCACCCCATCCTGCACATGACCGCTGAGTGTCCTGGTGCTGCTGACAGCTGCTGGATGAGGGAGCAGCAGCCAGGTCATCACCCCTTTCAGGTGTTGAATTTTAATTCCTTTTAGCATCCTTTCGAGCAATGCAAGTATCTGTCCAGGTAATGAAAAATGAAGGACAAAGCACAAGGGCCAAAAACTGTAACAAGACAGAAAAGAAAGTGAAGTCCCAAGGGCTCAGGCATCTGTCTGAGTGACTGAGCTCACCGAGCCCCTGCTGTATAATGGCTGCTGGGCTCCAGCTGCTCCAGGGAGAGATTTAGGAAGGTTTTAAGCACTTTTTTTAAGCACTTAGGCAGTTACTGTAAAAAAAAGAAAATCCATTAGAAAACATCCTGTCACAGTAGCTCCCAGGACCTTTGCTCTTGCTTGCCCACACAACCTGAGCATGTCCAGCCTTTGGAAGCAGCTGTGAGCAGGGTGGATGGTTCAGCTTTCCCTAAACTGATGGATGCATAGTCCATAGCAGGGACATTGAGTCAAATGTGCAGACAGATGCAGCTTCTGTTAAATCCAGTGAAAAACTGGTCATGTAAACCAAAGCTGAAATCTCTTCATTCTGTAATAAATTCCTAAATGGACTGTCAGATTTGATATTCTCTCATAAATGTCTAATTAAGGAAAAAGAAAACCTCTGCTTCATAAAATCCCAGGCTGATAATACTAATAAAATGTCATAAATAACAATGAATATTGTGATAATGCTTTTATAGACTAATTACCTTTCATTATCATTAGCACAGGACAGATAAGCACCCAGACTAACATATTATGGTGGCACGGTGGCATTGCCAGATGCAGGACAGGGAATGGCCAGGAGGAAAAGGAGAAAGGAGGGGTCCTCTTGTCAGCAGCTGGTTTTTGGTGCCTTCCTCAGCAGTTCCTGGGCTGGAGATGACATTTTGGCCCTGGGAGCCAGGAACTCTGTCCTCAGGCTCTTGGGAGTTCTCTGGCACAGCTTATCCCCACGTGTGCTCTGCCCTGTGGAGCATTACCCTTGCAGCAGGGAGCTGAGCACGAGGACTGTGATGCAAGCCAGTCCTCACTGGTGGTGGCCCAGCTCAACCCCTTGCTGTGTTTGAAGCAAGGAGGAGACTCCTGGCCCGACTCGCATGGCACCAAGCAGAGATGAAGGCAGAGCTTTGTTCCCCAAGTGTCACAGCAGGGAGCAATCCCTGCAACTCCCGCTGGCCCCACAGCCCAGCTGTACAGGGACTTCAGTGCTGGAGATGGTTCCCTGGAAATTATGTGCAAATATGCAAATTATTTCATTATGTCGCTGGCATGAAGTGGCACACACAGAGCAGATAAAAGCTTGGCAGCTACAGAAATGGGAAAAGTGAAAAGGAGTTCAAAGAGGGATGCTAAGCTTCCTCATCCTATTTTTGCCCTCTGTGTGAACAAGTGAGGTGGGGAAAAAGACCCAAGGCTGGCCAGGGGAAGTGTGACATCTCCACCTAGCATTCCATGGCTACTTCCACTGTGCTTCGGTAATAAATCTGAACAAGAATACTTTGGCTGGAATGTGTTCATGTACCAAGTGACATCTGTGCTGTGTTTGCAGTACATGTGGATCCCTCCTAGCCTTGTCCAGGAAATCCTAAGTGGTAGAGAAGGAGGCACCATGAGCTTCTGTTTTCTTTGTCCTCTGAAGCAGAAAGCCAAGACTGGCAGTAAGAAAATACATTCTTGCAGAATTCTTTGTCCAGTGCCGTGGTGCCGGAGGTTTGAAGGCATAGGGTGGTACGTGTGAAACACCTGGAGTTACAATGTCGAGGAAGTTTTGAAAGAAAACATGTAATTTTTCCCAGGATATGCATTTTTTTTCACCCTGTCACACTGGCTGTTGGTCAGCTGTGCCTTGATCCAAGCCCGGGGCTGCCAGCACTGACATTGCTCTCACCCTGAGCTCCACAGCTGACCCAGGAGCCAGCCTGCTCCAACATCCTAACCCCGGCTGGTTTCTGCTGTCCATGTCCAGCCTCATGCTTGGAGCCTCAGCAATTAGATCATTTAATAACCATCTCAACTCGGGCTGTTTTGTGTAAAGCATTTTACCTGGCTTTATTTCTCGCATTGCTTTGTATTCCTTCAAACTCCCACCCTGCAAATCGATGTGGTGCCGCTATTGTTGCCCTTAAAATGTTTACTCCTGGCTCTCTTTAGGACCTAAAAGGCTGAAAACTGCATCATAATTGTCCAATTAGTCCTAATGCTGCGTAGTGTTGACTGTTTAGTTACCATATATTGTGTACAGAACTAATTGTGGTGAAAATAAATGAATGTGAAGGAAACAAACAAGCTACTAGAAAATAATTACTTGGAGTGTTTCTTTTTAGTACCTGTACAGCAGATTTCATTATAGTCAACAGCTTCTAAAGCTGCTTGAAATAGCGGTATTTGTCATTTTCATAGAAACTTGATAATGACATTAATTTATCTTAATGGTATGTTCTATTGTTATAAATAGTAAAATTAGCTTAAATTGTCTTGCTTTTGCTGGTTTTGGATGGCTCCAAAGGGCCCCACAACAGCAGATGAGTAGATAATTTGGTGTGCTTGACAGATTTCCAATAATTTGTTATGTGGAACATGAGGTAATGCTAGTACCATTAATGTTCATTTTCCTCTAAATTCATTACTGCCCTTTTCCCTTTTATCTTTTTTAATGTCTGGGCCATTTTTCTATATTTCAAGTGGAGCTACAAAGCCTATTCATATTCAGCTATAGTAGCTATTAACATTCTGCACATAGAGAACATCATGTAGGAAAACAACTCTTTATGAAATGATGAGGCTGGTGGCTATTTATGCTGAAAAGTAGGCAGAATGGGTTGTTTGCTGGTATTAGGGATTGGCTGTAATTAAGTCAAATGTAATTTTAAAGAAATTTAAATGTTTTCATTTTTATAGCCAAGGTAAAACACAGTTAAGGGAAATTCTAAGATGGTGTAAATGCATTAATAAAAACTATTTTCCCTGTTTTCTACCCCTCCCGATTAAACTTCACCGAGGGTTTTATGCATGGCTAGTTATTTGCACAATATTTTCTACCCAATTTAAAGCTAATTAGTCTTGGGAAAGTATTAAAATTAACGGTACTTTTATGTGGGTTTGCTGATATGGTAATGATCTGAACAAACAGAAGAGCTTTCCATCGGGGAAGAATAATATTGCTTCCTGCTCCTTTTCTTTCTTTTTACTTTTTTACTTTTGTTTTACTTTTGTGTCTAAACAACATTTCCCCCTCCAGGTGCAGAGCCATGGAAGGGGAGGAAGGGATGAGGTTTTGCTGTTCATATCTCACCGCCGTGTCCCTAGTGTACATGAAAATCCAAACAGAAGGAGTGAGACATGAGGCTGGCAGTGACTATGGAGGGATGCCTGGGACCGTGGCCATGTCCCCATCATGTGGCAGGGAGCAGGGGCAGGCCAGGAGGGGAGGGAGTGCTCTGGAGAGAGGAAGATGCCCTGGTGCTGCCTCCCTGCTGAGCAGTGGTGATGATGACCCCCTGTCCAGCCAGGTGAGAGGAGGATGATCCTTTCTGCTGGAAAGTGCTCAGTGATCTGTGGATCTTAGCAGGCTTCCATGAAAGTGCATTTTCATGAAATTTCAAACACAGAGTGCTCCTGAGTGATGGAAGTATTTTTGAAAATCTCGGTTGTCTTTCAGAGAAAGCTTGATTTGGAACATTCTTAATTTCTGTATTATTTTTAGATTTTATCCAGATCACAGAGGGTTTGAGGTGGGAAAGGACCTCTGAAGGTCACTTAGTCCAGCACTCCAAGCCAGTTCTCTAGGACCATGTCCAGCCAGCTTCTGAATATCTTCAAGGTGGGAGTAGACATTTCTTCAGTTTAGGTGCAGTAAGCAACATGTGGCTCTGAGAAACCATGAATTACCATGATAGTCAAACCAATGCATTATTTTTGTGTTTAAAATCAGCCACTGCTTATGCCTGATGTAAATGCCTGCCCTCTAAGCCTACATCTCAGCACTGCTGCTTGGTTGTGATGGTGCCATGATGGGCCCCCCTCACTTGGGTTTAGGGCTCAGCTTACCCCCTCATCAGTCAGAGGTTACACTTTCCTGGCTGCTCTCGAAGCAGCCCTTCTCAGGGGCTTTACATCTGACTAACTTGCACAACTCCTCCTGTCTGTGGCAGGATTCCTCTTACCGAGATTTAGACCCTGTTGTGTAGGAGTTGGTACATTGGCTGCTCTGCTCATCCCTGCTCCCTTTCGAGAGAGAGGAGAAGAAAAGCTATGCCCACGGTGTGAGTCATCAGATTTGTTTTAGGCAATTACACTAGGATGAGATGAACAGCACCTAAAAGTGCTAATTTCTCTCCATTAAGGAGAAAGGAAGCCCAGGCTCCCTGGTATCAACATTAGGTGTCAACATGACAGACACCTGTGGCTGGGCAAAGCATCTCTATCCTCATGCCTCACTCCCAGGCTGTGGGTGGGAGAGGTGTTCATCTGGTGCCATTCTTCTCCACCATGAAGGTCCCAGGTAGCCCAAAGATTGCACAGCTGTGTTTTACTCCTAGGCATTGAAGTGCAATGTCATTACACAATGGCAAGGTTTTCCAGACTTACCTGCACTCTCCCTATAGGTGTGCTTTGCCCTTCCTGTTTTGTATATATGAGTTATAATTTATGTTTTCTTAAAGGTGTGCTTATCTTATTTTTAAATTTTGGGGATGTTGTTGTGCATACTGAATTTTAAGAAAATCCTTTTTTTTTTGTCTGTCACTGCTTCTGTACTGAGAAATTTATTGACTTGACTGAGCATTTATAATTAAAATATTTGCTACTCAAATCTTTCGAAGAGTCACCGAGTGACAGTCAGACACACCTGGCTGAAGCTGGAATCGGCACATTTTGTCTGTTGTTTGCAAGTGCCTGTCACAACATGCCAGGTTTGCTCCTTGCTCCCTGCTTAGCTTTTATCTGTTTGACAATGAAAAATCACGCCAAACAAAGGGGAAATTAGCATCACAAAGATGCATCTCTGTGCTCAGCCTTCCACCCCGAGATAAAGTAGATAGGTTTCCCGTTTCAGCATCAAAACCCATAGGACTGGTAATCAAACACTCTTAAGCCCAGGTGAGCATCTCCTGCGAATGGGAGACAGGGGGAGAGCAACGCAGCGCCTGAAGGGTACAGCTGACAAGGCATTTACCCTCAACCAAGGAAGATGTCCATCTGCCAGCTCATTTGGAAAATAACAACTGAAGGATGAGCCCGAGCCTCTCCTCTCATTCACTCTTGACTGACTTTACCTGGAGTCTCTGAGAGGGAGCTGTGGCTGGTGCCCAGGAGGACCCTGCCAGCCTGGGGCAGCCGATGGCCACCACAATGCCAGCAGCATCGGGTGGTGTCACGGCTGTGAGGCCAGTCATCAGAGTGGCTCTGAGCAGGGGACTGGCAGCACTGCCACTAAATCCTCCTCTTTCAGGACTTTAACACGTGTTTGTAAAGGTTGATTTGCTTTGGAGCTCTGCACAGAGGAGTCTGGGGAGCAACTTTTCGTGTAACTGTACCTCCAAGAACAGGCATTTGAGAGGCCCAGCCATGAGCATGAGCAAAAGCTGAGGAGCTGTGGCTTCTTGTGCTGGCAGAGCAAGAATTAAGGCAGAGTCATCAGGAGACCTCCTGCCGATAATCCAGGTGCGGTGCAGTTGTGTGGCACATGAGACCATAACACGCACACACGCAAATAGGTGGATGTAGTTGATGTTTGCTAACAGAATTAACCAATCATAGCAATAAAGGAAGGATTTTCTGAAAGCAGACAAACATGTCAGGCTTCATCAGATTAGGCAAGATTTCCTCTGCCTCATGGAAGACGGCACTGCAGCAGCAGCAGCTGCCAAAGGATGTTTCTGTGGTGCTTCTCAATTGACTCCACTCCTGATGAAAAACCCCTCCGTGTGCCTTCCTTGCCAACAGAAATAATGAGACACAGACATAAAATCAAGTAATTGTAGACAGAAGCATTGCTGCTGGATGCCTTCAAAGCCTGTCTGGGGGTTGAAGCACCTGTCCCGGCTGCACTCACAGCAGCAATCCTGGTCTAGGGTGGTGGGGTCAGGCCTTCCCAGGTCTTGGTCCTTTGGAAAAGGTAGGCTGTACAAATAGTGAGGGAAGGGTGAATTAGGAGAGAAGGAAAAGAAGGAAAGCTGAGTGTGGGTCGTTTTTTTAAACTAGCTGAGGCTGATTTACAGCTGTGTAAGGAAGCAGAGCTGTGTCTTGAGGATCTGCAAGTCTGGAGAACAAACAAGCAAAAGTTCAGTCTTGCCCACTGGGCCACCCAAAAGCTGCAAATTTAGGTAATTATCTACAATTTTTAACCTATATCATATAGGTAGTTTTAGTTATATGGGTAATTACAATATATGGGTAACATGTAATGTATAGGTTATGAAAATATATTATCTATAAATGTGCTAGAAAACTACCTGCAGTCTCATGTCCTGAGGTTTTGGTTGATGACACACCCTCATTCTTGATCACATCCAACCTGGCTGGGAAGCAGGATGTTGCCAAAACTTGTCCTTGTGCAAGAACTGCTGTTACAAGCGGTTCTGGGCCCAGGCCAGAGATTTTTGGGTTGTTGAGGAAACTGGTGCCTCTCACCCTTCCCGAGGATACCTGAGGAGGCAGGTGAATTACATGTTTGTGTACATGGCCACTGACTGAGACAATATTTCCTCTGATTGTGTGAGTCCCAGAAGACTCAGCAGATGGAAATGATGTCTCTGTGATTGATGTCTCACTGGATTTCTGGCAGATACTTTTGGAGAGAAAAGACAGAAGAGTAAATGTCTCATTCAAGAAGCTCCTTGTGAAGCACAGTTTCTCTGGATTGCAGTTCAGGTTGCTTTGGATGGCTGAGAGATTTGTCCTGAAAACACAATTATTTTTGATGTCAGGGAAGGTAGTAAAACTTGCATAGGCGATGCTATCACCCCGGGGAAAGGCAGTAAAACTGGCACTACTGAGAGATGAGCAACAGCTCCTGGCAGCATACAGCATGTGGGAGCAAGGACCAATCCCACACAGTGGGAGGACAGTGCAAGGGAAGGACTGCTTGGGCAGAAGAAGGTAGGAATGCTCAGGGCTCTTCTTGCCTTGCTAAAGGAACCAGGGTCAGGGAGCCAGTCCTGGTGTCAATCCCAGGGAGCTGCTTGTGGCCCTCAGTTTCCTTTCTGCTGCAGTATCATGGTGCAAAGGTGTTCAGTGGATGGGAGATAAATTTGGGGACACTGAAATAGGGTCTGTAAAGATAGGGTGGCCCTGCAGTACATCTGCTCCATGGGAAGAAGGGTCTGAACCTGCTCTGAATCTCCAGTATCCCCAGGGCAGAGAAGTGGGTCTGGTTTCATTGTGAGAGGTGCAGAGCTAGATTCTGGTCCATTCTCCACCCAGTTCATAGGAAAAATGCACTGGAGACAGAGAGACCACTTGTTTTTCCACTCTGCAATGCACTAAATGCACCTCTACCCGTGGGCAAGAATTTACGAAAGGAAGCTGATGCAGCAGAAGGTTTGTGAGCTATTTTTCCCCTGCCTATGGGGCAGGTTAGCCAGGATGTAGGAGAGGGGCTGGCTCTTCTCTCCCTGACCAGCTGCAACCCACCACCAGCACTCCAAACTTTGCCAGTTCTCAGAGGCTGAGTTTAACTGAGCCAAGTTGGAGATGGAGTAATTGAGATTCAACAAGTCTCAGAATATTTGTTGTTCTGCCCTGCATGAACTCAAACAAATCTGTTTTTCAAGATTCATGGTAAAACCCCCTCCTGGAGCTCAGACCAGGCTGGAGCTCCTTTCTGCATCATTTATTCCTTGACTTGTTTTTCTTTTTCCAGAGCTCTCTGCAGGTCATTCTTTTCCAGCACAGCAAAGGATGGAAGAGCACATTGAAACAATTATTGATAAATAGTTGCATCTCAAAGCTACACAGAGCCATTATTTCTCAAAGATGCAAAGACAAAATGATTTTGCATCGTGTGAATTATTTTCCTATTTGAAACACAGAATCTCTCTCAAATAGCTTTAAAACCCTCATTGTAGTGGAGCATCCAGTTTGTTCCATTAACTACTCCCAGAGTCAACTGGAGAGCCACTGTTATTAATTTCAATGGAAAGCTAAAATGCAGTTCATTTTCTGTAATTGCAGGCCCATCACCTAAAGACCCAGGAAAAGCTTTTAATCCAAGGCATTTTTAGAAGGGTATGATTACATAGGGTATCTTCATAAGGTGCATAATTACCAGGGTGCCAATCACAAAGAAACACAAAGAACCAAACTTCCCCAGCTGTTAGAGAGCTGTCCCAGCCCACCAACCTGGGCCCACCAGTGTGTGGGGTGCTGCAGTGGGCACCAGAGGTGCGGCACCTCTCCAAGACCCAGCCAGGATGGGTCCCAGTCTTCCCTTGGGTGGGGAGTAGAAAATCCAGCAGTTGTCCTGGTGCCACCCTGAAACCCCAGCACCATCATTGGTGGCCCAAAAGAGCTTTTACACCTCCCTGTGTGCTACATGTCAGAGCATGAGGCAGAGAGACCCTGTGAGCCTGGAGCAGGCATCAGTGGGCTGGAAGATGCCTTGGAAAAACCAGCACTTAAGAGAGTTGTAGGGAAGCAGCCAATGGAAGTTGGTGGGAAGCAATAGGGACTGCAGAGGGACAGTGGACAGGAAATATGCAAAAGGGACAGAAAAATGGTGGAAAGTTTGGGAAGAAATATCTGAAGGTAAATGCTATTTAGTTTAAGGATGAGAAAGACTCAGGGAAGTGCAAAATACTCAGCTAAATAAAATTTCACCCCAAGGTGAAAACCATAGATGGGCTGGTGTAGTTTTCACCCTGGGGTGAAAACAGGAAAACAGATACTGCATCTGGACAGCTGAGCCAGGATCCCTGGAGCAGCTCCACAGGATGGGATGAGGGCTGTAGTGGCATGGTGGCTCCTGGCCTGTCCTGACTGCCCTCTCAGCCACCACCCTGTGCCAAGCTGCCAGCCACACTCACACTGCAGCCAGAAGGGACTGTTTGGTTTAAATTTGTGGTCTTTGCCACCCTGACTCTGCTCAATCAAAACAAACCACGCAGCACCTCTGGCATGTCTGGGGAAAGAGGCAACTCAGCTGGAGGGAGGAAGAAAGGAAAACCTTCAGTTTTGAATTATTGCTTGGTGGTTTCACTCAAGGAGGTGCAGCCACAATTGTCTGCTACGATTCAAGGCGGCTGCAGCCCAGGGGCATCCTAGCAGGACTCACAGCCATGGGCAGAGGTTCAGTGCAAGACCACTGACTCCAAGCGAGGTCCTTTGTACTCACAAACCTGACTCGCAGAGAAGACTCAGATCTGTAGGAACACAGACACCAGAAAACCAACCCACTTAAATCAGGTGTTTGAAATGCATTAACATCCCTTTCCTTTGGCTCTTGGCTTCAGTCCTCTCTGGCTTCAAGCACTGCTGGCTGCTGAGCACTGGCTGCAGCAGTGGAGGGGCAGGAGACCTGAAGCTGTTTCTGTGCAGGGGTTTCACCAATGAAGAGGAGCCACCTCTTGCTGCATCCTACAACAAGGGACACTTTAACTGATTGCAGAAAGAGTTAAGTGTACTTAGCACCTTGGTAGATGAGGACTAAGGTGGGTAATAGCCATAGCAGAAGCAGCTGCTTGGGAAGCAATTTAATTAATAAAAATGTAAGAAACAAAAAGGTCAAGTCTTGCCTCTGCTGTGCTGCATTTAATCTGCACACGTACACAGGACTTCAGCCTCGCGGGTGTTGTTTTTTTTTTAGCTGGCACATTTCCCCAAACACGATAACATTTTTTAACTTTAGTGGATGACATTTTGTAATATGTTTAAGGATCTGTAATATTTTATGCTTACAGCTTTTTGCTATTGTTGTTCCAATATGGCACTGATGCTGGTATTAAAGTTTAATATGATTAGAAAGCTCAGTTGTATAACCAAGGGGTTATACTCTTTATCTATTCTAATCTGATTAAAAGGCTTCTCTTCTGTAGCTTTCCACAATCACTTTTTATCAAAACCTGGGAGCAAAGCAACCAGCACTTAGGTTTGTCCCAAATCAAACAAAATACGAAATGGATTCCTTAGCTGTGTACTTCATTCCTTACCCTCCAAAGCTGCGCCCAAACTGCAAACCTGGCTTATTTGGTTTTAATGGATCTGTTCACTGAGAAAGGGCTGTGGAACCAGTCAGATGCCCAGGCTTGCCCTGGGGCTGCTTAAGGCTCAATAGCTCCCTGTTTAGGGGCAGAAAAAAAGGTATTTTGGGTCTTGCTGCCAGGTGGTTTTGCACCACCTTACACTATGCTTTGGGGTAAAATAGGGTTGGCAGATGAACGCCCTACACAGCAGAGGTTATTCTGTGTGCAATGGAACCATAGCATGAGCAAGCTTAGCTCTGAGAACAGAGTTAGAGAATGTTCCTGATGTGTTTATATCAACCCCTGCACCTGCATCTTAAAAGCAGGGGGTGGTTGCTCTACAGGCCACCTCCCTCCAAGACCCCCCAAGACTCAGTCACCACTGGGACCACCAACTCCCATGTGGTTGAAGCTGGTATCTGCCACCACAGCAGGTTGCTGTGGGATGCAAAGTGGCCTCAAAGCTATTCCCTCTCCTCTCTAAACTAGAGCCATGGTCTCTCCAGGGTCTCAACACCTGGTTGCTGTGGCTAAGCCAGAGTAGGAAAGGTTTGGGAGGGAAGGCTACTGCTTGTTAAGGAGAGCAAAGACGGGCAGCCCCTCCCAGATGTGGTATTTGCCCTTTAGAGTCACGGAACAGGCTCTGCCCTTCTATTTTATGTCCAATTCCTCCCCAGCCTGTGATGGGAACACTTGTGCCTCATCCTTCCTTGTGCAAACAAACTTGGCTCTCCTTACGGAGCAGCATGCTGTTTGTTTGGCAGTGCTTGCAACACAGACTCCCCCAGCCAGCCTTTACCAGCATAGTTCAACAACAAACCCCCCCCCAAAAATATTCCTTCTCCTTCTAAACCAGCTTCAGGCCCAGTGGATGCCACAGCTGAGCAGGCAGCCTGTGCCCAGACTCTTGGGCAAGCTTGTTTTCTGAGTTTTCTGTGAGACTCTATGGAGGGGAGTTCATCATCACTCTGTCAGCTGCAATGCATCACTGACATGGGTGCTGCATCCATAGTGCTCTGCTGATACTCAGGAGACTTATCCATGTGTGGTATGAAAACAAACAGAAGGACAACACCAGCATTTAGGTAAGAGTAAGCTTTCTTACCCATATAATGTTGTCTGAATTGTCCCAGAAGTATAAAGTCTAAAGCCTTCTCATACTCTGAGCAACAAGTAATTTAAGAATTGTTCTTCACTAACTAGACAAGACTTACTTCAGGTGTGACAAGGTCTCTCCTTTTCTATGTGTCTACAAAGGACCATTTTTTAGATAAGTAAGCGCACCTAGAAATAGCCTGAGACAACTGGGATGAGGGTGTTCACTGACTTTCCTTGGCATTACACCACCTTCTTTCTTGGGCCATATGTCATGCATTATCTTAACTCCATGTTTCCCATCACTACTGTCCTGCCTGGCATACACACACTTCTGAGTCATCAGGATCTCCTACCTTAGTTTGTTAATAAATGTTTATGATCCATTAACATAGCCTCAGAAGTAAATGGTCAAGTTTCTTTAAAAAAAAGGAACTTGCCTTGTTTCTGATGTTGTCTGGGTGACATTCTGAGAACCAGGCTTAGATTTTCATTATATCCATGCCAGATCTACTACAGAATTTGGAAATATATTCTTAATATGTATTCTTAATTATTCTGTGACATTGATTTTCCCCTCAGTTGTTCATGACTGTAAAGAGAAAGTTTAGAGTGGCAAACGAACTCTCTAAATTTCTCTTTACTGGCATGCTGTGATGGGGAATAAACTCTTATATTCTTAACTGGAGAGCCCTAGGGTTACTTGGAAAAGGTGTTCCTCCCATGAAGCTCCAGCACACAAATGACCAAGTCCACCGCCTTACACAATGCTCTGTGCACCTGCCTCTGCTGCAATGAACTCATTCATCTGCCTGTAAACCAAAACTGTGATGGTCTGGCTCCTACCTTGTAAGAAGTACAAGGACTCATAACCTACTGACAGACATAGCATGTTTCTTCTGTGCTTCTGTACACAGGCATGGTTCTCTCTTAAAGCAACTCAACTATTCGTAACTACTGCAAGGAGCAGCAATAGAGAGTCTGGGCAACTTTACCACAAATCATTGAAAAACTGCTTTTGGGCTCATTCTAGCATTGCAGACATCAAAGGATAGAGCATACTTGCCTGCAGGAGATGGAGATAGGAACTGATAACCAGGAGGCTCAAGTTTCAGCTGTAAAACTGAGGTTTCCAGCAAGACTGTCTCCTTGCATCAAATCTCTGCTGTGAAAACATCCTCTGGCTGATCAGTACCAGCTGGCATGGAGGGGGAAAGAGGAAACACTACTTGTGGCAAAGTACCATAAGGCACGGATCTTACCTCCACTTTAGAAACAATTCTCAGTGCTGGGATTAATGGTTAAAGAGCTGGTATGTCACCCTGGCAGGATGAGCATACCCTCAGACCCTTTTGGTACATTCACTAACTGTAATTTGTGATAAATCACAGGAGAAAAAAAATAATCTTTAAATAGAATCTGCACCGAGCTCCCCATATATTTTCCAAAGAGTGAGACGATACTTTTGAGTTATTACAATGTGTAGAATGAACCTTTATTTTCATTCATCCTTCATTAATACCATACAATTAGATAGCAATATTTGGAAAAAAATAATCTTGAAATAATTTAAAACAGAAGGCACAGAAAACCAAACCCAACTATGCTGCTACAAGAGAAAGGGGAAAAATGATTCAGGAAGCAAATTTATTCTGAAAAGTTTTATCACTAGATATTCTGATCAAAAGCTACAGCACACAGAAACAAAACTGCACAGTTTAAGCTAACCCATGCTTTTGTTACATTTAACATATAAAAGGGAAAAAAATTCTAAAAATATTTTTTGCGGGATTTTGAATGAAAAGTTTAATTTTTAAAATAAAAAACACTAAATCTAGTACATATGTCAAAAACTTCCCTAAAGCCTACGCACTAAGATGTACTTCACAAAAAAGTCTGCATTAAGGGCAAAGCATACAGTTAAACACCATCTGGGGATGGGAGAAAACTGGTTCTGAAATCAGTTAGAGTATCAAATAAATTTGGTGTTTGCTTCAGAAACAAGGATTCTCACTACAGTAATATACTGGAGAGGACATTCTTTTGTATTTTAATATTATGAAATTAAACCAATAGTATACATTACAGAGAGGAATAAAACCATTCCTATGAGATTTTTAACTTTTTTTTTTTTTTTTTTTGCAAAAGAGTAACTTTATTTCTTTTGAAAACAAAGCTACTGGAATTAATGACATGCGATAATATGCCCCAGTATTATACCAGCTAAGTTTGAAAATAAAGTTCATGCTTCACAATTGAAATATGCCGTGACTCTCAAATACATTCTCTGGTAATTAATAATACAATACAGAGGTCATTCATAAAATCAGATCAGGTTGAGAACCTGGTTTATAAATGAAGCTCTTTTCAAATATTGAGAACACTGACAATACATAGGGTTAGCTCCAGGTCAGCACATTTCTTTCTGTGCTCCAACCCTCTTTTCTTAAACAAGCGGGTGCTTAGCCTGCAAATATCATGGAAAGGCAAAGTCTAGAAGTTACAGGTTGGCTTGTAAAAATACTAAATACAATCCAAGACAAACAGTATTACTGACAATTTAATAGCAGGTGCTCTCTAAAGGAAAAAAAATATATCCTGAAATGCAAAAGAGATCTTTTCAGCATTTGATATCAAGGCATTTGCACATTTGTCAGGAGGTGACAGGAAGAGTGAACTTTGCAGCTTACTTTGCAGTTGGACTTGAAATCAAAGAGCTTCTAGCCTTCTCACCTGTAAACTGTAACATATGGTTTCTTAATAGCTTGCTTTTTTTCCCTGGAAATAATTCTCTCATTTAGAAAGTACAAGTCAAAGTATTGTTTCCACACTTGAATAAAGAGAGCTGACAACTACAATAGAAACGGTAAAAATGATCTTCATAAAAATGTTCATCAAAATTCTCTGACATAGCAAAACATTCATTTGTAAAGTAAAGTCTAATACTGCAAGCCATTCACTCAAAGGCGACCTTGGGCACATGTATCCTTGCCAGCATTGCAACAGGAATTACTTCCATATTTCTTATCATTATAGGGTACAAACTCTGTAATATATTAAAGTTTCCTAACAAAGAGTCCAATTATTGCACTTTATAAAAATTCTAGTAATATCAGGCTTTTGTCCTACTTTTCTATGAACGTTGATGCACTGCAAGAAAAATTTGGGGGACCAAGTAATTTCTGATGAGTAAGATGGAACACTTGAATCAGTCCGAAATATGGAATCAAAAATGAAAAAGGCTTACAAAATGAAGAGATGCAACCTTTGGAAACAGGTTTTGGTTGACAGCAGCAGACAGATGTGTCACTCTGGTACTGACACATGTTCTCTTTGCCGGGAAGAGCGGGCACATGAATGTTACACTTATATATCACAACACAACTTGAGGACTTTGCAGAGAAACCCAAAGAACTGCTAAGTTCTTCTGCTGACCCTACAAGCCTGATGGGAAAAGCTCAATGACCGCTTTACTGGAGTAGGGGTTTCTCTGTGAGCTTGAACAGATTTGCATTTGTGTCAGCAATAGACATAGCAAACAGAAATAGCTACTTCAGGATGACAAAATAGGTAGAGAAAGTCTGAGAGGCCTGTAAAAAAAGGAAAATACAGCAGTTTTGGCCCTGCTTTTAACCAGCTGTATCAATAGGGAAAAAAAGATAGAAGAGATTTTTGTGCCAGCTATCTAGAAAAACACTGCTTGAACCAAAGTGATTCACAACTCTATATGAGGCTTCCAGGCCAGCAAATCACAGTTAAAGTCACTTTGTTCCTCTGCTCCTTCAGCATGGGAACGAGTGCAGAATGACTCATTCCAACCGTGGACAATCCATTTACAGCAACAATCATATCTCCACACCTAAAAAACACAAGAAGAAGAAAAAAAAAACACATTAGGAGTCCTTCTCTGCAGTAATTAGCACTTCATTGCTGGGGTGGTAGGTTTGCATGAGGCTAGAAAGTGTACCTAAAAATCCCAAAGGAGTTCCATTTGAAGTCTGTCCTACTACTGAAAGATGCCCCTGTTCACTCCAAGTGTGTTGGATTACATAACCTTTGAAAGGTCCCTTCCAACTATTCTAGGATTCTCTGAAACTCCTATGGGAAATTCCCAAATCACTCTATTTCAATTCTAATACCAAGATAGCTCTGCATTAAGAGCTGACCTGTATAGAAACATGAGAAGAGAGATTTAGAAAGACCTAATGAAGTCAAGGGAAGATGAGACAGCATGTGCATGATAGAAGCATTTCTGTTTGTTTGTGTGGATTATGACACATTTACACCAAACATGCCTTTACTGTAGGAGGTGTAAGTAAAGATACTTATGGTTACCAACCAACCACATTCCAACTAAGAACCTTGTTTTCAGTGGCTTCTGATTTTGTCAAATATAACCATTTGGCTCAAAATCTCCCTCAGCAGATGGTTCAAACGAGAATTGCAGCATCTCTGCATTTTGGAATGGGTAACAGAAATTTGTGAGGGCGCCATTTGCTGGCCCTGAGAAAACTGACCTTGAAGGATTAAGTTCTGGTCTCTAAAACCTCAAGAGAAACTTCAAAAATGCACCCAACTTCTTTCTGTATTGAGCATGTTCCATCTCTAGACACCTCTGCTTTGCAACTTGAGTGCGTGACATTCCCCAGACAAGTCAAATGTGACTTGCAGATCAAACAGGACTTTTCCTGAAACTGATCCACTCAAGTATTGAAGGCACCAAAATGGATGGCAAAAAGATGCTCTCCTGAGCTTTCCCCAGGGCAGAGCAAGGGAAGAGGAAGCAGAGTTACCAACACCAGTCAAATGTGCACTCAAAGGTCCTTCTCTGCCTGAACCACGGAACCCCATCACACAAACCGCAGTGCTACAGTTCACTTCAGTACATCCCACAGCCTTTCCGATGAAGTCATTTTGCCTTCTATAAAATCACACCAGACAGATCATGTAAGCAGAAAACTGTTTGAAAAACTATTGAACCGTGTAGTTTTTTACTCCCTTCCTCTCCAGCCTAACATTTAGATAATTTAAACAAAACAGAACAGCTTTAGAAGAGACCTGCCCCACAATAACTCAAGGTGAGGGTTCTAAGGGGCTCTCCCTTGTTGATGGCCCATTTTTAAGTCTGTATTTTCAGTGGGATGGTACATTTGAAAAGAGAGTACTATATCACATAATCACACAAGAGCATCTTTTCCATGCATTACAGAGGGGCAAACGTGACCACAATGATTCTTCCACTCTTCATAGGAATGATGCTTGAATTTCCTTTTGTGTGAAGACTTCTAGTTATTAAGTCCCCAATCTGAAATTATTTAATTTGGGTTGAATGGAGATTTTCAATTTAATCCAAACTGTTCCACAATTGGAAAAAAAAAAAAAAGAAAAGTAATTTTGTGTTCAGCCAAGTTATTTTTTCATTTATTTATTTAGTCACTGAACTGAAAAATCAATTACTGTCAAGGCTCTAGGCGTACGTACATTCTTTTCTTAAGTCACTTTGTAAGAAAATCTGCATGTAAAAATCATGCCATGAAACTTCAAGTTGCATATTCTTGACTGCCACCTTCACAAAAAATCAAGTTTATGAACAAGAGAACCTTTAACAGGAATTTTAAGTCCTAGTTCTGAACTAATCCTACACAAGGCTAAGATGTATATTTGGATACTGGACCTGGGGGCTGCATCCAAATGTAACGTGTAAGTAAAATCATATAATCTTTAAGGTCAGAAGGCACCTCAGGAGGTCTATAGCCCAACCTTGTGCTGCAAGCAAGGTCAGTTGTAAGATCTGACCAGGACTCTCAGGGCTTTACCCAGTAGGGTCTCAGAAACCTCCAAGGGCAGAGACCATGCAGTTTATGGCACTGCCTGACCATCCTCGTGGGGAAATAGTTTCTTATAATCTGTCTCAAGCTCTTTTGTTCGATTTGTACTCATTGTCATTCATCCTCTCACCCTGCACCACTGAAAAGCCTGGGCTCTGTCTCCTTGATAATCTCCAGGTGAGTACTGGAAAGGGGTTTTGACTGTCCCTGAAGCCTTCTCCTTGCGGGGCCAGTGCTCTGGCTCCACCACCTCCGGGGCTTCTGCTGAACTTGCTTCATTTATCAGTGACTTTCCTACCAATTAATGATAAGAGTAATGCCATGGGGACCTGGTTCCTTAACAATCTTTTCAGAGATCTTTATCACCTACTTTCTTGCCCTTCTATTAACGCTGCAGCACCCATCGTCAGTACCAGCTTCCAGCAATGGCTTCAAAAAGCTATGTGAAGGGATAAAGCAGTTTTGCACACTTTGAAGAAGTTCTAACTTTTAGCTGTTGTATAAGAAGAAGACAAAAACCAGCTGGTTCTGCACATTGTCTCTTGGTCTAAAGAAGAGTTCAACAGGAGAGAGCCAGTGGCATCAGCAACACAGCTGGGAAGGAGCACAGGAGATGCCATCACCTCTGAGAGATGCCCCTTTCCCAGCAGAAACACCCTGTTACTTCCCTGCATCCCACTCATCAGGGAGACAAAGCACTATAGGGCTGCACAACCCAGCAGCACAAGATGCTACAGTGTACTTCCTTAAGCAATTAGTTGCACGTAACTATTTAAAAGTGGTTTATTATTGCTGCTGTTACTACTGTTATTATTATTTCTACTGTTGTTACTTTGGCTTACTTTAATCTTCCATCAAAGTAGGCAGGAGTTCCAAGAACAATCGTTTTAATGAAGAAAGGCTGGTTTGTGTGGTTCTCCTCGTAGCCACCAACGATGCTGAAGCCCCAGCTCCCTAAATTGCTCCGCCGCAGCACCACGTCATGGCAGCTATGCAGGCAGCTGTGGAATGGAAGCACAGAATAACAAGAGAAAAAGCCATGTACAGTTTTACAGTAGGCACAACATCTGCTATCTCATCATTACCACTGCGCTAAGTGTGGAAGAGAAAGGGAGGGATGGTGATTAGACCTCTGTTCCCAGAGTAATTTTGCAATAATCAAACCAATTACCAAAAAAGCCCCACAATCTTGAGACAGAAAAGTGTTTTAAAAGAAATAACACAGTGCTAGAATAATTACTTAAACACAGTTAACTCTGCAAACTGATAATGCAAATGCATTTTAGGGATTTCACAGGTGGCAACAATGTGGGTGGAAAATCAATACCTGATGTGTTCACTTTGCAAGCCAAAAATGTGGAGTATTTGTCTTCCACCCCCAGGCAGTTTAAGCTTTTTCTACTTTAAGTAAAAATTAAAAATCCATGCACAATCTTCATTACCTCTGAACTGATTCATCACCAGTTATGAACTATAAATGACTAACCATTTTATTACACAGAATGTAAATAATTCAGATCACACTTCACTAACTGTATTGCTATATGTTATCAGCCCTAGTGAAAATTAATTCTTGCCAATGAAGTTGGCAATGACTATAATTTAATAAACAAACAAACAAACCTACATAGAAATTAACTTCTTGGTAAAAAGACACCAAGCTCTTTATTGTTGTTCGACACTGCTTTAAAGCACAATGCATAGCATAATGTGAGGAGCCATACACTGGCATCTGTCATTAAGAATAAAAGAAATAAACCACTAGATAAGAAATAAACCACTGCTAAAGCACAAAAAGGAAGTATATTTACCAAACAGAGAGCCATTTATTGAAATTACTCATTAATACTTTACCAGAAGATAAATTAATTGACAGTTAAACTCAAAAAAAGAAACCTCTGCAGGGCCAATGCATGGTTGTGTCATCTTCAGCTGCATTCTGCTCCCACTCTTGACTGGCTCTTGTTGTGGTTTTACACTTTAAGTACACTTTAAGACCAGGCAAATTCATCAGAGGGAAAGGAATTAACCTGTATGCCCTGACTGAAGTTAACAACTCTACGAGCTGTAGTAAGAGCTCTTCTTGATAACAAGTGATGCCAGAATGAGATTATAGCTGCAGCCTCAAGAGTGAGGAGTACAAATGATGTTCAGCAGATTGCAGAGTAGTTAAGGGGAGGGAGCTTGCTGCAAACCTCTAAAAGTTTTTGTGTTTGGCAGAGATGGTAGTGGATTCTTGAGAAAAAAACAATTTGAGCCTATAGTTACATGGCTACAGTCGTGGCACAGGATGTGTTAAGAATCTGTCAGAAAGGCCAAAATCTGATGCAATGTTCTGAAGTGAAGTATTCGGCCTCATGAACTTAGGTAGCAGATTAGCAAAAAGACAGATGGATATATACTTTGTGGTTTTATTAGTAATTGCTCTGGTTTTAGATATTCTATAGAAAGTCACAGTACAATAAAGCAATAAAAAGAATGAATTGTGTCTGAACAGAAGATTCCACATGGGTAGTTAGTATGGTTTGTGAAGGGATAAATCCAGTCTATTCATCCTTACTTCTCCTGTTGACAACCCGCTTCATAAGCACACTGCCAACTGGATATAGCCAAGATGGTCAAGCAAAGGTAAGTGCAGATGTGCTGCAACTAAGAAGGTCTCTGCTTCTTTATGTCTCACAGGACTTAGCTTAAAACAGCTAAGTAAGTACTTTATCGATGAATTCCATACCTTGGAAGTCCCAGCCACATGACCCACGACGGTGACCAGCTAGCATCGTATTCATTTTCACTGATGGTACTTAATTGTTCTTCATTAGCCTGTGGCTGTTCTTCTACAATCTGGACTTCCAGGGCTTTCAGGGCAACTACTGAAGAGGCAGCACTAGCCTTCAGCATGGCCACTGCCTCGCTGTGACTCAGGTTGGTCAGATCAATGCCGTTGATGTTCAGCAGCACATCACCTGTGCAAAGATGCGAGGGAGAGCACATCAGTCTGACAGTCCTGCCCACCCACAGCACCTGCCACGCCACGGTTTCATTCCGTAAGGGAGTCTTTGGACCTGAGACAGACTGAACTAACAGACTGGGAATGCAAATAGCTCTGAAGCCTTATATTGCCAGTTTGAAACTTTAATGTATTGAGCTTATATCAAGCTGGATCAGTGTAGACATTTCCACATAACATACCAAATACTGTGACTCCTATGTATACTGCGCTGAAAATCTGGAATAGAAATTAGCTCAGGACCTCACCAGCTTCAACTAATACTGCAGATGCCACGACACAGTTGTTTCCAGACATGGATCTTGGGCTCACCCTAACTTTAACAGTGAAGGAAGAATGATGGCAGGAACAATGCAGGCACCTCAAAGTAACCAATTATTGTACAGGTAAGGTTTCACGGAGTGCCTTAATTCATCTGGTTTTAACAACTTGTTACTTGGGAGAAGAAAATGGAATTCAAAAACTACTGGAAGTTTGGTACAAAACCCAGTTAATTCAAAGAAACGGAGCATCTCTACAAAGATAATTTGGAAAGAGTCAAAGCCAGGAAAAAAATTTCTCCAATTTCAGTTTTACATTTTTTTAAAAGTCTCAGGATGAAAACAAGAATATCATTAACTATCCAGTGGCAGAATCCTTTTTCACACAATGTAATACCAATGAAAGCCAGAAAAACCAAAGCAAAAGTGCAAACACCCGGGTAACATTTGGAATGAGATTCAGTTTTTAAAAGATTTTTCCTCCCAGTAGCTTCTTTGGCTACTTTAATGTTACACAATGAAAGAACAATAGTGATTCTTCTATCAAGTCTGTTTTTTCATAGTAGTACAGAAAAAGAAAGCATACCTGCTGGTGTGTGGGTGTAAATCTCCCTTTCTCAGAACCATAGAAGGATGCTCCCACACTGTTCTTTTAAATGTACAATCTGTGAAGCTTTTTCCTAAATTTCTTTCCTGAAACATTCTCTAATTCTGTGAACTGTGAATCGCAGAGATCCCATAGGCACTCTTTGATTCACATATGACATAATAGGTTTTAATCATCAAATGCTTTGCTATCAGTTATGCAGGACTGCCTTCACCTATGCCGAGCCTAACCTCCACCTCTCTGTTCCCCTTACAAAGCCAAGGAACAAGGACAGGTGTTGCACCACCCCTGAAGACCAGCAAGCTCATGCTGTCCCAGAGGATAAGAAAGCTTTTGGGAACCAGGATCAACACTGATGTAGCTCTTGGGGTAAACTCTGAGTGGGTGAGCTGTGGCCAATCATCACAGCTTCTCTGCTGTTCAGATACTACACTGGGGAGCAGAGATTCCTTGGACAGAGATGTGGTACAACCCACTAAATTAAACATAAAAACAGGATGTGTGTATCACATCAGATCCTCAGCTCAGGGGATTACCATCAACTTTAAAGAATTTAACCGTACATTTCCTGATCTTATCTACTTCCTCTGCTATCATGCTGTAAACATCCCCTTCCCATAAAAGGTGAAAGTGCAACACTAAATACCGTATTTCCATTATTAAATCATCAAGAAAAACATCCATAAGCATTTCCCTACATCTGTGAGAAGACTTTTTGACACCACCTGACTCCAGAGAATGCAGTGATCAAAAAGCAATCAGAGGTGGCCATGCCACCAGGGAAGCCAAACCCCACCTCGTTTAATCCTGCCGTCTCTTGCCAAACACCCGTGAGGCTGCACGCTTGTCACAAAGATGGGCAGTTCGCCACTTTTGCTGCCTCTGCCTCCTGCCACTGTCATTCCCAGAGATTCATGTGGCTCTTTTTTCACAGTAATGTGCTTTTCTTGGCATGTGACACACTGGGAGAGATCCTGTTTAATAAGGATAAATAACATTGTTAAAACTAAGGAAAAAACCCAAGCAAACCAAAACCAAAAACCAGAACAAAACAACTAAATACACCCCAAACTCACACTCTGGCACTTTAATAGAACAGTTTAAAAGGACTAAGTAGCAGAAACCAGCTTTGGCTGGCTTTCTTCCAGGTTGGATCCCTGCCCCCTCCAAAAAAAAACCCCAAATCACCAACAAAAACCCCATGGATGTAGATACTTAAAGATAGAAAGCTTATAAAGGCCCATCTTGAAAATCTCACTCTAGTTTTTCTTAACATCCTACACTGGAACAGGCTAATTTTTAGGACTGTTCTACAAAACCATATGGCCAAAAGTCTGGAGACAAACCAGAAGCTAATCTTTTGATATCTTGGTGAACATCAGGATTACTTCATCTGTCAGTAGAATATGCCCCAGAACTACAAAGAAGCTCCTGAGAATGAAAACATGCGTTTTCATGATGACAATAAGAGACCCTTTAAAGTCCTTATGCATCATGTTCTCTTTTGCAGCTGGTATGTAGGACCTCCCAGAGCACAAACTAAGGCCAATTGATGCTAATGGCTTCTAATGGGTACCTTGGGCAGCCTCCCTAATGATTATAATGAAGACTCAAGCTTGAAACAAGAGGAGATTCTGTATTAAATTTTCCAACAACTGAATGATGTTCAGGCTGTATTTAGTTCTGCCAAATAAAAAATATCTAAACCTAAATCAAAGTAAATTTTATTTGCTGAAGCCTTTCCCTCAGGCTATGAAGTAAAAGATTGAAACTACTGCACATACACCTGTAGCAGCATCTTAAATTAACAGAATACTTGCAAGGGATCGAAAATAATGAAAGAAATAGCCTGGAATATTCTTCAAAGTGTATATAAGTGTATATTCTCCTGCCTTCTCTAGGAAAATGACAACGTTGCCTTCTTTGACCTCCAATGCCATGTGCTCCTTGTGACTGGCTCTGCTCCTCACACACACATTAATCACAGAAGTAGCTACATGTAAATACACCATAGCTGATAAAGAAAGTTCATTCTTAAGGCTTCAGGCTTTAGGACTGGCTGCTGCCACACAATCATATAAACATATTTTAAGCCACAAGGTTTCTAAGCCAACTACAGGCTAAAGAGAGAGGTAAATGATACAAAACATGAGAAACATGCATTTGCTGTTACATGGGACTTCCCATTTTAAAAGGGCCCACAGGCAGCATTGAGCCATGAGGGAAATGCACTCATCCAACTTTGGAACTGTGGTAAGAGCACAACCCATGCTGGCACATGCAAAGGTGGTTCACGCTGTGACATCAATAAAGTAATCACTGCGTAGGTATGGCCCAGCACTGTAGCAAGTACCCACAGCCATGGTATTCCAGAGCCTCATCTTTGTCCCTCAGGAGGGAAACAACCCTCCTAGAGTGTCATTTGTTCCTTTCTGAAATGATCCTCAGTTTTAAGATACTATCAACATGTGTAAGTTATCCCAACGGAAGTATGACGCTAAATAGTAAAGCAAATAGAGTGGATAGGAGGAAAGATGGATTTGTTGACATGGACAACGTAACAATTATTTCACAAAGTCAACTTCTTAAGAGTGAAAAGTTTATTTTTCTAATTACACGAACATCTCAGGCACAGGCTCTGTTTCTGCAGGTCTTCCAAATAATTTGACACTAGCTTCATGAAAGTCTCTTCATTTTGCCTTCCTCTCCTTGCTTGAGACCCTGCAATACTCAGCAGTCTTGCAGCCAGGACTGTTGACTCATGAAGGAGATGACACACCCCTCCAACATGCTCTTCATATGCTGCCTGGTGGGCACCACACCTCCTTCCTGGTTGCAGCCAGCACAGCAGCAACAAAACCCGTAACATTCTTGAATGATAGCCCTTCCATGAAGGATTAACACCAGCCACTGTCTAAGACAAGGTCTAACAACTACAGCTGTATGAGCTCACAGAACTTGCTTCTTTCACTGTAGTCAGCATATCAAAAAACATACTGAAAACGTGTTGTGCATCTTTTGTTCTGAGTCCTGAGTACTTGGAAGTCACTGCCATTTTTTTATTAATTAGATAAAAAAGAAGATATAATCCTTTCTTCTAACTTTGCCTTGCTACACACACCACCACATGAGCAAACCAGTATTTATTCCTTTTAGAAGAAGCACCAACCTTATGTGAGTTAGGTCTGCTGTGAAACAGCTGCTGGGACTGGTGTTGGTGTGAGTTGCTGTTGTGAGTCCCGGTGTCTCGGATAATACTGACTGTCTGTGACTTCAGGGGTCTAGAGATGATCAAGTTCACTCTCTCTCCGCTAGCCTGTTGAAGACATTAGGCCATCAAATGTCATCAGGTTTGATAGGATATTGATTATTAGAAAGGGAGGAAACCATATGACAAGAATGTGAAACCAGACAACAACAGACCTTGTTTTCTAGTTCCTTTATAGACTGCATAGACTGCAGTCCCTTTCTTGCTTCTTTTTGGAACTACCCCCAGAATGGAGGGGGAATTAACACTCCTCCTTCTCCTATGATGTTACCTTTATATCAGCTGAAAATCCCTTTTCAGAAGGACCATTTATCACTTTGTGTTACAAAGCTTCAAACATTAAAATTCACCCTGTTCCATTTGCAGCCTCTGAACTTCAGCAACACATAGCAATAAATGGAAGAAATGCCTATGTGATAGCTCCAAGATCTGCAGGTTTTGATCAAAAGCTCTGAACGCCTCTGGTACTTCCCAAAGACACTTGCGAGAAATATGTTACATATGAGCATACCATCACATTCTGGATTTTGGAGAATACTGGGAGACTCCAGTCTGGAGTTACCAGATGTTAAATAAAGCATCAGCTCTTTTTATTGCTGCAAAGCCACAGCTTAAAAGTATTATGCGATACTAAATTCCAATTGCTGTTTACAAAAATTGGGAAACTGAAATTACAATTCCCAAGATCATTGTTATTTTAATTTCACTGCAAGGAAAACTCTTAAAATGATTCCTGAAACAAGTATTTACTACTCATTTGTATTAGAGTTCTCTATGTGGTGCTTTAAGCAAAGATGACTGCACTAGACAGCAGGAATGTACTACTGGTATACTCCAACTTTCCTAAAAACAGAGCCATTTTCACCAACATCCCATGAGCAGGAAGTAGCAGTGCTGCATCTGTTTCCTTAGAAACTGGAAGAAAGGCATGGAGTGAAGGTTTTCCTGTAGGGACACAGAAGGGTCATATGTCACACTGCATCAAGCTTTGGGCAATATTCATGTCCAGAACCCAGCCAGACACTGGAAACAGCCCTTTTTTGAACACTCAGAAAATGAGCTGTACTGTGCAGAACTTACGGAAGATCTGTATTTGACTTCCCAGCTACTACCTGCGAACTCAAAGGTCTGACAAATTACTTTCTTGTTTTAACTCAATTCCATGGACAGGCAAATCAATAAGAACCAAGGCCCACTTTTACAGCGTTTACTGAGAGATTAAAATACAAGACATACATAAATAGAATAATAATAAACCTCTTTTTTTCTTTTTCTTCCCTGCTAAGCAACAGGCTACAACAGGCTACTCTCCTTGCTCACACGAGCTGTGTTCTAACCTTCAGGCTGCATTTCAGGGAAGACTAATGCATTTTCCACTTCTGAGGAGGCAAAGTTCATCTGGTAGGTGCCAAAGTAGATCCTGTTTTTTGCTATTATTTTCAGAATATAAATGGCTGCAAATTACATTGACACAGGCTTTTAGGCCTCACAGAAGCTGTTCTGTCTGGGAGCAGACTCTAGCCCAGGCTTTGCCCAAGACATAAAGCTGAGCTAAAGGCTCAGGCAGGGAAAGCGAATTACCTGTATAACCTGAGCAGCAAGCTCTGGCGTGCCGTGCTTCAAGTCGTGCCCATTAATCGCCAGCACGCGGTCATTACTGCAGAGCCTGCCATCCTGAGCAGCCAAGCCCCCTTCCAAAAGGTCGAGGATAAAGACTCCCGGCTCATCTGTTCTGCGCACGAGCTTGATGCCGAGCTGCTCGCTGGAGTCGCGCTTGTGCAGGGTCACCTGGAAGCTGTCCTCCCGCCCGGGGCCCGGCGCGTCGGTGTGGGTGTGCGTGCGGCTGCCGAAGCGCCGCTCCCGCAGCACCGTCAGGTGCAGCACCGAGCACGGCTGCGACAGCACGGCTCGAGCGTGGTTGTGGGACACGTTGCTTATGTCAAAGCTATTGACCTGCAAACAACAACAGAAAAGAAAGGTCACAGGGGCGTTTTCGTATGTTTAGTTGCTCCTGGTTATGGAAATAAGCCCTTTCCAAAGTAAATGCACACGCTGCAAAACCAGCCTTGGAGCAACCTACATATCTGACCCTACTAGGTTTCCTCTCTTGTCCCTCCATTCCCTCCTGCAAACCCACATTGGATGCTCAATCTACACTTATTTTTAGGTTGGAAAAGATCCTCAACAATATCAAGTCCAAGTGTTAACCCAGCACTGCCAAGTCCACCAGTAAACCATGTCTCCAAGTTCCACACCTACGTGTCTAAGCAGCTCCAGGGATGGTGACCCCAACACTTCCCTGGGCAACCTGTTCCAGTGCTTAACAACCCTTTCGTGAAGACATTTTCCCTAATATCCAATCTAAGCTTCCCCTGGCTCTGTTTTAGGCCCACGCCCCCAAAAGTAAACACCCTCTGCTATCACAGGTCAAGGTTTTTGTCCTCTTGGTCTCCTATACTTGTCTTCCTTAGATCTTTACATTGTTTGTTCTCCAGGAGAAGAACATGGCATGTGCTTTCAGTGTCAAGCCCAGCATCACTTAAAACTGCAAAATAATAGCTATAAAAAGAATGCATCCAAATCTCAGAAGAAAGCTTGTGTCTTACAATACACAGTACTTTTGTGAAAAAATATAAAAAAAGAAATTAAAATCCAGAATAATGTAGTTGGTTCCTTAAGACAGTAGAAAAAAGGTAGTTGCACTGATTCTCAAGTCTTAGCATGAACTTAGGTTTTACAGATTTCAACTAGAGTTTCAGACTTATAACCTGTATCACCCAAAATTCAGTTGTAAATGAAAAACACATTAAACCTTCTCTACCTGCAACTAAGAACTGTGTTTGTTACATGGCCCACTGATACCAAGATCAGTAATCTTCAGTCATCTCTTGCATTGTGAAAGTAAGAACTGACAGTGCAATGAGATTTGGCAGAAAAGAGTAGCATGACAAAAATTCAGCACAGAACCAGTGTTTGCCTTGTTTTGTAATAAGGGGTTCAAAGTTAACACTAGAATTTCATCCTTAGAACATATCATTGAGCCTTGGTGGAGGAACCCCTGCCCCACAACTTCAGCAGAAAGAAACTAACACCAGTGGTCTACACTAATTGATGTGCCTCACCTAAGCCTTTCATTACATAATACTCCTCATTGCAACCTAAGTAAAAACAAACAGAGCTTTTCACTATCTAATAGCAATATTAAAATTTTAAAAATACACAAAGTAATCTATGTACAACAGCTGCCACATTTACATCACACATCTGAGCTCAAGGGCTCCTAGAGGTCTGTGCCAAACCATTTGGCTGTGGTGGTTTCTGAAGGGTGAAGGGGTCCTGCACCCTCCCTGAGCTGCCTCCAGCCCAAAACCCAGCACAAAGCCACATGAGCTCAGATATAACTATGGTGGTATCCTGCTCTGCTACTGCCCTGAGACAGGCTGTAACCTTGGGCAGAGGGAGAAGAGGCATACCTAGGAGAAATAACATTTAGAGCTGCCTCCTGCAAAAACCACTAGGGCTCATCCATCAGAGCCCTTAAATTAAATCCATTTTTATTTTTAACTGTAGCTAGCTAAAGCAAATACATAAAATATGGGAGTACTCAAAGGGCACAGAAGAATGTATGCAATAAAATGTAATTCTTTTTTATAAAAGGCACTTCAAAATTTCAGAATAAAACAGCCTTAGCACTTCTTGGGGAAAGAGATTCTCATTAGGACATGCTTCACATGAATTACAGTCACAGACCAGCACAAAAAAGAGTCAATTTGTAGAGCACTTTGAAAATGTTAGGCACCTATCTGTACTTTGCAGACAACACAAGCTTTTATGTAGCTGTTACTAAATGCTGTTCCCACAGCTCTTAAAAGGGTAATACTTCTTGTTTGACTGGGCAAGAAAATGCTGAGTTTCATCTCACAGTCCTTTCTGGCTCTTCCTTTTACACCTTTACAGCTCACAAAAGCCCAGGAAGACATTTTCAGAAATATCCAACCGAAGTCTGCGTGCTGAGCTGCACCTACTTACAGATGGCAAAAATTGAACCTGATCATTTTAATACAACAGCTCAGCAACTGCACAGGTAAATTCAAAGAAATATAGATATTCTATCTCCCCCAAAAATTTAGGTTTTACCCTCTGTACCTCTCCATTGGCATGACAGGAGGACTCTCATGGACACCCACTTAGCATCTGACAGCCCCTCTGCCAGGATGTTCATAGGGGAAGACTCACTGCAGCTTGTAAATCCCTCTTTACAGTCAATTCACTGCCGTTCATGGCTTTGGAAACTGTAACTGACACCTGCCCAAACTGCAGGAATTTCCAAAGCTTCACTGGAACTCAAGCTCCCTATTCTGTCAAACAAGTAGAGCCCTTAGTATAAAAATAAATGAGGCAGCATTCAATTAGTGTCTGCAATTACTTGTTGAAAAGGCAACATCTTGGAAACCTCTTGGGCTGTTTTCTTGGCTAGCCACTATGCTTACACTCCAAGAGATGAAAAAGGCACATTTCTCAAAAAGGACTTTATTTTCTGAAGTGCAAACTGATTTCCTTCCAAGGGTAACTACTGTATTTAAGGTACTTCATCAGCTTGATTTCAAAACAGTGAAATGAAGAAGGCTTATAACTACATTTGGACTGATCTTAGGCTGCCAGATCAAAAGCAAACATTCTTACTGAAGTATTTTTGAATTGACTATAATATATTTGTTTCAGGTGGAATGATTAAAAATAGAAGCTAGATGGCTGTTCTGTTTATGTAGCACTCAGTTACTGCCATTCTTAAATGTCCTATAAACAACCCCATCCACAAATATAAAAATTAAAACTTCAAAATTAATAAAATTTGATATTTCTTCTACTGCCTGTGGCTAATTACTTAAAACCGTAACAAAAATACACACTTGATCAAACCAACTTACATTTTGTTTATTATTTCTTCTTTAAATACTTAGAGCACCTTGCTTTAAATCATTCCATTGAAGGCTATCACTGAGTCTTTTATACATACTGAAAGATGTCAGTCAACAGCCTCGGCTTTTGGAAGGCAACAGTGAAGCCAGATTAAAATAACACTTTAGATGAGGTGAGCCTTACAATCTACAAATTGCTTTTTACATAGGACAAGTGATGCCAATTTGCTAGCCAGAAATAACCTTGGGCTCCTTCAGAATGCATGCAAGTTGAAATAAGGATCAAGTCCCACAACACTTAAAATCAGAAAAATAAACTTGTATTTTAAACATTGACAACAGATGCTAGGGAGGAAAGAATGCCAGGGACTGGTCCAACAAACAACATAAAGCATGATAGCCAAAAGTGCTAGAACAACAGGCTCTGCTGTGAATATTAATTTGCTTTCCAACTGATAATTGCAAAGCTAACATTGACACAACACAGTCTGACAAGGAAAATCTTCCATCTCATTTTAACAACAATTCTGCAAGGAGTGAATAGAAAGCAAGCAGACAGAATACGTAATTAGGTTCCGTACTTGAAGTATTTGGTCTCCAGCAAGAAGTCTTCCATCTCTGGCAATGATCCCATCTCGATAAACCTCTTGAATGACAATGTTGATCAAAGGTGTTTCATTGCCACCCACTATGCTAATTCCTAATTCAATATAAGGATTGGACCGATGAATTTCAATAGTAGTGATCTCTCCTTCAGGCAAGGTAGGTGGCTGTTGATTTGCTGCCAATTATTTTTAAAAAGAAAGACAATTAATATCTTTTCTACCTCATTCACTTTCAATAAAATAAATCACCAAAAGATAATGTAGACAGGTCACAAAGAAGCAGTTTAACAAAAAACTAAACCAGTGCAAATGAGTTAGTTCCACTACTTGTTGAAACCCCTAGCTTGTTAGAAACAGCTCTCTAATGATTCAGCAGCATCCAACTTCCTGAAATGGGGTAATTTTGATTGGAACAGGATATTCTGAACCTTTTAGATTCCATCCTTTATAATAAATTTCATATACTTCATTGGGTCACCTGGCGATTTACATTTGCTGCTGCTGATAAAAACGTATTTTAGGGGTTACCCCACAATAACCTCTTTGTCTTGCAATTGCATTAGGAGCTGCTATTGAGTTACTGGGTTAACTGAAGGAGCCCATTTTTGAAGCAAACATGGAGACAACTAAAGAGGGAAAAGGAGAATGTTAAAGGATAGCAAATATAGAGGAAAAGGAAGGGGACAGGACCATCTTCCTCTGTGGTAAGGCCCAGCACTTCCTCTCTCAAATCCCAGATGCTAAAGGTGTTACTGCTCATTTGGTGCAGCTGGATGCAGGAGTAACTCAGCTGCCTATTTTCTTGAGCAGGACAGCACTCTATGTGTGGGAAGGCTGTTGATCCAGTTGCGGGGAAAGGGTGAAGAGGGAAAAACAAACCTCATCTTAGAGAACAACATTTGTCATTTTACAGAAATTACACTTCTTCCATCTCACTTGTGAGGCCAGTCCCACTAGCAGATTAACACAAACTACTGCACTGTGACACAATAAATGATGATATAGCACCACGGTAGCTGGCACACACTCTGAGATATTCCTTTCCTTCCTGTGACTTTATCTCAGTTGTAAACTTGCACATAATCGAAACCTACTAATATTTCTCCAGAAATTGCAAAAGAAAAGAGCCGAAGATGCACATTCACAGTTGGTAAGAGACAAGCTCTGACACCACAAATGTTTCCACATCTGATAAAAGAGACTTGAGAAGATAAGTGATGACATACTGTCTGCTACTGTGTTCTCCTCAAAAGGCGGATTGTCGATGCCGGGCTCATCTGTCCACGCGGGAAGGGCGGGCGAGGTAAAGCTCTGCTCAGCTGGCACTATTCCCTGATCAGCGTCCGGAGATAAACTGCTGGGCTGCTCCGGCCCGCCGAGACCACTCTCACCCTCTGCTTCTGCTTGCACCTTGCTCGTTTTCCTCCTCTCCAGAGCAACCCTCCGATGGGAAGCCCCAGGACACCTGTGAAGACAACATTGATATCATGCTTCAAGCCTGCAGCCTTGTTTGTAGCACAAAATGCCCAAGTACTTCATTGAATTAAATCAGTTTTCTTCAAGGCCACAGTGTAAAACGCAGCATTAAAAAAATACTAAACACACTGAATTTTAAGACCAAAATATGTTTTAGTGGACAAAACCCCAATACTGCTTTCTTAACAAAACTTCTAGTAGGTAGTTTTTTGGCCATGAACTCAACGTGCTGTAACACCTTCTGAATGTGGACTTAGTCTGTTATTATAGAATGGTTTGGGTTGTAAAGGGCCTTAAAGATCATCTAGTTCCAACCCCTCTGCCATGGACAGGGACACTAGAAGGTGGATTTTGTACATTACAGTTTCTGGAAGATAACTTTGCTGGAAAAATTACACAGGATGGTCAAAAAAAAACACATAAGAGAAGCCCTGTTCCAAGACACAACTGGAGACCCACTGAAGCCATCTCCTTTCACTTTAGTAAGCCAAAAAAAGTAAGCATCATATTTTCTTGCACTCATTCAAGGGAGGAAAGAGATGAAAATTTTACCTACATTGCAATTTAAGTGTAAAAATACTGAAAGAAAATTATGCTTGTCTAGGAGTCTGTATGAGAGGTTTAGCAAAAGTAACAGCTCTGTCCATCTTTTGGGCCAGTAGAAGGCGTTCTCATCTCCCTCCTGTCTCCTGTTTTTCTTTCTGACTTCACATAGGAGGTGCAATTTTTTGTTTCCTTTATGCAACAGTGCTCCCCCAGCTTTTGATGCTCTTCATTACAAACTAAGTTATGTGAGTTTCCATTACTCTTAATGCAGTATTTTTTTTTTGCTTATGTTTAAAACCCCACAATAGTTTATTGCGAAAAAGTGCCACAATGTTGCAAATTCATGAAAAGCCTTCATTTACAGAATTGTTTTGCACTCACATGTACATAATTAGATGTGGACATCAATCTTACATCTGCCTCTGTGACAGTTCTGCCAGTGTCTGATAAATCACTTCTTACAGTATTTAGTGTCCTTAAAGTTCCTGCTTCTGAAGCTGCCGACCACCTAAAAATGCTCATACTATAGCAGTGTCAGAAAAAAATGAACCACATTCTTGAAAGGACTCAGTATTTGGGGATTTGGCAGATTGTTATAACCAAAGAAGAAATGATTTATTTTTGCAAGAGAAGAAATGTGTCAACAGAGTAAAAGACAGCAGAAGCCTAATGACATCCTAACTTGTTAAACCAGAGTGTTTTGAGAATCACGATTCTGTTCTGACATTCTGTAAAAGGGATTTGGTAATTATATGGTTAGACTCTTTCAGCAGGGATTTTGAAGATAACCTGCTATAACAAAGGATAACAAAGTTTTCAGATGCAAAGAATGTTGGTAAAGCTTTTGTGACCCCCAGCCGTGTTATAAATACATAATATTAGATATATATCTATATAGACATATAGATACATATATCTGAAAATCATGGTATCTTTTTTTTTTTTTTTTCATTATATACATAGAATGATAGAATGGTGGTGGATGAAAGGGACCTTAAAGATCATCTAGTTAAAACCCCCCTGCCACGGGCAGGGAACACTTTCTACTAGACCAGGTTGCTCGGGGCCCCATCCTACATGGCCTTGAACACTTTCAGTGATGGGGCAGCCACAGTTTTTCTGGGAAACTTCTTCCAGAGCCTCACCACACTCACAGTATGGAATTTCATCCTATTATTTAACCTAAATCTACCCTTTTTCAGTTTAAAGCCATTCCCCTTGACCTATCACTACTTTCCCTTACAAAAAATCCCTCTCCAGCCCTCTTATATCCCTTTTAGATACTGAAAGGTGATATAAAAGGCCTCACTGGAGCTTTGTCTCCTCCATGTTTAGAAGAACAGAAAAAGGTAACCCAAATATGCTCTGAAATATGCATAAAAACATACATTAGAGACAGTTCACATTATGACATGACACATATCAGAAATAATTCCTTGGGGCTTTACCCAGAGCAACTGCTGGTCATTTTGTTCTTAAAAGCTGTGAAAGCATAAGCATCAAAGATGAGAATTATTTGAAACGTTTTGCTTTGTGAAAACATTTCTATTTTAATGATGAAACACAGCCCTATTTCTTGGCCCAGACAGTATTTACTACAGAAAACCATTGGTATAGGGGAACTGATTGGCCAATATATCTGTCTGGTGGCCAGGGACACACAACTACAGATGAAAATCAGCAGGAAATTTCTACTATTGACCATTTCACAACACAAACCTCAAAACAACAGTCCCAAAAGACCAAGAAAAACAAAGATGCTATCACTTCCATTAGTATTTCTAACATATTTCAACTTGATGGGTTAGCCTCATGCTCTCTCAGATCTTAACACAGGCAATAGGAAAAGAAAATTTAAAAAAAGGAAGTCTCCAACATCACCCACTTCTGCAGCAACACAGCAAGGGGTAAATGCTCTTGCAGAGAAAACCTTTTGTCTGCTGGGAGCTCTGACAGGCATGCGCTCCCACACTGATTCACAAGAATTTAGGACAAAACCACCCCAAGCTGTGTGTCCTTGCTGTCCCTGAACTGCTGTGCTATAGAAGTGGTGATTCTTCAGCAAAGAGGTGAATAAACAGTTCGAAACCAACACTGTCAGAGAATCACACTTCAATCCCACTGAGCCTGACAGCAGAGTCCAGGCTTACTGGATTACTTAGTGAGCCAGACACTTCCTTAGGTACCTCTTACCAAACCACTGTGCTGTTGTGGACTCTGACTCAGCCATCTCACAAGGTCTGATGAGCCCAAAAGGTGGAAAAGCATACCGAGGTGTTTTGGGGCTCGAGGTGGCAAAGCATACCTTTGAGTTTTTGGGCTTTTTAAGCTGTGTCAAACCAGGACAGCATGAAACTCATCCCTGAAAGTGTCCTATTTCTGTCAAAGCCTCCTAAACCACAGGCAGGTCCTCCTCCACCCTCCTTCACAGAGCACATTCTCCCATCATTACCTGGCAGCTGATGAAAGTCATCACACAAAATATAAATAGATTTGAGGCTTATTTTTGCCAATGATGTTTAATTTTAATTTCAAAAGCTAGTATCAAGAAATGTAAACAGCCTTCTGAGCACACCTACTCAGTTCAGTGGAATCCCTTTAGTGCAGCACTATATGAGGCAAAAAAGGGGAAAACCCCACAGATTCTACCCAAAATTAACCATTAATTGTAATAGACTCTGAATTTCAGTCTAGTATAGTGCAACAGCACTGCCAAAAATATAGTTGTCTAGTGGACATATTAATTCATGGGATGCCAGTTCCTAGGTCTTTAAACACAGCATGCCGCCTACCAAGCAGCAAAGCCACATACTGCTATTCAAGCAGATCTACATGGAGAATTTTTCTTTCCACTTGCAACATAAAAACATTTTTACTGGCAGTAAGAATGTATCATTCACAAACAGCAAAACCATTCAGCAGTTCTAACAGTTAAAAAGTGCCAATAAATCTCCAGAGGTGCACACTTTCACTAATACCAAATATCTGGGATAAAAAACATTTTGGACTAAATCTTTTACACAGATGGGCATCTTGTGATCAAAACAAGGTTTGAAGGTTAGATTCCTTTACTCATGAAAAAATTCTCATACAACAAATGGCATAAATAAGGGTTGAATTCAAACTTATTGAAATGGCATCTTGTATCTAACCACAAAGCCAGAGTATCTTGTCTAGGAGCACAAACAAAGACAGGACTGTTGTAAGAATATTTAGAAATTCCTTAATTTCTTTCATGAATCAAGATTCTCAAAAGTAAATTCCAACTCAAACTATTCTATGAAAGTAAAAATACCCAGCTAAAGCAACTGACTGGTATTACTTAATGGGAGATCGAAGGGCAGTTATTCTAGAGATGTAAAATTAGCTTCAGCTTATATTCAACTTCTTCCTCTACCCTCTTCAGCACCAGATTCTGCTCAGCTATGGACAGTGACAAAATATAGCTTTTACCTTCAATTTCTCTTAATTCATATCAGACAGAGAAGAAAAATGTGTCTTTTTGTTTGGTGGGTTTTTGTTGTTTGGTTTTTTGTTTTTTTACAGCCAAGCCTGCTGGATTTCTCATTTAAAAGCTGACTTCTTGGAACACTAGAAGCAACCCCTCTTCACTGATAAAAAGAGCTTTCATACAAAATTAAGATGTAGTTTACAGGGTATTTCTGTGGAATAACAGTAGCAGCTTGAAAAACACATTTCCTCACTGACTACTGAAAAGAAAGAATTCATTGTAACCTACGCCATCAGCTTCTGCCCAGTACAGTGGTTTGATAAAAGCAAACACACTAAATAACCTCAGACCAGTTGCACTAAATCATTTTCCAAGCAGGAGCTGTGTTTAAGCAAAGAAACAACCCAAGTGCCTTTGCTATTGCTCATAAAACTTTGCCAGAGAAATGACCTTAAGCAGTAATTCTGGCAAGATTTACAGCTGCAATTCAAAGTAAAACCTGGTGCTGCTTTGGAAAGTTAAGTGTCTGGGTTTTGGTTTGCCTTTTGACAGGAAAAAAAAGAGAAGGGAAAAAGAAAAGAAAGTGGGGGAAAGGAGGCACCAAGAGTTATCTAGGTTTAGGAATCAGAGAAGACTAAGGAGAAATTAAAAAAGAGTGGTTTTGTTGCATACTTTTCTCTCCCACCCAACTATGTGAGAAGCTTACAAGGAGTCAAGAGGCTTCAGAGCAGAGAACCGCAGACTGTTAACCATTCCAGCAATGGATAGAGCCCATAGGGCATGGAAAAACTACTAATCTGTTGCCTACCCACTTATTTAAAAGTGGGTTAAATCCCATAGATCCTCTTCACTTCTGGTGCTCAAAAGAGCCATGCAGGGACAGTGCTTGCAGCTAACAAGGGAGGGAAGAACAGGACTCACTAGCACTGTCAACTTTGGTGTCAACACCAAAGTAACTTGGATTACCATGACTTTAAATGATAAATTCTGTACCTTTAGAACTTGTTTTCCCATGGCTTTTGTTACTCTAAATCCATATATTAAGCCTGCTGAGTGACACACAGTGAATAACTCAATTGTTTCTTCAATTCCAAAAAAATGGAAATTTTATTCCTATATAAAGTACAAACTTAATTTGACATAAAATTATCTGCAATGTTGCCCAGATAGAAAAATGTCTCCATCCAAAATGATAACTTAAGCTACCATACGGAATACAGGAGGTGAAAGTTAGAGCTCAGCTCAAAAGCAATAAACACAATACGTGACCCTCATTATAAAGTTGTATGAATCTCACTGTATGTTTTTGAACAATGGACTTTTTTCACTTCTGAATAAGAATTAAGAATAATAATATTAAGAATTAACTGAATTAAAATCATACCCAGAAAATCTCAATAACTTTTTGTCAAATTCTCTTCTCATAAATTTACATTTGATTTTTAGAAATCACAGAACCACAGCATTAATTATCTTGGAAAAAACCTTTGAGACCATTGAGTCCAACCCATGACTGAACACCACCATCATGTCAACCAGACCATGGCACTGAGTGCCACACCCAGTCTTTCCTTAAATGATTACAGGGAATGAATCTGGCATTTACTTTACCAAACATTAACAAATTTTCTACACTAAGTGACAGAAAAACAGTACAACATTACCTATATGGTTCTTTCCTTTAAATCATATTACGTGCACTGTGTTTAACTTTCAAAACCACATTTCCAAGTGAATGTAATGAAACTCAAGAGTTTGAGAAATCAAGAATATTTTCTTTGTGCAATGAGGCATCGTGGAGTGCAATTAGTGACTGTGAAGGAATCAGGTTTGTGTCTGATGCTCTCATCTCCTTGTGGGAGCATCTTGCAGTAACCTTACACTCTGAGGCATTGTATTCTGGTGGATACGATGACATTTTCTTCCAGCTTTTATGCTCAAATGGAGCCAATTAAAAAAACACTGGAAAACCTCAGTGTGAAGGTTTTTAGACAGTGAAAATTAACCAACCATACTCATACGAACCAGCTCATGTAAAGGCTTGTTGAGACTGGTTTATATTAATCAATGCTGACAATTAATACCGAATTTTGTATGTCTTTCCTAAATGTAATGATCAGTGGTAGAATTTTACTGGACTCACTAATCCACATAGAATTAAATTCAAACTATGCAGTTGCTGCCATCATTTATGTCAGCAATGATAATTTATAGGTGCTCAAATGTTTGCAAATAAACTTAATTGAAAACTGTAAATCACCATATACATGTAATGTGTAACAGCCAAGATAACAGAAGGAATTGAAAATGAGCAGCCTTCTGCAACTGAAAGCTTTTTTCCAGCAGACAAACAGAAAAAGCCTGTGACTCAGCTCACTTGAATTCCATGATAACCTTGTGCACTAAGTAAATGGATATTTCATGTATACTTAAGGAGGGCATACATAGTGTTCTATGTACAAATAAATTACATGACCCTGTTGTAAACAGCCCTAATATCATTTAAAAAGATGTCAGCCAAGGAAAAGCAACTGGAGAGGTGAGGAATATGACAGTGGGAAACCAGAAGATGAATCAAATATTTAGCAGTAGTCTTGCTAGCATTTTGCTTTTTATTAAAATCGAATCAATCGAATTTAATACCAGGATTATAAATCATAGAACAGTTAGGCCTTCTCACCTCCCCAACCCATCATATAAATCAGAAACTACTTGCCACAAGGAAGCAAGCAAGTGCTCAAGCTAACACAGAAACCACATGGAGAATTTAAAGAAAAAGAAGATAAAAACCTAGAGAGAAAGTAACCTCATTAGTCCCTGTACCTCCCTGGCATGAACACCATACTACAACAATGAAAAATACCCAGGCATCTCCAGGCTCACCACAGTCCACAGGGCTGCTGCATGTTCTGCATGCCCAGGGTCCTCCCAAGCTCTGAATCCCGAGACGCTTCGAGATGTGTGGAAAAAGGAAGAGGGCACAATGGCAATATGAATGCAAACAAACAGTTTCCAAGGCAGGTGGTGTCTGTCCTTTTCCCCTTCTCTGCAGAGCACTTGCCTGCATGCACACCCACACCACATGTGTGCTCCCAATCTCTGCAATATCACTCTTCACCTAAAGATGGTCTCCATGAGTCTCCAAATAGACAAAGATCAAGATTTGGAAAACAGTCATGGAGGAGGTCCATGCACCTTCTCAAATGAACCTTTCTGTCTGGGTGGTCACCAGTGTCACTGGACTGGACTAAAGGCAAGCAGAGAAGGCCCACCAGTCTTGAGAGATACCATGTCCATCTGCCTACCTCAAAGCAGAATCAATTCTGATTTAACTACTCCCGATGAAAGTTTGATTAACACATTCATAAACATTTCTAAAAATGAGGAATGGGCAACTACCACCTAACCTATCTATGCTGGCTCCCAACCATTATAAAACTTTTTTCCCTAAAATCTGAACTTAATCTTCTGACTCCTACTTCACCGTTTCTCTCCTCTTTGCAGACAGAGTTTGCACATCTCTAATTCCACCCCCCAGTCTTTTTTCTCCTACTGTAATCAACCACCATTGTATTTTATTTTTCTTGATTATCATTTTCTTCAGACCTCTAATGATGCATGTCATTCTCCCTATGGCTATCTTCAAGCAGTCTTCACTGTTTTCTGGTGTGATGTACAAAAAAAGGGTGATCTGGTGCACTGCCTGTGCAGTTACAGACTGACCATTTCCTAGGGTCTTCTGCTGTGAATTTAAAAGCCACCACCAACACTCTCCCCCTCTCCTGCCCCCAGTTCCTACTGCTACACAAACTGGCCATAAACAAGCGTGTAGGGAAAATGCAATGCAAGCACCTGCAGCGCTCACCTGTTCTTAAGATGTGCTGCCAGGTCACATCGCTGCATCACTTCCTGACACACAGAAGAGAAGGGGCACAAAACAAAGAGCTTGTCTAACAGTTTATGAACGAGGATGCTGGATTTTTTGCAAAGTTTAAAATGGAGTCTTTTTCGATCCAGTGGGCAGAAATCCTTCTCCTGCAGAAAGTTCCTTAGGCACTTGTAGCAGAAAGTGTGTCCACAGGGAGTGTCCAATGGCTGCAACAAGGGCTGAAGGCAAATGTGGCAGACCAAGTCATCATCCACTTCGTTCTGGTAGTTGTAGAGATGGTTCTCCCTTGTCCAGTGCTGCTGGCCACACTCAAAGCACAGAGGGTTCAAGGAGGCATTCTGCTCCACTGCAGCCATGTCGTCACCTGTAGTCCCCATTTTACAGCTAAGAAGAGTGATTGATCCTTCTCCTCTTCCTTCTCATAGGATGGGGATGCTCATGTAAAGCTCACAGCAAAGCGATTTCTTCCAGGGTGACTTATATATGCTCTTTAGTCAAGTGCCATTTTCTACAACAAATAAAGAAATAGAAATTATTCATTTTGGAGGAAATATGGATGTTCTCTTCAAAACATTTGACTTCTGGGTTTATCAAAATACAGCAGCTAGATACATTAGGGGAATATTCCTGTTTTCTGTAAGTTTGTCAGAAAAGAACAACAAAAAATCTACAAATACGAATCCTTTTACAACAGAAACATTTTATGGCTTTATAAGGGCTGCTGCAGTGCTCAGTCTTTGCCTGCAAGATGACCATCTTGTGACAGCAAGGATACCGCATTATGCATTGTCACACTAGAAGCATGCAATTAGCATCTGGCACAAAAATACCCCATTGTGGAATGATGGTTATATGATCAAATAATTAAATGTGTTCTTTAATATGAGATAAAAATTTTAATCTGGTCCTATTCTGTTTTTAGGATTTTGACTATACAGAATATTAGATAATTACTAAATTCTAAATACACTGCACTGAAAATAACAGCAAACAGCTTACCCTGGTTCCTTCCATTAGTAATACTGCATATATATCATCACTTGCTTCTAGGTTTTCTCTGTGGATTGCTACACAGTAAGAAGGTCAGACTCTATCCAGTATGCCTCATCTGATTAAGTACAGAGGCCAGTAATCAAAATATGGAATAAATGAATCATATGAAACTGCTGGTTTCAAACAACTTACTTGTTTTGCTTTTTACCTAACAAAGTTACAGCACACTCAGTGCGGCAAGAAAAGACTGTAGGTCTGTCACCATGGGATTTATTTTCTAAACTTTTTATGTTATTAAACTTTGCCCCTCTTAAAATAGCTGCTTGGGCAGGAAGTTGTGCAGCCATCAGTCTGCAATTTCAAACACTAAATCCTTATCCGTCCCAACCTTATTTACCCTTCTCTCCCTTACAGAATCACACTGATTGACACACATAGCATGATGATTTACAGAATAAAAAAAAATTTCTCATAGTCTTAAGACACCTCCATATTTGTTAGTTTTGGTAAATGTTCTGACTTGTGGGGGGAGAAAAAAAGTCAAATTAGAGCAATGCTTACTTTGTGCCTACATTCTTTATTGCAATTCAGCAAGAAACACTCATGACAAGAGACTTACTGTTTCCTAGCAGAGCAGTAGCAAGCATACAGAGAAATGAAAACTAGTAGTCTAGGTTATCAGCCCATCATCTTTATTTCTGGCTGTTGAAATGCAGTTCTGAACATATATTCTGAAATTCATGTGGAACACACAGATTTACCCATGTCTTACTTTTTACGAGATTCCCTATTTTGATTTTTGCCCCTTAACCTCGCACAGCCAAGCACAAGACTTAGAGCACATTTTACAAGGATTATTATATCCTTTGACGCAAAAAGGATTAAATAGTAATTTGTAATCCAGGCTTCTATTCTGCTGTGGAAATTGATGCTCATCGTTGCCCTGTCTCGTAGTAGATAATGTGCACCTTCTGGAAAGGATTTCACAAGGGAAGAGCACAGCAGTTCTTTGTTGCTGGAGACTAAGAACGCAAAATGAGACCCCAAAAGAGATTAGTCAAAAAACCAGTCTTAAACATATTATGTAAGAGCTCAAAGATTGGAGAGCAGATAAGGAGAGAGCAGCACACGGGGCCCTCGTGCTCAGACCACAGCCCTCTCGCTCTGCATTCATGCTGCTGGATTAACACAGAAGGGATGAGACCCATCTAATGGCTGGTCTTTATGTAATGCAAAATAAACCAGATAAATGTTCTGGAAAAACACAGCACTGATTTCTGACTTTACCAAATTATTTTGTCACTCAAGGCACCAGGGGAGGAATACATGGCACAAGTTTTATTATACTTGGGGGGACCTGCAACACCAACAGGCCCTGCAGAGCAAAGTGACACACAGAACAGGCAGCAAAAACCACTATATGAGTGTGCTGCCCAAACTGTAGACCCGTTGCTACTCCTGACTATGACCAGGACTTTCCCCTCCTTCTCCAAACAACCAAAAACCCAAGAAAGGACCGAGTCCTGATACGCAAAATCATAAAATACTCTGAGTTGGAAGGTACTGATCAGGATCATCAAGTTAACTCCTGGCCCTGCACAGGACACCCCAAGAATCACACTGTGTGCCTGAGAGCATTGTCCAAACATTTCCTGAACTCTGTTGGGCTTGGTGCTGTGACCACTTCCCTGGGGATCCCATTCCAGTGCTCAATCACCCTCTGGATGAGAAACTTTTTCCTGATATCCAACCTAAACCTCCCCTGTCTCAGCTTCCTGCTGCTCCCTTGAGTCCTGTCACCGGTCACGATGAGTGTGGCTATCAGTACTTGCCCTCCGACCTGCCCCATGAGGATGCTGAAGACTGTGAGGCTATGGAAAAAACCAAGCACCATTCCATGCACTACTGTAACGGAGATCCAGTTAGGACCCCTGAGAGTGAGCATCCCAGATTCACCTCCTTGAAGGCTTCTAGCATTTCTATCCTTTGAAGTCTATGAAACTCACGTAGCAGTCCATGACAGAGTATGATGCAGTGTCATACAGAAAATATACCCATGAGATATTTTGACCTCTATGGCCAAAGATCCCTGCACCTCTCTTTTAGGAGTCTGCAATTAAATCCCTGTGTGTTTTAAAGACTCTAACAACTTCCTACAAATTTTGAACAAAAAGTAAAACCAGAGAAGTTATTGGGCAATCAGGATTCACTGACATGTAAAAAATTATAATGACAAGCCTTCTCTCTTAGGAAAGGCATACTCAGAGACAGGCTCCATTTATTGAAATCACAAGAGCTTGCCACAGGCAGTCACTCTACTGCCCACCACTGCAGGAGGTGGGCAGACACACCTGCTCCTATAGCTGAATGCTGCTGGTGCAGGGACAAATGCCCTGGGGCTGTGCTTTGCTGCAGAGGTGCTACCCCAGGCCAGAGACAGGCCGTTCTCCTGGTGGCAGCTGACATTGCCTCGTGCTGCCAGTGCGCTTAAACCATCAATAAATGCCATTTAAACTAAGCCCACCACCTTTTCTGCAGCTGATGTGACCACCCTTCCACCACCTCTCTGCCAGCAGAACCGTGGAAGAAAGAAATAGTGGATTACAGCATGAAGATTCAAAACAAAAAAACAAATCCCACTGCCACCACCCAAAAAACCCCAAACCAACACAAATAAATAAATAAATAAATAAATAAATAAATAAATAAATAAATGAGACTCCACCACCACCCCAGAAAAAAAAATTAAAAATCAAGATTTCTTTGTTTTCATACTGCTGTGCTGTACTTGGAGCAAGCCCATTCCATGACTGAGGAAACATTCACCAGGATTTTTATTGTTCATATCCTGTGGCTGCCTAATTATTGATCTCAAGACTTTTTACCGTCTGTTTCCAGTGAAAAATATCAATTTATTTACAAAGTTCCCAAACACAGAATCTGTGGTCTGAGCAACAGCTGGGATGACAGGCCAGGTCTAAATTTCCCTGATGTAAAGTACGATATCCCTGAAATTCACAATACAGGAACACTGCTTTTTATAATACCCTACTTCAACCCTCTTTCTGCATCTCTTATATTATTTTCTGTATCTCTTATCACAGCAGATCACCAGCTCCACAGGATGATAACAGCCCAGGAAAGCTGCAAACAGGAAAAATAACCAGAATTATAAAAAATATGAAGTGGGTAAAAGAGCCAGCCAGGCCTGTTATTCAAGCCATATAATTCCCTAGAAAATAATTTTCCCAGGACTTCATTAAAACAGTCAAATAGTGCAGGTGGTGCCCTGCCTTCAGTTTTAAATTACAATCCACTTGGGAACTGGGCAAGACTGGACATCCAACTGTGCAAATTTTTGTTTTAGTTTTTAAGTGGAGTGTGCATGAGAATGATTTTACACTGAAAAAGACTGCCTTATCTTTAGGCCTCCTCTAGTTCTGATTTATTGATTCAACAAACATTCTCTGGAGAAGCTCGACACATTTTTACAAAAGCATAATATGTCAGGCTTTATACCTACATCAGATTTCACAATGTTTATTCCTTCTGTCTGAATGGTTGCTATTTAAAAAAAAAAAAAAAAAGCAAACCACAAGAAAACTGTAATTGTAGCAATTATTTAACCTCTTAACTGTAGTTGTCTTTACGTAAGTCACAAATAATTAACACTAGTTCCAGTTTGAAGTTAATGGAAACATGTATTTTGCAATTAATGCTCGCAGAGATTTAAGCAATCTATTTCTAAAGTATCTTATTAAAATCCTAGAGATTTACAGCCCATTAACTGACTGTTCAAAATTTTACAAAAAAACCCCAAGCATACCCCTGAAGTAAACAACTATACAAAATATCCATTTTACCAACTAATCTCTTTAAGTTAGCTTTAAAATACCCCAATTTTCTATTTTGTTTACAACTGTTCATGCAATTTTCTCAACCAAAAGCAAACATCAAAACAACACCCTGAGATGAATGACACCCCTGTTCCCCTGGAGAACTCCATTGTTCCTGTATCCCAAAATGGTTGGGATGCAAATCTCAGTTCTGCACCTAAAAACTCTCTAACCAGAAGGGACGTATTTGCACCGAGATCTAGCTAACCACTGAATCAATGATTAGTTTCTACTGTGTAGTAGCTGCAAATGAAAAACTGTCCACCTGTATTTTCCCCTTGATTAAAGGCCACTGGGTATTGGTTGCTTCTTCTCTTCATCCCAGAGGAGATGAGATCCCAAAATTCTGCTAAGGAACACCTTAGTACAACCCCTCCTTATCCCTCTCTGTTGTGGAAAGGGAGCATATGGAAAGAATTCTAACAGCTATGGCAAAGGTTTCATGTGACCCTAAATTCAGGCAGTCCTGTCCTGGCCAGGCAGAATTGACCTTGCAAGGCAATACATAACACACATCAATCAATAACTCTGAATGACAGCACGGACATCACCCTGGATTTCAGGAAAGGTTGGCTTAATTTTAAAATGTCACAGGATTTCCAAAATCTGCTCTCCGTGGACAATGGTGCCTGACTGCCTAAGGTGACTAGGAAGGGTCTCATAATTCCCAAATTCCCTTGCTTTATTCAAATGCTATGGCTGTGAACAGACTCTCTGAGCAGTCAGGAGTGGATTGACACAAGCCCCAGGAAAGGGAAACTAGACAGTGGTTAAAACCATTGCTTAAAACCACATCATAACATTAATTAAACATTAGCTCTTAGTTCCCAGTCCAGTATTCCTCACAGGAATTATAGCATTAGGCTGATGACTTGTAACTGTTCTCAAAGCAGACCCTAGCTTAAGTGGAAGAATAAAAGACAGAAGAAATTAATAAAAAACATAATGAGAATAAACAGCTAGCAAACATCACCATAGGAGAAAAGTGTTATTTCCCATCTCCCAATAAGACCTAGCCCATTAGATACAATCTCAGCTTTAATATTAAAGCCATATAGCAAACAAGTGAAGCAGTACTTGCAACATGTATTGACTTTACAATATCCATGTTAATCATACTGATATCCAAGGGCTGCACTACCTTCAAACACCAAACCCCGATTCAATCCTTGTCCAAGTTTATGAGGCAATAATCCTGTTAGACTCTTCCTCTTTTGAAAATGCAAACAAATGAAAGTTTTGTCAAAACATGGCACCTGGCAGCTCCAAGTCAAAAATCTACAAGAGATAGACAGTGCACAGCAATTAGCCTGGGACACTTTCTGCTAAAGCTGCAGCCCCACTGTCATTGCATGCCAATTACCCAATACACCTATTTTTTGTGCTGATGAGCAACCTTTTCCATGTTTAAAGTTGTCTAACAGAATGACTGGAATTTTTATATTTAAACTAAATAATATTGTGCCTGAATGGTGACTTTGTTCCACTGAAATACAACCAGGCAATGCTGGGCTTGCAGTAAAACCTCTCCTCCAGAGACTTTTTTTTGCCTCTGTGCTATTCTTTTTGTTCCATCAAAGGAATGCCCTCACAGACAAGGAGTCAGCCCTACACCAAGTGTTGATGTGGCATCACCACTGCAAAGGCAACAGGTCACAGGTGACAGCTTTCCTTTCCCGCCCCAGGGGTGAGGGTTTTTATATGCAATTCCTCAAAAAAAAAAGTGCACACACATCCCCTTCCTGGGTATTTTTACAGTACAGCAATTTTCAAGGATGCAACATGAAACTCTGCTTAAATCGGACAAATAAGGAGCTTTTGGGAAAATTAACAGGACTGTAAGTTGTGTTTTGTATTTGTGGAGTGCTGCGTTTCCATGGCAACTGGGGGCTATGGGCTTTAATTACCATCGCAACGTTAAGGTCCCTGCTGTACAGGGGTGTGAGACGCTGCCAGGCAGGAGGACTGCAGGAGCACCATCTGCACTGCCCTCTCTGCCCCACAGCTGCCTGCAGAGGTCAAGGGGATCCTAGCAACCAGCACACCAGAGAGCAAAGAGATGTTTGGAAAAGGGAAACCGAGGGGAAGCACAAGACTGACCATCCTCAGGAGAGATGATGGATGATGCTCACCTCCCAAAACCACCACCTCAAATGCAGGGATGCTCAACATCAGGGGATGAGAGGAAAGAGGGACTTGGTGCCCATAGATAAAACAAGTAGGCAGAAGCTTTTGCTCTAAAAGGCAAAGATCCTGCTGCAGCCATCTTCTACGACACAAATGGAATGGCTTCTATTTTGGGACCAGGAGATTAAAATAGCTTTACTTTAGTCAAATTGGTCTTGAATGAGACAGGAAAGATAAGGACTGTGACTGTATGGAGGTCCCTGCAATGAAAAATCCATTCTTCATAGCAAACACAGAGCTACATCTAATAAATTACCTCGGAATAGAAGAAAAGGAGGCAAGTATGAATCTTTAACAAAAATAAATCTACAGATTAAATTTTGCATAATTCTACTGAACAAAAGTAGCGCTGAAAAAGGAGGAAGTAGAACACACAAGCCAAGCTAGATGAAAGTCACCCAGGTCTGGATGGCCAGTCAGCTGTCCTGGTGTGCAGGAAGCATAAAACCCACTGAAGAACCTGAACTTGCACCCTCTCTTCTCCAGGCATTGCTGCCCACCCTATCGAAGCGTTACTCAAGTATTTGTCTTTCTCTGCCATTACGTTTCAAAAGAGAGGTGAGAGCTGCCTTTACAATTTGCAAGAAGATCCATTTTCTGTAGGTACATTAAATTTTCTGTTAAGTGGAAAAGGAAGTGCCTGTTTCTGGGGGCAAATCCTGCTTTGTGTCAGAAATCACCCCATGGCAGGAATCCCCAAACAGAGAACAAGCACCTGGGGAATCAAGATGCTTCCAGGACTCTCAACAATCGAGCAGGTTTGCAACTTTTAGGCTTAAGTGTTTTAAAAAAATATGCAAGAAACCTCCAAGTTCCTAAACTCATTTCTAGATTTTTGCAGCAGTGAAAAAGTAAATAGAAAGAAACAAAATTAAATAGAAGTGAAGAAACACAGACTTACCTACCAGGAGACCCAATGACAAATTTCCTTCCTAGCACCAAAAGAATAAGGAAAGCAGTATTTAATTACTGCTGCTGTAACAGGTGGGCTTTTATATCCAGTGGGAATGAAAAAAGTACCCCAACAGTCAAAAATCAATGAAAAGGAGACAATTAGTGAGGCTTTCTTCTTGCTGATGGAGCAGAGGAGAAAAGCAAGAAAGAGTAAAACAGTTGCTTATCTGCCATGGATATTTTCTGCCGTGCAATCTGTCCACCAGCCCTTGCCATATGTGCCACCCTTTCTGCTGGGAGAGATGAAGGCAGCAGAAAGCTGTCCATCAAGATGCTAAACCTTCTGGAAAGCCCTCCCCTATGCACTTTGCCCTGAAACGGGGACTTTTGTGGATGAACAGAATACACTTAACTAGATTAAACGTAGCTCATTCCTGGGTATGTACAGAGAGAATTTGATTTGATTGATTCAAATTTTAAGGAGCGGTAGTGATTCAAAGAAAATAAAGGAGTCAGAGAGCTATGTTCCCTTTTTCTGGACTTTTTTATAACCAGCCCCCATCCCTATGGGTGTGCACGGAGGAAATTCAGGGAGACAGCACTGGGATTAATCACAAAATGGCTTTGATGAGAGAGAGAAACTGGGGGTGGAGGGGTGGAAAGGATAAAAGAACTTTCTGAATAGTTAAATTGTAGGACTTAACTATTTTCAGGGAGAAACACCATCCCATCTCTTCCTTCAGGCGTATGCCACCTTGCATAACTTGTTACAGCTGGTTTCCCCCATCAATCACAGCTTGAGTGATGGTGAAAGCTATTTTCAAAGGTAAACTATGCTGTTACTAAGCAGTTTTTTAGCTTAGACATAGCATGAAAAAAATGAAGCTACCTCCTAAGCTAACACAAACCTCCAATCTCTTTGAAAACAAGCATTTCTAAGATCTGTACAAGACAGAGCCAAGAGGACATGGTTTAGAGACAGCTCAGACAAATGATAAGCCATTCACTGTCCTCCTTCTGCAGGAAAGGAGGAAGAATCCTCTGCAGGATTGAGTGCTCAGGGCCTGCAAGGAACCCATGACAACCCATGGCCAGAGGAAGAAACTTGAAAGTACAGCAGAAAGAGTGCAGAGGGTGGTCTTGATTAGGTCGGAAGCTTGCAGCTTCAATTTTTAGCCTCAACATGCCAAACCCCAGCTGCTAAGGAAGATCACTTGGTGAGCTAAGGAAACCCCCTAAACCGGTCTGCCCTGCCTAGAGACTGCTTATTTTCTCCCTAATGAAATAAAACAAGTATCACCACATCAGAACTCTCAAGAAAAAAAGGAAAATAAGAGCCACCTTAAGTCCATAGGCAAAAAAAGTATTTAGCTCAGGCTACTTACATGCAGGCCAAATTATGACTTGCCCATGAGCAGGGGTATTGCATGCAGAGTGACCGACCCACCACCACAACTGCCCCACTTGGTCTGCAGCCCAACCAGGGATCAAGGAAAGCTGGGCTGGCTTTGGCCACCCCTTGGCAAGCAGGTGACTCATTCCAAAAAGCACTGCCATGGCTGAACAGTCTCTACTCACGCCTGGGAATTATGTTAGGATGCCATGCACTAGCCGTCACTTGAATTAACAATAAAGGCAAATACGTTAACACTTGAGGACAATGGCTGTGCCTCTCCCTATTAAGTCTGCTGAAAACATTTCACTTTGCCGCTGTACATAACTTAATTTCCAGTTAATTTCCAGGAGGAACTTTCCTTCTGGTAAGTGTAAAAAGGTTATTTTCAGACTCGGCTTTGAGCACACAAAAAAGGCAGAACATGACTTGCACTAAACACCCCCCTATTATTTTGTAGGATTCTTTTCAGAAATTAAAACTTTTACACTGAGACCTTCCAGTTAGGCTACCTGTCATACTGCAACAGATGTACTCTGTACAGATACTGAAAATAAATGGCTCCACACATCAGCAAAATTTACATAATAAGAACATGTTAGATCTAGAAGTTGTAGTCTTAAAATATACAAATATTATCTTAAATAAACTCATTTAAATACTTTGCATGCAAACAGGTCTTTACATACATAGTAGACAACTGCTTGTAGACAACAACACTCTGAAGCCTCCAGAGAAGATTCAGAAAAGGAAGTGGACATTGAGTTGACTATGTAAAATCCAGTCTGATTAGACATATTTGACAAACACAAAGACTATGGAAGCAAAGACTGCATTTGTTTGTAGTCCTACTGTAGAAATCATATATTCTCCACTTCAGCCCTTGTAATTACACAGCCAGCAAGAAAGAGTAGAGACAACAGTTGTTCAATGAAAAAAAAAACAGAATTTTTTCCAAAACCACTTCTCTATCCCTGAACCATGTTTGCCAGCTGTTTATTTCATGTTCTGGATTAGCTTGCCTGATTGCACATTTTTAAAAAATATATATATTCACACACGTATGTTAAAAAATAGAATCTCGGTAGCTTTTTTTAGGGAAGCTACTATGGGGCAGCTCTTTACCTGCCTGAGGTGCAAAGTTTGGCTGCTATAGCATGTCCTCTGAGTCCTGTTAGCGCCCTCAGAAAGAAACTACTTCAGCAGTTACACTGTTGAAAAACAGTCCCTTAAGATTCAATGAGAAATGTTAGCAAAGATGCATAAAAGCACACACACAGCAGGCCAACAGGCCCTGGTATGTATTCTCACATGAGTGACAGGGGCTAAATACTAAGCAGCAATCTCCTAACTCCCCCCTTGCAGAATGAATTATGTGGAAGAGCAGAACTACTGTTATAGCATTTCTGTCTGCTTTCCTCAGTAGTCTCATTCTCTTTAAGGAAAGGTAAAATTCCTAAATAAAGGCAAAAAATTAAAATCATTACCTTCTAAGTGAGTAGTAAAAATTGAAATTAAAGAAAAAAAAATGGCACTAAAAGCAGGTAAGTGGAAGCACCTCTGTAAAACATCAAACTGGTAGCCATATGCAGAAATTATATAGAAGAGATAAATTAATAGAACTATAAATCAATAAACTAGAATAAAATTGCTCAATAAGAGAGAGCTAAGTCCTCACAGAAGGCTACAAGCAAATGAGGGGAAAGCTCAGAAGTTTGCTAGGGTGGGGAGGAATCAGGACTACAACTGCTACACTCATCTAGCAAACAAAAAACCCAAGTTGTTAAAAAAAACCAAAGACATGACATTATGAAAGAAAAATGCATTTCAGTTCTTAAGATAGTTGATCATGAATTTGCAAAATATATACAAGACATCTACTCACATCACCAGGCAATTCAGATTTACCATATTTTTGGGAAGACAGTGGTAAAGGAGTGGTGTGCTAAAGAGCCCTACCAGTTCAGATTCCTAACTCCAGGCACCACTTTCTTGTATCCACGGTCAAAATGGTTGCAGCAACAGAGGCTGACAGAAAGAAACATGCTACATCGGGAAGGAGCCAACCTTCTCCTTCTCCTCCTCCTCCTCCTCCTCCTCCTCCCTGTCCAATCTCTTCTCAGCAGGCTGAAATTTTGCATTTGAGATTCTGTGGGGGATGATACAATTTTCACTTCCTCATTTATTCTATATATTCAACCCTTAAGAGCTAGCTTTTGAAATACCAGTCTTGCTTTGAAGGCTATTACTTCATTAGCAGTGCTTTTGGAAAAAGGTCTTTAAGAGGCAGACGACTCACCCTCTGGAGTATCCATCTTCTTTGCACTCTCTAACCACAATCCTCATTTTCCCAAACCAAGGACTTCTCAACAAGTTAGACTAGGTTCACAGACATAAAAAATTCAAACTACCTTTTATTTCCATACTTTTTTTTACTCCCAACCCAGACTAAACACTTTCACATGTTTTATGCCAGATGCTTATATTAAACATTTTTTAAACTTTATAAACTTCTTTTTTTTCTTAATTGCTACATTGTCCAAAAGCCAGAAACCATCCCAGACAACACTCCTGCTGCACTGGGGGGTGTGCAAATGAACCCAAAGTATTATGGCATCTCCAAGATAAGGACGCACATTCCCATGGGATGCATTTCTTTTCCACAAAAAGGGAGCAGTGCTGTGCACAAAGACTGTGGGACACCAGAAATGCAACACAAGGACCAGAGGAGCTGTAGACACCTGCCTACCCTTGGTACAGAAACAGCAGCAGTATCTGTGTTCACAAGGCCAAGGCAGCTTTATGTAACAGCACCGGCATGCAACAGATTTTTGGGTAAGAGCATGCTTCCAAGCTTTTTTGCTCCTATGAGCAGCGACAGATTCAAGGAGTTACTTGGAAGTTCACCTGCAAACTGGCTGTTCATAAAACCCAGACCTTTAAAGAAGTAACTCAAACTTACCATCAAGTTCAGAGCAGTGCAGTGACTCAAAGGAACGGGGTCTAGTGCCATAAGTCATCTTCATTTGGCAGTCACTAAAAAAGCTAAGGAATACCCAAAAAACAAGTGCACACTACCCTGAGAAGGGTTGCTTCTGCATTAAGCTTCTAATGCAGAGAAGCATGAGGGAACCCCCTCAAACCACCCTGAACAATAGTCTGCTCTATAGATATTAGTTTCCACCAAGACAGATATTTGGGTCAGAATACTGTTTAATACTGCAATAAGTAAACAGCCTTGATTTTCACTGGTTTTCAGATGTGAAAAGCTAATAATTTCAATTTAATGAAAGAAGAGGAGAGCAAACAGGGTAATTAAAAGCCTTTATCCGGTCCTTTCTGCATGCAATCTGAAAACCAGAAGTCCAGACAAGAACATGAGAGTTTCATTCAAAGGAGATAACTTACTTTAAAAGCAGGAGACTCAAATACAAGCAACACTGTCTCTTAATGTCAGTCATATGGGATGAGAATACAGAAACAATAAATAATATCTCAGGCAACTTGACACTGTAAATGAAAGATAGAGGGAGGACAGAGTTATGAAAAGGCCATCCTAGCTGAAGAATTTTAAGACAGAAAAGATAAAACTATTTATGGAACCAATAAGTTACACTGGAAAGCTACTGCAATAATATACTATACTTTGGCTAAAGGGAGTAATTTGTATATACTTCCCTTTGTAAACTTCAGAGAAGAAAGAAAAGTATGAACTCAGTTTTGCTGCTTGTCCATACAGACCAGTTTAACTGAATATTAAGTTTCAATAAAGTTAAATTCTGAACTGATACTTTGCTGTTAAAGCATGTTGTCTTGTTTTAGCTTTAGCCAATCCTTATTACCAAATGGAATATAAACCAGAAAGGGTTTACAAAGACTCTTTTCATTTCCACTGAGTACATGAAAATAAATCACTGCAGCTTTCCCATATATAATAAAAGGCATGGTTTTTTTCTTGATGATGGATTTGGAGAACAGCACATCTGCTGAGGCTCTGCCCAGCTGGGAACCCCTGTTTTCCACTAGCCTCCTGACTCCCTTCAAACTTGCAAATGCAACCAAGGGGGTGCTTTGGCTTAGAGATTCCTAAGTAGTGGAAAATTGGGGGCCAAAGTGTGCCATGAGGTAGCTACAAAACCTTATCCTAAATAATTATCGTTAGCATTGATACACAGTATGCTTAGGGTAAGAAAATATACCAATAAAACCACTGAACCTCACCAACAACTTCCAACCTTCAGTTAAAAGAAACAACTCCTGACAGCCAGACCTGACACCTCACTTGCTCTCCCACTTCTCTCTCCCCTTCCTTCCCCTCCTCAAATACTGGAAAAATGGGAACTATTCTTTGGGACAAACATTTCCACTTAGAAACATTAAGTGAAGTTATTTCAAAATTCCTACACATCAACAAATCCTGATGGCAAACAGATTTAGTAAAAATAGACGGAACCAATGCCTGAATGATCTTCAGTTTCTTGTTCTGTTTATCAGATTTTTAAAAAAGTCTTAATCAAAGGACTTGTGTTACTTAAAGTTTGCATGCTCTGCACAGCACCCAGCGAAATGAGCAACCTTTTTTATGCAAGGTGGTTAATAAGGGCTACCTGGAAGTTTACCAGGGTTTCTAGGATGCCCATTGGAAAACCTTATGGATAACTGCACAACTATTACTAAATATGTATCCTAGGAGACCAAAGCGCTTTCACATTTAAGAGCTTATTTCCCATCCACCCTCTCAATACACATCTCATGCAATTATAAATAATACAAATAGCCATGAGAAAAGAGGACATTGGTTTAATTTCAGGCAGAAGGTACAGACTGCTGCTTGTATCTGCATAAGTGTTTCATTTTATTTCACTTCTTTTCACATTCTGACAACAAAGATACTCTGTAAGATATTTCATGAATTACATGAGGTTGTGTTTTTAAAATTGAATTTTACAACTGTGCAAAGCTGGTTTTTTTTAATCTTTAAAAATTCACATACACACATACAAATCACCAGAAAGAGCCTTTGTATTTAGTCAAGTGAATTCTAGATTCCTGACCACAATGTTTTGCAAAGCATCAGGCTGTTAATAAAAAACATACCAGAGAACCATATAATTTAGGAAAAAGCCTAGGAAAAAGAAATAAGAAAATAAACAAAAAGCACAAAGCAGCTAATTTAAAAGAGACTCACTTTACACTTCATGTTTGAATAGCCTAGGCATTTGAAACAAGCCGAACCAAAAGCATCCCCCTCATTTCTTGTTTGTAATTCTCATCACAGGGTCTAACCTGCAGTTAAGGACTCGGCACCCAGCCTCTGAAGAGGAGCATCCTTAAAATGCTGAGTAGAGTGCTGGAAACACCCTGGTATGATTCCTTGGCAGCCAGCACCCAGGATCTGTTACAAAACCTGCAACACAGAGCATGACAGCCGCTTCCCTTCATCACCTTTTTGGTCTACATTTCTTAGCCTTCCATCCCAGTGGAGGTGAGGAGGGAACACAGAACACCTACCCAACAGGAAAAGAAGAATATACTGTTGGAGGAGGGGATATCACATGACAACAGGAACTACAAGGAAAAAGGTTGTCAGCATGCTGGTATACACAAATTAATTCACCAATGGGTAATTAGAATAGGACCAGTTCCTCCTAAAGCCACTAAGCAGCTCTTGGGGTTTGATTTCCTTAAAGCAGTAAATTAATCACCTAACCTCACACGAATATGAGCAAAGCCCTAACAGCTGTGGCTCAGCAAATACTAACCAGAGCAGGAGCCAGTGTAAAAGATCTGCAGGCACTCTCTTACGCCGTGTCCTTTTCAAAACCTAAACTTAACATTAAAATTAACTGCAGGCGAAAATGTCGCCAGCAATTCCTCATGAATGCATAATGAAATGTTACTACTCCATGTAGCACATCAGTTTTGTAAGCACACCCAGTGAGTGCGTGTGGGGATGACCCGTGCATGAATCCTCACAGTAACTCTGTGTGTACGGTGGCTTTACAACACAGACAGGACATTTCGAGTCCCTGTCATGCTATATGCTACAAATATTATGTAAAGCAACACAATGTTTGCTAGAAAAACAACAAATTGGATTATGTAACATCCTTTTCCTTTCTTCCACTCCTCTATTTAAGAAAATTCTGCTTTTTTAAAGAAGAAAGATAAAGTGAAACATTGAAACTGTTCTCAAATTTGCACATACTTTCTGAAAAGGTCTCAATTTCTGTATAGTTTTGTAAATCAGTATCTCAATACTAGAGGTGTATTCAATGCAGAAAGTCCATTTCACATCCTGAAATGGCTTTATTTTTGTCAATTAAAAAAGGAGGGGAAAAATTGTTATGATTTTCTTTCAAATCAATTAAGTTCCTGGCTTTTTGAATACCATAAAATCATGCTTATTTGCAGACTTACAAACTACAAACAGCTATCTTCCACAGCAGCTTTCATAAAGTCTAGTACCTCCTCCTTCAAATTGAGTACTTTAGTATAATTTTTCCCTTACACTGGACATAATATAAATTACATACAGGAAAGTTGACAACCAGTTAAATGTGATAACCACCATATCCCTCAAGACTGTCCTCTTCCTTCACTTAGTTCTATGAAGTGGATGAAAAAAACCCCAAATCTACAAACACCAAGATAAATGAGCAGTAGAGTGTTCTCCAGCAGCAAAGGGTTCAGTTCGAGATCTCAGTGGATGCTTCAGAAGACTTCAGGGTGGCCTTTATAATACCCTCCACTTAAGAAAACATGACTGCAAAGTAAAATAACCATATGAAAAAGTAGCAAAACTGCTTTTCTTGCCTCTTCTTGGCTTGGCATGGCTTTAAACAAACAGGCTTGGATAAACAGCATAATGAAGAGGACTGATGTTGTTCTGGTTCACAGAAGAGCTGCATGGCCTAGATGAGACATCACCCCTGGAGAGACTCTCAGACCAGTTAAATAAATTGTCCAGTGAGAAATGAGGCCCATTCCGTTCCTTCCCATGAGATAAAACCAGTGATTGCATCTTCAAGACACAGCACCAAGAAAACTTTTGACCTCTCCTAGAGACATTTCCAACAGCACTAAAATGACAATGTCAATAATATTTATGCTAGGTTAAGGCATTTTTTTGAGGTTTTTACATCTACTTATAATGCACCATTTCAGCTGAAGAATCAACAGCTGAAGAATCCCAGCTACTGTATTACCCTGTGAGCTCACCAATACTACTCCAACATGGGGTTCCTTCAGCACATGTGTCATTAATTAAAATAAAGTCACAGCTGGAAACGGCATTTGCTAAGATACCACGATCTTTACCACGAGGATCTCAGCTGTATGAAACAGTGTGGTGAAACACCACACAGCAGAGGAAGGGGGTGTAAGTACAGCCCTTACCCTGCCACACAAAAGCTGCTCCCCAAGCCAGCCCTGCTGCCACAAGCCTCCCTCCAAACTCCCAAGCATCAGCACTGCTCCTCCTACTGATGAAAACAGAGGAGGAGACCGAAAAATCTGCCTGCTCAGCCAACGAGCTGAACAAGAATTGTGGATGTGAGCCCCAGAATTGCCTTCAGAAGCCATGTCTTTAAAAGACCCGAGTGGCTGAAGGAAGCCTGTTCTCCTGAGTGATGAACCTATACCCTCCAACAACATGGGGTTTAATGCACAGACTCTGCAGCTTTAGTAGTACTTTGTAACATGAAATTTAACATTTTAAGATTTCATTTAAACTCAACATGTCACATGATTGCAAAGAGCAGCTGAATAATGAGATTTTATATGAAAGAAAAACCTATCAAAAAACCCCATATTACACTAATCTAAAAAAAGAAAATTTCCAAAGGAAGAGGTAAACAACTTTTACCCTCATTAAAAAGTTGAGAAATGTGCACACCACCACTAAAATATAATTAATACACAGCCTTCAGGAGAGTCCAAAGGAGCAATTTAATTAACCACCCACTGATTTCATAAATGACAAGAACACACAAAGGTAATGGCACCTTATAATTGAAAATGTCCTGTTTATTTAGCTGAGCAATTGTGCTGGTCTATGTTGTGCATAAATATGAGGAAACACATTTTCAACTCATGACACTTTAACTTTGTAATGTGTAACAGAACAACATACTGCCCATGATACAGTCACTGTATACTCCACTTATTTAATGCCTTTACCCAATAATCTCTAAATCACTGTCAGACAGTCAGAAAGGTTTTAACCTTTATGGACTTTTCTGATAGGCTTTTTCCAGGCCCTCCTCAGAAAGGTGGAAGAGCTGTGCAGAAAAAAATTTCCAATTTTACTGATATGCTACTTCAAACAACCTATTGCCTCAATTAGGGACTTAGTTTTCATCTGTAGTTCTCCCGGTTTTGTAAAAAGAGATCCTCTGTAAGCCCCATGAAATATTTCTGCTGACGATCTTCTAAACTCATTTTGCAATTTCTCACTTACTTTCTTTTCTTTCACATTAAAAAAGCTTCCTTTTAGCTACTACATCCTTTATAAAGGCTAAAGAGAAGCAGCTCTCACCAAGGTAGGAAAAGAACATACCAAAACACGTGAAAGGGTTTTTTCATTGAACTTTTCAGGGATAAAGATGGAATTAATATTCCTTTTTGCATTCACAAAACTCAAAATGCCTTTGTGCTGCTACATTACAACCATCAAAGTCTATTTGACTGAACATGAAACAGAGTAACATCTGACTTTATGAGCTGTTCATCTCCTTATCTAATGGACACACTAAAAGCGTTCAAAAGATGTGTGGAGAAACTGGAGAAGGCCCAGAGAGGGGAAAAGATGATCAAAGGACTGAAAAGTCAGCCATATGAGGAGAGGCTGAGAGACCTGGGCTTGTTTAGCCTTGAGAAACGGCTCAAGGGAGATTTTATCAACATGCTCCAGTATTTAAAGGGTGGCTACAAAGAAGCTGGAGACTCCTATTTTACAAGGAGATGCATGGAAAATACGAGGGGTAATGGTAAATGGAGATTCTGATTGGACACAAAAGGAACACTTTTCACAATGAGAACGATCAGCCATTGGAATAATGTCCCCAGGGAAGTGGTGGATCCCCAAATGCTGGACACTTTCAAGATACATGTGGAAAGGGTGCTGCATGATCTTGACTAGGCTGTGCTTTTGTCAAGAAAGGTTGGACCAGATGATCCTTGGGGTCCCTTTCATCTTGGTATTTTTTGATTCTATGATTTATACTTGCTTTGGGGCATACATAACTTAAAATAACAGTCTGAAGAAATTCTTCAGGCATAGAAGTCTCCACGGCAAAGCTGATTGCCACACGTATAAAAGTCTTTCCTTACAGGATTCAACAACATACTGCTCAAACTGGCTTGTTTCTAACGTTTACTACTGAAATAAACTGTATCAGAAATAGTTACCTTCTTCCATGACACAAACATACTTTGAAAGAAAATCATGCTCCACAAGTCTCTGAAAGATCTCCATTTACCCATCATATTTCTCCCTAATAACTGCACTCAGAGTTTCCTCAGGGCTCTTACTCACAGTAAGAGCCCACCCATAGTACAGATTCCATATGCTAAGTTAATAAGGTAAGAAACATTAGGAAGGAGACCACAGCTAGAAAAAAACCTTAAACATACAATACTTGTTACAAGTGTTGTGCTCCACTAGGGAAAGCTCTCAAAGATAAGCAGTTTTGTAACTCACCAAAAATCACCTGGGATGCAGGGGAGATGGAAAGTAACGGGGAGTCCTCACTAGCACAGAAGAACTCTTAATTTTTCACAAAATACCAGAACTTCCCATTGCAGCAAGCAGAAATACCAGATCTTGATGACTACCTTCCTCAAAACTTTCCTGTAGGAATTCCAGTACTGCTTATTTCTTTTTTAAGTGGGTTAAATGCTACCTATTTCCCCCCTACTGTTAAGAAGATTATTTTTTCCTTTACGACAGCATTCTCCCAAGTTCTCTCCTAAACAAGTTTGAAGAGAGAGCCAAGGTGGTCTGCAGCTTGTTTATGAAACTAGCCCTCACTATCTCCCCAGTCAGCCCAGAACGACAGGCAGTAGCTGGCCATCCTCCCTCCTGGGGTGATCCCTCAAGCCTACTTCTACAGGATATGAAGAGCTAAGTTATTAAGTGATCAAAATACACACAGAAAAAAAAAATCAAGTATTACATGAGGGATATAAGCAGTATATTAATTGCATCTTCTAGATTAATTTCTAATTCCATCAGGTCATGGCACAGTGAAGTAATTTAAATCAAGGGATTTAACAACACTTTGAATTAGTTTAATAATGCTAAACCTTACTGTATATATTCAAGCACTTAGCTCACAAGAGCTGCCTTTTTTTACTATTCTGCAGTATTAGTTTAAAAATCAAATAGATTTCATTACCATTCCTGGTAGAGAACCTTACCTAAAACAATATCATTTCATGTTTAAATACAACTTAAACCTTTAAACTTAAAAGAACTCAATTAAACAACCCATATTGCTTATTATTACAAAATTAATTATTTTGGTGCAGCAATATTGCTCTTTTCCCTTCTGTCCCCACTGCCACCAGAGGTTTGACTTCTACCACTGAACAGCCCCTCCACTTGCTCATATTCTACCACAGCACATAAATTTGAAAGTGGCAAAGTCTTGCCTTGAGCTTGGATCACTGTAGGCAAAAATCTCATCCTTACAAAATTTTTTTGCATTCTCAAAATTAGAATAAATGGAAAATAAACTATTGTCTGGTGTGGTTTTTAAGTTTCTCTGCACACCAGCAGTTTGACTACCTCAACATCAACAGGCCAACCTCAGCACAGGGTGTGCTCTGATACAACCCACGCAGCTTCCTCAACCCAGCAGCTCAGACAACACTTGTCATCTTTTAGCAAGTACCTGCTGCTGACTGCTTCCATTTCCATAGGATTTCCCATGGCTTCTGGTTGTATGAGCAACCTTCAGGGTGCCTTTCACTAGCACTACCTCATTTCACATTTCAAGAGAAGAGTACAACACAGGGATCTACTCAGGTAACTCGCTGCTCACAAATCCAGATCTTATGCCATCTCCCTACATCTCCAGTAGCATCTCAGCTGTAGGGTTATTTTTAAAATGTCTTATGTCTGTACATCACCTGGTTTTAACGAAATACAAAATATAAAATTCTATTCAAAGAAAAATACACAGAGTATCTGCTGTAAAATTGTCCAGGCAAACAACTTTAGAATTCCTTAAGGACATCAAATGTCCTTAAATGCAATTTTCTGAACTGAGAGGAACTCACTATTCTGCTACATTTCCTAAGTAGTTTCTTACAGATGAATTACATTAAGAGTTGAAGAATAATTTAGTTCTTTCCATGCCAAGGCCTGCATTTCCTTTTTATAAACTAAAGGACTTCTAAATACAAGCATCTTAAATAAATAAATAAATAAAACACAAGAAAATGTTTCTTCCAGAATCACTTTGCAATGTAACAAGAACAGTACTTTTCCTTTACTGCAATATTATGTTCTGATACTAACCCAAAAGTTCACACCATTTTCATTTCTTTATTGCCAATAGCCATCTAGGAAATGCTGCCATCAATAGTAAATCTACATGAAGTCACACTCCTCTGGTGCATTTTGTGAACAGCAATCAGTTCTTAACACAATCCTGTTCGGTTTAAATTCAGTTTATTCTTCAATTACTCTGCTAGCCCAACTCTAATTTATTATATTTTCTGGTACATTGCATTTTGAATATTATGACATCCTGGCTCATGCCATTAGAGAGGAAACATAAAATGGTGAGGATGTCTAGGGACGGCTGAGAGTAAGATAGCAACAGCCTGGAAAATTAACAATACCTGTCTGTGCTCAGTTAGACTGCTTCTGCATTAGCACTAAAAAAATTTGTCAGTATTTCTCTACTATAGACTTGACATCCACGAATAGCCTCAGAGGCACCATAAAATCCCAGCCAGCACGGCAGGCAGCTGGGGCAGCTGGGTGGGAGGACAGCAGCCTCGGAGCCCACTGGGGCAGCTCAGCTGCAATAGAAAGGAAACACTGGCCCTGCTGCTGCTTGGAGCCCACCAAAGAAAGCAACCAACATGGTTCTAAATGCCATCAATACTACAGACATTGATTTTTTGGTTGGCTTTTTTTAGCCTTGCATTGTCTCAGCTCTAGCTACCATTTCTTTCTCCCAGCACCCAAGGTGAATTGAGAGGCAGCAGCCAGAAGCCTGCTCAGAGCACCTTTCTTGAGAAGCCCGGCAGAAGGGAGGGCTTTACCCTCCCCTCCAGCTTGGTGACCGACTGCATTAACCTTCAGGGCACACTGCCAGCCCCACCTGCTTACTCAGGCCTTTGCCAACAAGGGAAGCTCTCCCTGCATTGCTTTGTCCTTTGAAGATGCATCCTCTTTCACGTACTTCTTACTCCTGCCTAACATTTGGTGTTGGAACTCCTGAATCCAGAGGATGGAGAGGCAGTCCTGATGGGGAAACATCAGACTCTTGTATTCATATCTGACCTTTTTCCCTACAACAGATTCTGACAACCTCAAATATGAAAAATGCTTATGTTTCTGTACAGCTTGCTCTGTCCCTAGAAATTCCACACTGTGTTTTGAAAAAAAGTGTATTTCCCTTTTTTGTCTGTTGTTCAGAAAGCCTGAAAACAGCTTTCCAAAACAACACACAAGAGGGAATGCTTTGCAAGGAAACCCAGGCAGGCAGGCCCATGAGGGGCTGCCAGCATCGGAGAGAATTTGCAGTGGTGGAAATCTGGTTGGACCCAAATTCTCACTCATTACTTTGTTCACCAGAAAAAAATCAAGCAGACGTATTTTCCCCATAGGATAATAAGTTTTTGGCTGTCTCTAAGCTGTCTTGTAGCTCAGGCAGCTTTGCCAGCTCCTCCTAAACCTCATAAGCAATAAGGATTTTACTAATGATCTAGTTGTTGCAATTGTTGCATTGAAAAGACAGTGTCAAAAATTACATGTAGCTAATTTACAAAATTAAGAAATGTCATGTTTTAACTTATCCATTGCCTTTCAATTTTTCCTCACTTCTCCTAACCCTATGTCGTAACCCAGTTACTGGTTTCTGTTCTGAAGCTTTTTTCCCCCCACAACCCAATCCCACACAAAGCAAAAGGGAGTAGCATACAGGATGCATAAGCATATTTCCACTGTAAGGTTGCTTGATTTCACACTCAGGAAACCCCACTGAAAGACAGTTATTGGTTCATGAGAAATAAAGGAGTACAGTTTCAGCTTGTGAAGCCTGGCGGAGTCACAGCAAATCAAATCAGGCCACATTTACGTGGGATGAAGAACTGGGACAGAGGGGCTCTCCCCTCTTGTTAAGTGCTATCACATGCCCCAGTGTAATGAAATATTACCACCATGATGAGAAAAAAATAGCTCCTCTCATTTTGGTGTGTTGGCACCAGGAAAACACACCACTTAAGTTCTTCAGCAGCAATGACAACTCTGTAACCATTTTCTCAATCCTATGTACTCGTAAGTCACCTGCCTATGCTTACACTGCAAATCAATGCTCTCACTCCTGTGTCTCCCTGCACCTGCTCTCATTACCCCGTGTTTGAAACAATCCTGAACTGAGACCAGAGACTCGATTTCACCTCCCAGCGGGCAGCGTAATCATCAATAATTGATGTCAGTTGGTTTCATTTGGGGTACTGCCTCGGGCATGCAATGGAGAGTTACAGTATGCACCAAGGAAAGGAGGATTTGTATATAAAATGATTTGATAATCTGAAAAAATCCCTCAGTAAACAAAGGAAATTTACAGATAATGGTATTAAAGATCAGAGTTGTTTTAAAACAATGTCGAATGTATTCAAGAACATCTGGGAAAAAAGATGGTAGTATTAAAAGCAAAACCTTTGGGGAAAATATTTTCCCTCTCAAAGAGGAAACAGTACTTAATTCATTATTAAATCCTAATCCTTGTCAATTCATGTTAAATCAGAGCACTTTTTCTAATAAAGACTGTTATCACTATATTTAAATGCAATTTTATAGATGAATACTTAAATATATTTACATACAGTTTTAATTCTGATTAAATGATTGCTTGATTATTCCACTTTTTAATTGCTTCCAATTTATTTCAAATTGGACCAGCAGGATAATTTTATGTCAGAAAACTGTGTAAGTTTATTACCAAATAAGGACAGAACAACTTGTGGACTAAGAAAAATATATCATGATAGCAAAAGCAATTTTATGTCTTTTTTTTATGTTTACTCATCAGCTGGAAAATTAATAAAATAACTCCTTTTATCTTACAAAGGTTACTAATTTTCCATCACCCATTTACTGTGTTCCAAACTCTTGGTGTGGCAATTTATGTGAAAATTCCCCACAATGAAACCCATAAACTCATGACATTTTCTATAATCAGTGTTGACAATTAACACTACTCTTCTTCTACTTAAACACTGCATGATTGAAGCTCCTCACTGCTATAACTGCTGACAGCATCAGGAAACTATTTATTTCACAACTAAAAAGTAAAATCTACAGAACTGAACAATTGGTAACTAATTTGGTAAAAACATACTGGATCAGATTTCTGTAATGTCTTTCACTACTGTATTTTTACTCCATTCTTCCATAAAAATACTTAATGTTAGAGCAAATCTGGAAGGATTTTTAAGATCTGAAAAGAATAAAAGAAAGAAAACAGCAACTATAAGGCTTGGTTTTTCCCCTTTTTAAGGTGTTTTATTTATTTACATATAGATATTAATTTTATGTATAAACACATACATGTAAAGCTCAGTGACAAGCAGAATGTTAACCAGATCTGTACAAGCACCTATTGAACCTTAACAAAGAAAGCCCATCAGGGTTGCTTTGCTGTAACCATATCATCATTGCTGATAATTCACATCATACCATGTGCTGAGTTCAGTGACTTACTTGGGAGCAGAAGCAGGCAAAAGAACTCTCATGCCCATAAAGGACCCTATGGACTCACCACTGTGGATTCAATTGTACACTCAAGCCACAGGGATGGCTAATTAGGACTCGACATGTGATATATCACCTGAAAAATGGTATATAAAGGATAGCAACTGCTCCTAACACAAAAGTGCACTCTAGTGAAGTCCCTTCTCTCCTCCCTATCAACATAATGTGCTTAGTAGGTTTCCAGGCATGGACAGACTCACCTATAGGAACACTTTAGAATAAACTATCTTCTTTATCCTCAAAGTCAGTATCAGCTAAAACAAAACTTTCCTCTTTGACAATCTGAGGCAAAAATAAAAATCTCAGCATAATGTTGACATTACTGTGTGAAATAAATTACCTTCACTGAATTGAGGCTTACTTAAAGGCTTCACCTGTTGTGAAACCCACACCTGACTGTTTGTAGGAGATAACAAGTCAAGCTATACCCAACAATTCCTAGCCAAGCATCTTCCACTTTGTAACAGCACAACACTTAGGAACATTTTCTGGCTTTCAAACTTTTCAAAATATTAGTTAGGAAAGCATTACATATCTACAGCATTTCTCTGGTCAATGGCACACATCCCTTAGTGCAGAAGAAAGGACTGTTAACAGTTTTCATTTCACACTCCAGTAACCCAAAATCTTGTGTTACCACTCACTTTAGTGTTAATTTTCCCATAGATTCTCTTTTTCTGCTTACTCGGCAAGACAGCTCAGGTCAAGTGCTCAGACAAGCTGTGCTGCTGATTCTCCTTTTTACCACCACTTTTCACCTTCACTTTTGCTTCACCGCAAAGTTATTTTCCCTGCAAAAAAGCAAGGGAGCCACATTCAATAGGTAAGTCAGCAGCTACAGTCAAGATAGATTTCAAAGTGAGAAAAAACCCCTCCACACAACTAAATCCATATGGATTATTTATGCAGGATCATTCCAACACAGTATAAATACACCACGACAGGTATATTTGCTGCTGTACATGTGGTGAAGCCAAATTCAGCTCATGTCACTTCCAGCTATAGAATATAAAAGTATCAGTGCTGAACAGATATGCTAAGCCACCCCCCAGATAACAGGAATAAAGAGTAGTTACTTTGCCAGACAAAGTAGAAAGATACCTTTTTTATTAGCGATTTCAAAAGATAACACATTTGGTGGCTGTCATTGAATTCTTACGAAGCTTTGTTATGTGTATGTACAGACCTAACTTAGCATTTTAAGACATTTGCATGAAATGCCTGACAGATCCACAAGTACACAAACATATCTGTGTTTTTAGCACTATCAAGTTTGGATGAATCTAGCTGTACCTTTAACATCTAAAAGGAATTAAAAGAGTTAAGAAGTGAACCTAGAATCTGACAGTATTCAATACTGGATTAATACTAGGCAGGAAACCCAGTGAATTTTAAACCTTCAATCTTCATTTGAAGCAGAAATGACAGCTTAGCAATGGACTAATCGTAAAAATAGTCCAGGAATTGACTTGTACTAATTTTTAATTAACATAAAGGCAGGAGAGAACTATTTTATTAATTCACTGGGTGAGACTTCATTAGCTTCTGTCAGCAACAATAAAACGCTAAGAAAACTGCTCTAGAGCAAATGAGACATAAAAACAAGAAAAAGAGGCCAGACAAAAGGAAACCCTCATCAATTTGCTCCAGAAGAAGTCTGACTGAAAAAGTATTTCGAGAAGTTTAAAAAACAAGTTACTTCAACTCGGAGTTGGGGCAGCCCCTGTGGAGCAGCGTGGGTTTGGCGGAGAGCTGTGGTGCACATGCATTGTGCCAAGGCTACTCAGAGATGTGCAACTGGGACGGGGTTTATGGCAAACTCTTTGAACACAACCAGAACACTTACACAACACATCAGGATCTATGTGGTCTTGTGATGCATTGATCAACTTTCACTTACAGTTAATTCATTCTGGTTATAAACAAATGTTAAAAAACTTGATGTAAAAAGGAATATAAGAGAAAATTACACAGGGCAGGGCAATAGATCCAGTAAGAAGAGGCAAGAAGACAAAGAAGGGTGAGCCACAGGTAAATAAATGCATGAACTTGGAAGTAACAATAAGGAATCCTCCTCTGCACAAAGTAGGAAAGTAACTAACTTGGGTTTTTTCTGTAACTTTTAACCTCCAAACATGTAGCAGCATTAATAAGATCCATACTTAAGTATTTAATCTATCACAGATACTCAGTGCACTGTCCATGAGGCACATCCAGACATTAATGTCTCAGGCATCCTCCTTGAAATGTGACTTGCTCTAGATGGAGGCCACTTGGCCGTAAGATGGACTTTGGAAGTGCTGTTCTGCACAGGCTGTTACCGATGGCAGTGGAAGAACCAGCTGAGCTTTTCCTTGCTGTTTTGGTTTTGTTGGTGAATTAGAGAAATTATTTGGATGACATAGCCATAGCCACAGAACCCCCCACTAGAGGCTCTATTCTACTGCCACTACAATACAGCTCATTTCTTCTGGGGACTATGAGGTATGCAGACAAAAGCACCTTCACTTCATGACAAAGTAAAATGCACCAACAAAGGTGGCTCACTGATACCAGGCAAGCTTTTTTTCTTTTTTAAATTAAGACCTTTTTCAGGAAAGTTAACCAAAACTCGACGGCCAGAAGAATCATGACATGTCTGGATTCTGAAAAGTTGCTTTGTATCATAAGAAAAGCCTCCTGGGTTGGTCCTTTCAAAGCAAACATAACATTCCTGTGGCAGAACACGACAGCTTGTCCAAGTACAAGACAGCAACCATGGAAAATCGCTTTCCCCGAACTGGTTTCAGTACACAAGGCAGCCTCCATCAGCCTTGTTTGAATTTCAATTTTCTTCTGCTGTGCCAAAAACCTCTGCTGCACCAGCTTTCTTCTTCGTATCTATGAATTCAGAAACAAGGATTATCACCAACCTGAAGAACAAAGGAAACCACAGGAAGGTAAGATCTTAAAATCTTTCATCACTGGTGTTCTTTGGTCTTTTGGGGCCACAGTTTTTAACAATGACACTGCATTAAGAGATGGATGTTTGTGGCAAAGAGCACAGATTCAAGCAAAAACTGCATGTGAAGAATGTAACAAAAATCTACACAATGGGTACAACTGCAAGAGTCAATAAAAGTGTCAGCATTTAAGAACACTGACTTGAACCCAATAATAAACTGTGCTTATTCCCAATTGTTTTCTAAAGAGCCAGCCCCTGGGAATGCACAACACTGGCATCCTGACATCTTCCACTGGGCTTGTGCAACCTCTTTAGAGAAGGTCATGGGAACATGCAGTGGCAGTGTGATCTCGGGGGGCTGGGGAACACAGCCTGTATCGCACTTCAAAATCACTCCTACTACAAGGAATGTACAGAGCGGAAGAAGGAAACTTGTAGCTCATTTTTCCCCACTGTGCAGAATAATATCTGACACCACTACACCACTCCAGGCAACACAATCCAAAAGTCCTGGTCTGCCTTTCTGCAATTACTGGATGCCTCCCTTTGCCCAGACACATATGGGTTCTTCTTTAACATGGACCACTTTTCATTGTGCTCTATTCCTAGAAGGATAAATAAGTCATAGTTCCTTCTGCTTCATTATCTAGAAGTACTTATTACTACCATTTACAACATTTTAAAACTGGATCAGATCACATATTGGATATACTACTTGGGCAAATTGCATTTTGTTCTACAAACAAGGGTTCTTCTCAAAAATTCTGTACAATCCATCAAACAGTGGTTAAGAGTGTCAAATCTCACCAAAGAAATAAAAAACACTTCCTCTTCCAAGTGACAGAAGAGCCAACAAGAAAAGTTGGCCTCACCAACAAAGAGGGTCTGGTAGGGAATGTGAAGCTAGCGGCAGAGCCTTGGCTGCAGTGACCTTGGAATGGTGGAGTTCGACAACCTTAGGTCAGCAGTGAGCAGGGAGCACAGCAGGCTCGATACCTTGGGCTTCAGGAGAGCAGCCTCTTCAGGGGTCTGCTTGGTTGAACATCGTGGGATAATGCCCTTGAGGGAAGAGGAGCCCAGAAAAGCTGGTTAAAATTCAAAGATCACCTCCTCCAAAATGTGGCTTTGAGCAACCTGATCTAGTGGCAGGTGTTCCTTCCCATGGGGATTGAAACCAGATGATCTGTAAGGTCCCTTTCTACCCAAACCATTCTATGATGACTCAGTGATTCCTCTCTGGAACGACAGAAAAACAGACAAAATACAACATCTATCACTCCATCCCAAAGTAAACCAGCTATTCCTGGGTAAAAATTACCTTCCATGTAACATTGGTCTGACTCATTTATAATCTAACTATTACTTTCCTACCCAATTTGATCCAGTTCATCGTGATGACAGTGAGAACATTCTAAACTTTCTTAACAAAATGCCACAACTCCAGAGCAGTATCAGCTTGCTTACTTGAAGCAAAAATGAGACTGCAAATATTGAGCTGTCTTATCCCAGGTTTCCATGTCAAAAACAGCTCCCACTATTTGGATGGAAAGAACTGCAAAAATGCAAAACAATTTGAAATCTTGCACATTTACAAGTCACCTGACTTTGTATCAAACAGCTGCATACTTTGGCATTTGTGTTCACCACCTAACACACAGCTCAGCAGGAGAGACTGCAAGAGATTCCCCTCCAGCCCCCAAATTACTTGCAAAACTGAGATCAGTTGAAATAAGCATCTATGAGAACATAAAGGATTGACATCTCTGGTATCACCAAAGTACTTCAGCAATAAAAGAGACATCTGTAGTATTGCAGAGCACATTGCAAGGATGAAGTCATCTCGGGTACAGCACTGATACTCCCTGCAACACAACAGCAGGGCTGGGGGCATCTCCCCACGTGTCGAGGTGCAGACCAGTCCCCAGTCAGCCTCCTACATTATCTCATGCAGAATACAGAGCAGTCAGTATGAAAACACATGACAGGTTGAGCCCATGAATTTTGCGAACATAAATCCTGACCCGGAAAACACTTACATGCAGGCTTAACACTAAGCCTAAGAACAGACCCTCTAATTCCAAAAGAAATACTTGGATGCTTAAAATAAAGCATATGCAAGCACAAACATCTATAGAACTAGGACCAGAAAAAACCAAAAAAGCACACTCCACAATATTATGGATTTTTATTGCTCCACAGAAACCTCGACCTATCAATTATATAACTTAATACTAATATTTAAAAGCATTTTCATCTTCAAAAGTCACTACAATCTCTAAAGGACAAACTCCAATGACCTAATAAAGCAATTAAGCAGCATGCAATTCAGTGATGTCACATTGGGCTTCTACAAACCAAATCGACAAAGAATTTTCAACCATCAGAGACAAGCCACTGCCGTATCAAACAGGCAACCAGCTTCTTCTGGTGCATTTTACACCAGGGGGCATTTTAACACCAAATGAATGTTGTTTTCTTATTAGTTACAGCTCTTATTGTCTAGTAGCTCTTTAAACAAGCAACATTTTGCTGATGCCAGGAAATAATTCATATTAATTCAATGTTTAGTATATATCATGTCTTTACACATTTCACTTTGATATTGTTGGTATAACTTCTTCCCAGTTGGTTTCAAATATATTAATATTTCTCAGAAGCACAGAAAAACGAGATGAAAGAAGAGGGGGATATTTTGGCGTATTTTCAAGTATGCAGTTTTAACTAATAGCTAAGAAACTTCTGCTGGTTTTTTTAGTAATAAAGGGCCATAAATATATACCAAGATTGAGGCTGCTGAGTATGGGTAAAGGCTTATAAAAAACCAAGCTTTCGCTAAGGTGATCAGTGCTTTCATGAGAGCACACAAAAAACAAATGCCAAACGTCGCAATGTCAAAGCCACCATTTTTGGCAGGACAGGTTTTAGTATGCTCATTTTTTAACCTGTCTCAGGAGGAAAGTCCATTTCCACCCAATCACCAGCTCACATTCCTCTTGCAAAGTTTTGTCTCTAAATTGTCGCCTTTTTTTATTGTTTTGGTGACAGAAAATTCGAGTGCAGTGTTAGGAAAAGATACCATGTTTGCAAATCTCAGAGCTGAGCCCAAGGCCCTGGGCTCCCTCTTGCTGAAGTCACTAAGCAAAGTCAAGGGTGAGTACAGTTAGAAATTCAGTACTGAAAACTCTCATTGCAAAATTACAAGCTTTTTAAAATACCCATAGATTTTAGAATTGCAACAGTTCAAGCACTTTAAAACATAATATTGCAACCTTTTTTTTAAACAAAAAATCTGCTTGGGTACAATAGTGTTCTTTGCAGCCTGCTGACTCTGGAGTTAATAATTTTATATTGTACTGTGTTCAGGAAAGAGGATTCCTTACTCAGTGATCTGATAATTAGGAAAAAAAAAAGAGTAATTATAAAGCAAATTACATATGATATATAAAGCAATTATAAGTACTCCTATTAAATCATATAGTTCTAGCAATTACAGTGATATAGCTTGTTTCCATTTTGAGAAAATTTGTTTTAATAAAGTCGGGGCAGCATATGGTACTAACATGTTTATTTCCCAAGTGGTAGGGACACTAACCAAAACCATCTTATGTTTCTTCCTAAGCCTCCTTGATCTGCTGCTGGATTGCAGCTTAGAATAAAGCATTACAAAGCCAGAAGAACTGGGTAGAATATAAAAAAACAAAATCAGTAAGTCAGAGTGTTTACTTAATAATAGTCCAGCTCAGACCAGTTTCTCTTTTGAACAGAAGTTCGAAAGTATTTATGATTAGAAACGTACTTCCAGAGACTATCAAACGTAGTCCAAAGCTAATCCCTAACAGACATTTTTTACTTTGCACACAGACAAAAAACAAACCCCTGATTCATGTAATTAAAAGAGGAATTAAAGGAAGCTCAGAAGTACTTAATAGATTTCTAGACAAGTAAACAATCAGCACTACGCATTAGGAACACGGTAAAAAAAGTCACCAGGGACTACCAGATTCACCACTACCAGAGCTCCAGAAACTGTTTTCTCAATTAGTTGACTAACTATGATTCCGTCAAGAGCAGTAATAATTTTAACAAGTATGCCTTGTTAAAAGTATAGAAGACAAAAAGTTTTCTAACAACATTTTCAGTGCTAAGAGCTAACAAATGAGGTGGGAAACCAGGGAGTGTGGGTCAGAGCACCGAGGGCTAGAGTGAACGTTTGCAAATAGCTGCCAACCATACGGACTCCAGCGGCATTTCACAGCCAGCCCCGAGTTCCTCTGGCGCAGCTGTAAAACACACAACCTGAAACCCGCTCCTGCAGCAGGGATTCGCTCGCAGCTGTTCCTCTGCCTCCCCCGCACGCAGTAATCTGACTCCTTTCCAGGAAGGAGCTTCTTTAATGAAGCCACATGAGAGCAGCATAGGTGTGTCGGGGGATCCAGAACCAGGCGCTTTCCGAGCGGGTCTCCAGCACCCGAGCCCAGAGCTCAGCCTCGCAAAGACGCGCCGCAGGGGCAGGCGCCGCCGAGCTCAGCCGCGCCGCCGAGCCGGGGGCTCCAGGGCGGGGACCTTACTCCCAAGCTCCCACCTCAGCCCCGCACAGCGGCTCCTGGCCCCGGCCCCTCTCCCGTACTTGTTGCCCGCGCAGAGCGGCACAGCCCAGCTCCGTC